>WURS02002364.1:0-12759 GCA_011762765.2 Rhinocypha anisoptera
TGAAGACAACATAATACACCCCTAAAACATCACATATCAAAACATTATGGCATATAGAAATATATAACAATAACTAGAATGATAAGCGATCAATACTTGGCAAAACTCACCTTAAATAAATTCACTCAAATTGCAGACCCAGTCTGGAACAATACAAATTGCAGCATTCAGGTGGGCGGATCAGTAAACGTACCCCGAGTGAACTTCTCTCACAATCACACACAAAAAATTTTCAGGATATAATTCCATGCTTGAATACGATACTCCAATAGTAGAATATACCACCTGGCACTTCCTGATTAGTGTTTAAAATCTGTATAAATATGGGATGAAATAAATAAACGTAACTATTTGAGCGATAGCTCTATCGATGACAACGACCATCGGCGACGACCGCCATCGCACTGACTGGCGCTGAAACAAGTGGCTGAGTAGAGCGCTGTAAGAAATTCGTGAAATTATAAAACTGCTGTGACGTAATGAGGGCGTTTGTGTAGGGAAAAATAGGTTGAAATGAGAAATTTTGAGTTAATATATTTGCTAATGTTTTGGTAACTCCCCATATATGATAGTTAATTTCGTGCACAACTATATTTTGTTCATACAATTGAAATGTGGATTCAAAATGCACCACCAGAGGAAAACTTGCCGTAAGCCCGTAAGTTACCCAAATTTGGAACTGCCATGAAAGATTCTGGCTGCCGCCTGGTAGCATTCGAAATAAAAGCTTGTTTTCATGCTTTTCATGTGTGAATCCAGGCACATCATTGGAATCTGCCCATGTCTATCTTGTTTCTAAACTCAGTCACGATCCCTTAATGCTAGAGGTCGATAAGTCTTTTCAAATTACGGCCAACATTTCTCTAGGAAATAAACTAAATACTGCACGCGTTTGGAAAATTCGGCCATAGATCGATTTAGATTTACTATAAATAAAAAATGACTTTAACTCAAGCTGACAAAGACTCCGATGTAGATCTAGTCTAAACAATAATTCAATGTCTCTCATTGATGCCCCTTCCAAATATCTATGAAAGGAGTTCAGTCTGCGAAAGAAAATGTATTAACAGTTTTACGCCTAAATAACGTGAGACTTAAACTATAAGAAGTATTTATTACTGAAAATAACAAAGTACTGTGGGTTTGTGAACATTGGATGCAACAAAATTAAGCTAGAGTAGTTAACAACCTCTCAGCAATCTTTTGCCGCTCAACATATAAAAACGATAATGTATTAACTCTCTCAAAGCAGTCTATTAGTAAACAATGGAAATTTACATATGACGACTTGATTGAAGAATGTGTTTGGTGTTTCAGAATGAATGAATAAATATGGCATTTTTATAGCACCACTGTATAAACCCCCCTCTGAAAATGTTGACATATATCTAAATTGGACTTTGACAGAATGTTTCATTCTTCCCATAATCAATTACAAAAGGTGACCATAACTGCAATATTTTGTCAACCTCACCCGCAAGAAGTGAATTCGTCTCTATTCAATTGTTACAAGATATATATATATCCCCACTCGCATCACAGCAAGCTCTAACAATGCAATCATTCTAAAAAAATCAATTTGTTCTCTTACAACTGAGACTTGGGAGAATGTTTACAGATTAAATACCTTCGAGGAATATATTAAGGAATTTCTCACTTCATTTCTTCATCATTTTAACATTGTCTTTCCTAAAATAAGAAATACCAAAATTATTTTAAAAATTTGGGTGACTGATGAAATCAGACAATACTCGAATAGTCACCAAAAAAATGGCAACAAAAAGCAAATCTCATAATGACCCAGCTGTATTGAAGACGTACAAAGCTTACAAAAAGGAGTAGCAAAGGTTATTGGCCATAAAAGAGTGCATCTACAATAACGATAGAATTATTAATGCAGAAAGTTCAATTCAATTGAAACTTGGAGGATAATAAATAGTTGTAAACGACCAACGGTCCCTCAAATTGAATGATTCTCAAGGAACTGTAGTCACTAATCCTGCTCATATATCATCACTACTTTTCACCACTTTGATCGCAAACTAATTAGAAAATTCCTATAATAATATCACTTCCCATATTCCAAGTAACAACATCTCTCTCATATTCATATGCCTGGAAAAAGAATTAGCCATTGCAGTAAATCAACTGCATAATAACGTAGTCTTGGAGAGGATGGATTACAAAATTCCTCAAATTGCTGTACCATAATCAAAAATCCCTTACTTTTTTTTACTTGATGAAACCCTCTCAAGGTATTTCCCCAAATCCTTAAAATTTCTAAAGTCATTCCTATTTATAAAAATAAAGAAGTAGGAACAACCCTGGTAAGAACAGGCCAATCGCAATACAATCATTGTTTGCTAAAATATTTTTAAATTGACTAATCCATCACTTAAGTAAAAATAATTTACCATCCTCTCATCAACATAAGTTTATTAAAGATAGAGCCACAAACTCAGGCACTTCCCTAAAGGAAGTAGCTACACAATATGCCAGATGGCTACTCAGGCTGTGTAACCACTTCCTTTGCGGTTGTGGTGCCACCAACTTTATTTTGGCTTTCCTAAATGATAAATGGGCCTTTCTTAGATTTAACCAAAGTTTTTGACTCAATAGATCATACTATTTTTGTTAACAAATTGTAGTGTTATGGAACAAGAGGGGCATCTAGTCTGTGGATCCAATAAATTTTAGAAGATGGTGAAAATGCCATTACAGTCAATGGCTTTGAATACATTACCAAAGGAAACTCACAACCCATATGTTTACCCACACAACCCAAGCACATGTTTTCCTTTTAAGAATCTTGAAGAAAACAGTAATCAGAGACATCCTATTGCTTTATTATGACCTTATTTACTCCCATATTACATACAGTACCATACTTTGGGTTTCATCTTCTCTCTCCCAAGTTATATTTAAACTAAAAAGATGGCTTTTCACATCATTGCATCTAAGCCCCCAACTTCAACTTCCCTCCCTTTCAAGGTTTTGGCCTCCAAAGATTTCCTTCCATATACATTCTTTTCCTAGTAACAAATATGAATCAACACTTGGGAGCACCAATTCTCACGGCCACATTATAGCAGAACTGAACATTTGTATAAAATACAATTGAAATAAAGTTGTGAGCTGACAAAAATAAATGGGACTGGGTGTGGATGTCGCTGGAATGAGGACGATGGACGACTCGGCCATTGAAACGTCGGCAGAAATGCAGAGAGTGACCCGGTGGAGAACCTGAATAGCCTTCACCAACCTATGTATTTATAAACATGACCAAAATGCTATTTCCTTTGTGTCTAAGTTTTTTCTGTATCTTATATGTATTATATATTTTTCCATGTGCCCTATATTGTTGTTATTCCTCAATCTTTGGGCAAATACTTTTTTGTATATAATAAAGTAACATACAAAACCTAGACTTGGTGTCCTTCCATTAATTTGTATTTATCCAATAAATGTGGAAGGCAAAAAAATACTTTTGATAAATTTGCAAAGTTTCAACTGAAAAAAAATATTACCTAATTGAGATAACAAAATGTGACTTTTACAATTTTCTTTAAAATTCTTTTCTTGGTCAAAATCTCATCTTCCAGTATCTTATTGTTGCAGTCAAAGTGCATTTAGTGAAAGGTGACTCAGGTACTGCTAAGAATTATAATCACTAAGGTTGCAGAATCTAATAAATATTCAACTGATATGTTATTCCATAATTTTGTTATATTTACAAAAATTCATAAGAACCATGATTTTTCTTCACGGGAGATCAACCTTTTTATACAACTTTTTTGTCTGAAGTTTTTCCCAGTTTTAACCTGGGGTTACTTCGTTATTTGGTTTTGGTGCATATTTTTACAGCTGCATACCCTGGCTGATGCCAACCATTCAGGAATATTAATTTGAGACAAACATAACATCCATGCCCTGGGCAGGATTGAAACCCTTTTTGAAATTGGGTTAGCTGTCAAGCATTATAACCTTGTATTATAAGTTTACAACCATCTACTATTTCAGGGAAGTAAATGTAGGATAATATTAAAAGAAAACAATTTTTACAGGAACAAGGAATTGAATATTTATATTGAACAAACTTTTAGTCATAAAATGACCTACAACTCAAAGAAGTTAATCCTTTTTGGCATGCCCAATGAAAAATGACAACAATCAAACATCATTCTATCAAAATGGAGATAGTTTTCCTAAGTGAATCACTCTCCAATTATTTACTGGCACATTTATTAGGTGTAGGAATAACTAAAAGATTAAGATTGAAAAATGCAAGTGTTTCATAAGTTTTTGAGTATTAGTATAATTTCTTTAGACATAAATACAATCTTATAATTATTCAGATTCAGTCATTTCAAATCTCCAATTTAAATTTTGAAAAATCATCACCATTAATATGCTTTTGTTTTCAGCAAAAATTGCAATATTTAATCAAGTGGGAATGGACAAAAGGAAATATCTGAGGTTCTAGAGATATGTCAGCCCTTAAGCCATCACATGAAAATTCAATATTTGTCACATTGCTTAATTAATTTTTCCCTCATACTCTCTTGAAATTTCAATAGAATCCAAGGAAAATCTCAAAATGTTCATAATGCAAGGTTTATCAAAATCTGTTTAATACCTGATTTTATTTTCCTGAATAATTTCCATCCATGGCTTCAGCAATTACATTATTTTGAATTTTTATACCACCTTTCCTTTGCTTGGAGCAAATATAACCAATATCACCACATCAGCTTGTCTGTCGATAACTCTAGTTTCCAGAAATCTAAAAAAAAGAGGGAAAAGATATAAGATTCCATGCCAATAGTTCTTTTTTACTCCCCATTACTACACAATGTCATTTCTATATGACTATGTATTACATTCACAACTTGTCTTGAAATATTGTCACCTTCAGGTAACCATGGTTACCTCACAATTTGGCCACCTACTCTCAAAATGTGATATCTTTTAGTAATATCATTTCTACAAATTAGGAACTTTTGTGATGGTATATGTACCATAGAATATAAAAAGATGTATCAGCCTGAATAAAAGAAGTATATTTTATCTTATAGCAAAATATTTGGAAATCTTTGGTTAAATTTAACAAAGTTAGAAAATAATGTGTATTGAGGAAAAGAGGTAAAACTTGTAAGCTTAATGGAAAATAATTCCATTCTGTGGAAATCACCTCTTCTCTCTTCAATGGATCAATTACAACAAGTGAAGCCTGAGATAATTTCCTCAGGCAAAAATATATCCAAGTTCTACCAGACCATTAGCAGACATAGTTGAGAAAGTTGTTTAAGAAAAATTCACAACATTTTTATCCTGGAGGTTTATTTGTTAGAGAATATTAAGCATGTAATGCATACATAAAACATATCAATAGGTATAATTTTTAAAAATTGACACAAATAAAATCATGTTTACCACATTGTTTACTGCCAAGGTGAAAACAATGATGACATGTATGGATGATGGAAGAACAGTTGATAAAATTTTGGCTGCATGATTTTTGTCACAAGATACACCATTTTGCTGAGTGTGTACATCACGTTCACACAATTAAAAAATGATCTATTCCATTCATTTAGCTTTTGCATTAACATTTTGACATACTTGTCATATTTTAGGGCAATGGCACAGATACTCTCTTTTAGAAGATTAACTTTCCTTCAAAGTTCAGCAGCCAGCACTCAGAATTCCCCAATGTCTGAATTATGACGATCCCCCTCATGAGTAGATGCCTTTAGTGAACAATTATGTTGCAAAACTACTCCACTTTTATAAAGCTCAAGTAAACTTTATACATAAATGTTGTTCTGATGTTTATAACACCTTTTGTGAAATAATCTATTGCAGTTACTATAAAAAAATATGCGGATTGTCAATATCTATGCACTTGGAGAAAACCACACAATTATCGTCAACTTGTAATTTATAAGGCAAATTCAGTTAGTTCAAAAATTCTTTATTTCAGGTGTAACTTTATGCAAAAATTTACTCAGCATATTGATGAGAGGAAAACACTTTGTAATTTCACATGGAGGTTTTATTTTTCCACATCGTGTTTCACCATTTAATGCATGATGATGATGACGTGTGATGTCGAAACCCAGGTTTGGAAAACATTTGGAAAAATAAAACCTTTCTGTGAAATTACCAAGCATTTTCTATCATATTGCTCATCAATAAGCTAGTAGGCAATAACAACAGCATGATAAAGCAAGTTTGGAGAGAAAACTAAGAAGGACATAGATCACGGTGAGGACCCAGAAAACATTTGAAAGACTTAAGTGAAGTTAGATGTGGATCCCTGAGGAAAACACTTTGAAGACCACAGGAGATAAGGAAGCGGGCTATTTACATACCAAATACCATCTCAGGAGGTATAAATGGCTATTTAAGTAAACATTTTAACTATCAAAACATCTTTAACATGGTAATATATTTTTGAGAGTTAATATTTTAAGCAGCTCTCCTAGCCTGTTTTCACTTGGGGGTAGATGAAGTGGGATGAACACTATAATCCTCAATATGTTATGTATATTATGTGATTTAGCCAAAAGATATAATTTAACCATAAAGGAGGTCCAAAATAAATCAATACTTGGCATAGTAATGATGCTAATGAATTATTTAGTTATTGACAATGAACATTTAAATACCAAAGGTTTATTGAGGAACTAGGTCGTAAAATATATCAGATTTTACTTGCCAAGTAAAAACTAATATATTTTATGATCAAGTTCTTCCATAAACCTTTGGTATTTGATATTTCAGAAATAAGGGACCACAGTCAATAATTATCAAATTGAATATTGATCTATAAAAACTTACAAGGAAACTATGCAAAAAAAGTTTTAAGAGTGAAAATATTCTTCTAATTTATCCTTTAATGTCTAAAAAAATAGTCATGGCCTCTGGCATACTATCATGTTGTCTAATCCATAATCACACAGTCACCATATACTACACAGGTGGCAGTTCTTAGCTTCCAGCATATGCACTGCTGATAGAATTTTACAATAAAAAGAAGTCATAAATGAACCAACAAAACTTCAAGTAAAAATAAAGAAAGTAAAGCAGTTGCTTCTTTAAGATGAGTTTTTGTTTTATTGACAAGGAACAAAACAAAACTTTTCATAACGTGCAGTTTTTTACTCTTCATTATTAAAGCAACATCAGGGGTGACAACTCATTAAAAATTACTTCAATAGACCCTCCATAAAACCTCAATGTTATGTCCATGTAAAATGTGGTCCAATATCATAAAAAATATACATATCTAAATAATCATTTGCTTATTGTAGAACAACACTTGATCAATTTTAATACAAGAAATATGATAAATTAAAAACACTTATCAAATGATCTGAGATACGTTTCAGC
Source organism: Rhinocypha anisoptera (assembly GCA_011762765.2). NCBI lineage: Eukaryota > Metazoa > Arthropoda > Insecta > Odonata > Chlorocyphidae > Rhinocypha > Rhinocypha anisoptera. The sequence goes on from WURS02002364.1 coordinate 7,396, forward strand.
ATCACGAGTCTTCATTGAGTGATTACGTTCCAATTCTACCATATCATACCTGAATCTACACTATTTGTTACAAAAAGTATACAGTGAAATAATAAATAGGCTGACAAAAAAAAATCAAAATATGTATTGCATACAATTATATTGATTCCCAGGTACTCATGAAAGGATTTTATTTATCTGGCAAGACAGTTAGGTGCAATTTCATTTTATGTTTTTAAACTTAACTGCTCATGAAGGATAATTTACCTTCATACAATCTTCAAGAGGCTGCTGAGGACACAAGACTGGTGTATACATAAAATAAAAAAATATAGACCATCCTTCAAGAAACAAAATCAATGTTTTTTTCAGCCTGATGTAATTTTTCCTCCTTGTATACGAAAACTGCATATTCAAACAATTATATCCCACATGTAACATTTTGAAAATTATACAATCCACTATTCTTAGCATCAATTAGTGGGAAATATAGAATAAATTTACTCTATTTTGTAATATAATTTTACAAGTGTTGGAAGTAGTTGATGAAGGGTAATCTACGGGTTAAGGTTGGTTTTTGATGAGCATTAGCTTAGGTTGGATGTTAAAAAAATTAACTTTTAGTGGCATTTTCAGCAACAGCAGTTAATGTTACATTATATGTATTAGTAGCAGCCGATTCCATGTTTATCTTGATACATTCTGTCAAACTACGAGCATACCTCACATTGATGTTACATGGAGATGGATCTGCCTAGAACTATTTTTTTGCTACACTTTGTAACTTACAATCAGAGCTAACCTGTAGAATCATCTATCACTGTGAATACTAATAATTTTGGTCCTCTAGTGTCTATTGGCTTTATCAATTAGCATGGGTTAAATCTAAATATTTACCAAAGATAGAATAGAAAGCACTGCTATGGATTACAATCTTTAAACATCAGCACTCTGCTGTTTTAGTGCAAGGCTGGGTCAAGAATTCTGAGGGATCTCTACTTTACGGCTGTTACTTTCCATTTGACCAACTACAATTGGCCAAATTCAACTTGCCAGGTAATAATGCTCTCAATTCAGCTTTACTTCACGAGGTTGTGTTTTGTTGCTTTAAAGACCTATTCCATCATAATCCTCAGGGCATTTAAGTGCCAGAAGTCTTCATATTATTTGTATATTATGCTCCAGCCCAAGCTCAGTGCTTCCCAATTGGTTGGCTTTAATCTCCTGTACTTCTTTAAATCTGGTGAAAAGGCTTACGGGCTTGACTTTCAACATCAGTGGTGCCTCAGTTGATTTTCCACCCAGTCAATATCCATTACCTCCTTGGTAATTTTGGCTCAATTAATACATGACCTATACAGTAATACTGACTAATTTAATATGTAATTGGTATTAGGAATAAAGGAAGTAACTCTGCAGTTTTCATGTGGAAACTGCAGAGTTACTTCCTTTACTCCTAGTATGTTGGACTTCCACAAAGTTAAGACTGAAACCGTATCTTGTAATGGGTATGTTCACAATGATCTTCAATGCAATTGCTATCTTCATACTGGCATGATTACCATTTTCATACTCAGACTCATTGAAAATAAAGAAAAACTAAAACAATAATGGCACTAAGTAATCAGGAAGCACTATCTCCAATGCTTAATTATATAGAGAGTATGAAACTATCCTTTTGAGATTCCATCTGTGCTGTATTGTTCGCCGATGATGCCAATGCTAGTATAGATTACATTATTTTCATATATGTAATTAGAAAACAAAAAAACCTTTACAGCAATTGTTGCGATGTTATGCTAATTTAAATCTTTGGTGCCACCTGCACTGTGGAAGAAATAATCAGAAGACACAGTAGCATACACAGAGTTTCTTCAATCGTTGGAAGCTTTCACAGAAATATGGCAACATAGAGATACTGAGGTAACACAGCCCTTTGAATATTCTTTATCAAAGCTGTTACTCTTTTTATAAGTAACTCACCCTGGTTAAAGACAACATTCACTAAGAGAGTAGATGGTAAATACTGTCATATTGCCAGTTACAATTACACGATTGTTAAAAATAAAACTGATTTTCCCAAGAACATGTGATCACTGAATAGCTTATACCTGCTATTTGATGCAGAGCAAGTGCCATGTCATTAGCAGTGCAAAACTGAAGTTCCATTTGAGTGCTAGGTCATCAATTATACAGAATGTAGATAAAGATGGACATGAAAAGTTAAAAACAAAACTACCCAAAACAAAAATTTCTAAATACTATAGCTTAGGCCCAGGAATGTGATATCTCATATAATTTACTGAGGAGGCTTACACTTGGTGGGATTACCTTGCATATTTCCACAAAACAAATATTTTGTTTTGTGGAAATATGCATAGTAATTCAAACCAACATTGTTTTTATGATAAATCAGATATTGAAATATCATCCATGACCAAGTTAACAAATTCATTTTTTAAAGTATTAATTATAATCAAGATTTTAAATTCTACATTTGAATAATCGCCGTGTTACTACTTCATGTGGTTGTATGTGGTAGTCAACTTCTATATTTAGAGGTTAGCTGTAATATAAGTGAATATTACTCAAATATGTAACTCATTGAATAAGCAGTGATGGGGAAAAAGCAGTTTAGCGGAGGATGTAGGTGTCCATCCTTGGGTGAGATGATTACAATGGTGCTTTGACTTTGCAAGAGGCTTCCACCCAATAGCAATAAGCAGCCAATCACATGGAGGAGAGGAAGGGGGGGGATGGGTAGCAGCCCCGTTTCATGCGAGTGAAGTGGAGACCTTCATGGTAGGAATGAAAACACTCACTTTACACCAGGCATGGCAATAGTTACTGCGAGAGCTGTAGCACTGTGTAAGGCAACAGGAAACCACCACATGACTCTGCCAGGAGGATTTCAATCACGATGGAATCCTCTGGAATAGAATATTCCAAACGTAAAAAGGTCCCCATTTTGGTAACTCTTGGCAGGGACTACTTAAGGGAATAAAAAGGTCAAGGGTGACAAAAAAACCTTGAATAGAAACTTGGAATGTTGTACCTTCATGCTAATGTAGATTGAAGAAATTAGAAAGATGGAAATTAAATAATGAGATAAGATTAACAGCAATCAAAGGTGTGACGGTGAACATAATACTACAGAGTGTGGCAATGAAAATGCTCCACTGGCAGACATTGTAGTGGCACAAGACAGGCTGCAATGACAGAGTGGAGGTTAATTAAGAAAAAATCCAGAAGCCATTAAAAATGCAAAAGGAGAAGACAATTTAATTGTCTTGGAGACAGAAACACAATTGTTGTAGGCTAAGAAGAAAAAGCAATAGAAAAAATGGTCTAGGGCCACAAATTGAAAAGAGACCAAAGGCTAGTGCAGTTGTGTGAAAAACACAATTTAAAAACTACCCATTTAGAAGGAACACATGGAAGACACCTGGAGACATAAGAGGATGCCATACTGCTCACTGAATTCTTTCATATATCAAGTAAAGGATTTGCAAAGACTATCAGGGAGCAGATATGGACAATTATCACAATTTAAGAGAATGTCAGAGATCAATTTGTGGAAATAATGAATCATCATAGTGGAATACAACTATGCTAATTTCAATAAATTTCATTTACTGACCACGGTTTTACCCCCTAATGACATTATCAAGGATGGTATGCCTTCCCATATTTGCAGGTAAGAAGTAGATGGTGGTGGGAAAGGAATGAGGGGGATTGAAAGAGGTCTAAAGTTGACCTTGGGCTGGAGTGGGGGGAAAGGGGGAGGGAGAAAGGAGGGAGGGAATAAATCAGAAGGTGGGGATGTGAAACAGCAAAAAAGGGAACATGAAAGTAATTTTATTCATGGTGAAAACAAACTGACCTTTTGTAAACATTAGTGTGACAAATTATTTAATACATTTCTAATAATAATAAAGTTTGAACTAAAATTCAAGAACTGATAAACAATGATCAAGAAGTTAGGTTGATTACATAAACCGAAAGAAATTGAGAACCAAAGCAGAAATGTTTCAATGAAAGTGGAATGCAAATGCTAGAAGGGGGATAATAATGAAAGCAGCATCTAGTGGAAGGGAGTAGATAGTTAAAAAATTCAAGAATAATGGAAGAGAAAACTCTTACAAAATAATAAGCAATTAAATTAGAAGAGGCTTGGAAAGGTATTGAAGATTGGATGAAGAACGTGAATAAGTACAACATAACCTTACTATCAGGAGGATAAGGAGTTGTGAAGAGAATTATGTACTTTAATGTCAGTTAAAACATAATCTTGCGGGATACAATTAGAAGAGGGGGGAAAACAATGAGGTATGTTCAAATTCTAAGTTTTTAAAATAGTTTTCTCAGGGCTGAGAGCATGCATGGAAAGATTTTTTAGAACTTAATTTACATGAGTGCACTTTGCAGGAAAATGAGAGACAGATGACGAAGCACCTTTCACCAGAGTGCATACATGGTTCTCTTATAGTTGCTGATAGTGAGAATCATTTTCAATACTTATAAATTACATCATTTAGTGTACAAGAACAAAGTGTAACCATCCATTTTCTCCAATAGCATGGTTTAACCCCCACCAAAATTCATTGTCAATTGAGAGAGATATGTGATGATGGCGTTATAGATGTAAAAAATGTGCCTTTGTGATTGCAAAAGTTCAAAGATGGCCAAACATAGTGCGATAATGAACCCAAGAAGCCTCCTCCATGAACCAGTTGGTGAGGACAACAATGTGATTGTGCAAGAGAAAACATTGCTAAGGATGACCGTCAATGAGGTGAGGGTAACTTCACCTCTAAAGTTTGCATTTCCATGGGAAAAGTATACCATTCTTCACGATAACTTGATAATAATGACGAAGGTTTCTTCTGAATGGGTGCCCAGGATGTTGACTGAAAAATATAAGGCTGCACTGGTAATGCCTTGTCAGGCGATGTTGACCTGTGAGGATGCTGTGACTGATGGTTTCTTATCATCAGTTGCGACAAAGATGAAAAGAGGATGCCATTTTTCAACCCTGAAATGAAACAATAGTTTGCACAAGAGAGACATATCACGGAAAAATATCAGGTTACTTCCAGTGCTGAAAAAGTAATGGTGGCCATGTATTGGTCACAGCATATGAATTGTCCTCACTCACTGTGTTCCAAAGGGTAATACGGTGACAGCTGCATCTTGAGAACATGTTTTAAGGACAAAGTTTCTTCCAGCATTTCAAGAAAAGTGACCAGAAAAGGCACCACGTGTGATTCTCCATAAAGATGCTCCTGCTACAGGGTAACTCTGACTCAGGAGTTTCTTCATTACAGCAATTTCAAAAAGTGAAGTCTCATGCTTCATACTTACCTGACCTTGCTCCTAGCAAAT
>WURS02002384.1:0-12759 GCA_011762765.2 Rhinocypha anisoptera
TATAAAATGTCATTTTTTCCTCGCACAATTAGAGATCACAATAGATTTAGTCCAATGTCCGGTTGGAGGATCAATTGTCATATAATAGCAAGTTCTGCACTATTCAGGTCAGGGTAACGTCACCCTTATCTACAAGGGGATTGGACTACTTTAAAAAATATATTGACCGCCGCTTAAAAAATGTTTCTCTCCATTTTTATTTCAGTTTTCACCGAGATAAGGCGGGGCCGGTGTCAGAATAAATGAGGCATCATTCTGGAAGTGACGGTATTTTGAAACTTCTCCTATGACGACTCCGAGCCAAAACAAATCCGATGGAAAATTGCTGAATTCCCACGTGGAATAATGTGACATTTGGTCACAATGAGAGTCAATAGGTCCCCCTCTGGGATGCCGATGTAACTGGAATGCTAAGAATTCATGTGCTGAAATGTATTCTATTAATAAAAATAATCAAACAAAAGAAATTGTTATTTCCTGAAACATTCATAACGGATGATCTAGTGACGATGAAATTTAATTAATGGCATTTTACTTTACCGCTTTCCCTATCCTCTAAAATTTGATTGGAACAATGATCATCAACTCAGTGGAAAAAAAGTGTTTCATTCAAAACCGCTCGTCGGCAGAGAACACTTTCGGATAGTAAGCCAAGAAGATTCTTTCGTATATTTCCGTATTTTTGGGGAAATCCGAAATTATATACCCTCGGGGTTAACTTTTTGGAACTTGATTTTACGTTTTTAAAGGCGTGGAAGTAAGGGATGACACAACAAAAAAAACAAAGTTTAGGGAGAAGTTTCATTCTCTCAAGGGAGTAATGTGAAACTGGGCCACTGAGGACAGGTGGTTAAAATATTCTACGTTGATAAACTATGAAAGCATTTATGGAAACGTCGGAGCAACATTGCGAACCAACATATCCGGGTCTGTGGAACACGGATTTGTCACCTGGTGGCTGAAGGTGGTTTGTCATTTGTGACGTGATAATCCCCACCAGTGATTTTTGACATTCAGACGTTTACGTGGCCTGACCTTGTCTGAATGTCCTCCCGCCTCTCGAAATGCGATGATATTATTTATCGGAAAGGCTAAAGGGCATGAGATCTCTATATAGAAGCCCCGATATATAAGTCTATGGACTAGTGCCCAGTTACAACTCCAGTGCAGGTTCAAGCAGTCACAGTCGGTGCCTTTAAACGGAGCAGAGAATAGTCATGGCCAAGTATCTACGCTGTGAGTATTTTCACATCCACAGTACGTGTTTCACCGTAATTTCGTCAATTGCCCTAAGAACACCCATTTTGTTGATAATTGAGAGCGGCCTTCCGAGAGTCATGTGGTATCATGCCATTTTTTTATCGTACTTAAGAGACGCGACCATTACTTCAAGGAGTTGACTACTGCTGTTTCAAGTTCATGCTCCGTATAGAATGGCGTCCAGAAAAGAACCGCTAGTGGGTTTTAATTTTTCAGAATGTTTTACATTTCATTTACTGTCATTTTCGGGAGGCCTCGGATTGACAAAAGTACTCTCATTTACTCTTTTCTTCGCGTGCATTACATTATGCTTGCATAAAAATAAAATTATTTTTTTAAATCAATTCAGATATTAATATCTAAAGAACACGATTGTTATAACTTCAAGACTGTGATTCATACCCGGATGCATGTGAATAAACTAAGCGAATCAATATTATTTGTTAGAGTTATTATTCAAGTACGTCAGTAATTCTCACGTACCGTATTTTAACGACAAATGTCAGTGATTTTTATTGGATTCGTTTCTTATGGTCAATTGTTATGAGAGGGTCATTTAGATGTCAGTGGTTCTGAAACAGTTTTCACGTGTACGCATTCGGTACGATGATTGGATGTGCGCTCATGAAGTTCTGTCATGCTGTTTATAGAACGTTACTTAATAATACGCAATAAGATATATGCCTGAGTTATTAGCCGATGAGAAACAAGTTAACTTCTGCTGATACCTACACTTGTTAGTTGCAGTATAGGGAAGATTGTGACCAGGAAACAACGAAAGAATTCGAATGGATTCAGGCGTGACTTAGTTGGAACCAACTCATCATAAATGAAAAGCAAAAAAAAAGGTTCATTAAAAGGTTAATTGAAAATTACCAAGGTTTTTTTTTTTTTGCTTTTCATTTATAACGAAAGAAATTCTCCCCTCGTTGAATTCTGCACTACAAGTATGAATACTATACTGAACTGACACTCATTTTCATTCGTAATATCCTCGTTTCCGTTGGAATATTTCAAGGGGATTGTAAAAATTTAAATAAAAACGAATACGAGTGGGTTTCCACAACAATACGTTGCACTTACGAGGGACCAAATAAATATAATTGTTCTTAAAATCTATTTTAAAAATCACTATAAAATGGCCAGCGATCGCCCTCCTGCTGCTGGCGGCGGCCCTGCTGACGTGCGGAGCGGCTGCACCCAGCGGCGGCGACGAGAGCGAGAGCAGCGCCAGCAATCCGGGAGAGTGCGACAACGACTGTCCCCGGATCATGTCTCCCGTCTGCGCCTCCAATGGCAACGAGAGCAGGACGTTCTCCAATCGGTGCATCCTCGAGTATCACAACTGCGTCCACAAGGACGACGGTACGAGAAAAAAAAATGAAGACGATTTTAGCGAAGGACTGCATTTCGTTTTTAAATGCCTTCTTCGAATGACGATTATTCGCGACCCTCCCAATGCGGTAATTCGGTCCTTCATATGGCGACCGGTGTGACGTAATCCGGGGTCCCGCGGAAAAAATTGACCAATTGACTGATTGAACCATTGACCAATTTTTTTTTAAATCATACTAATTTTTCCGTGGATTTATTTGAATAAGTAACATTAGCTATAAACCCTTTCCATTCCCAGGCTTTTATAACCTTCCTCCCGGTTTGAAGACCTTCATAGTATTAGTGCTGACCAGCGTTGAACCAAACAGCACCTAAACTCTAGTACTAATTTTATATTCTCATATTATTATGCATATATTTTTATAGTTTCAAATAACTAATGTCAAAAACATATTTTTGAAGGCTCTTCGGAACTTAAGTTTTCCTTCTATCCTTCCACTTGCATTCGCGTATATCATTCCTCACGGTCTAAAGAACCTGATATTAGAGTGATGGTTTTTTAATAACTATTATATTTGATAACAACAGAAATAAAAACTTTGCGTTCCACACGATATATTATCTTTTGTGGAAATATAATAGTTATTAAAAAACCATCACTCTATCATGGAATTCCACCAAGTGACGGCCTCCACAGTGAACTTTAACCTGATATTAGTTTTAACTAGACTTGAAACAACACCTTGAAGAACAATAACTAATTTATAGTTTGGTAATTAGCCGTTAGATGTCCGTCCTGATAATAAACATGTACTCCCTTGTACACTTCCAAAAAATTATGCAAAGCCAAGGTTTCCATTCGCCCACGATGTCCAAATTGAAGTTTTTTCACCCCCAGAAGTGCACCCTGTTAGGAAATGCCGGTGTGTATTTAACAGTGAGAAGGTTATTATCATGGAAATGACATGCTCCAATGGACTGAATTATTTTCCTATCTCTATTTCAGTTTTCACAGAGCAGAGCCGAGGCCGATGCCCCAAAGCCTGAGAGGATCTTTCGGTATCTTCCATCTGGACCACCTTTATATCAACCCTTAGAATTAATCTGTCAGATTTACGTTGGATTTCCATTTTTTCGCAATTTATGTTCTTCCTTGGAGTGAAATAATAGTACACCGTCTATGCGGAAGGAGTTAAACGAGCATATCAGCTGTATGTATTCAAAAAAACATTTTTTATTCAGTATTTATGTAATCCAATGAAACTATGCTGTACGAATGAGAAAAATAAATAAGTAAATGGTTAACAGATGACGAATAATCATTTTCGTTATATAATAAAATTTTTTTTCTTGTATTCAACTCATCTATCTACAAGACGTGCAGGTTAATCATGATGCAGGCCTAACATTTTGAATTTTGGCAGGTTATCCCAGTTTACAATTAGGTGGAAAATACTTAGCACATACAAACGCCCTCCCCAAGGAGCAGACGATATGGATCCAGTGTCAGGGCAGTACTTATGAGATATATATACGATAATAAATATATAAATATAATATTCATTGCTGAGAAAAATCTTAAGCCATGGATCACGCCAACTATGGTGTTGGAAAAGACACCTTTTATTTATCTGCCAGTTATTAAAAAAGCAGTTAATGCAATCAGCGAATTAAAGAGACGCACTCGAATTAATGAAGCGAATTAACCATTTTAATTTCTATACGTTAATGTCCTACAAGTACGAACCATTAGCAATGAATTGATAAAAAAAACAATTAACAAGCAATGGGATCTGAATAATATTTAAGTAAACAAAACAAAGAATCGAGTTTCAAAAGTGTAGTGAAAATGGGATTTCTAAGTCCGACCGGGTCCCAATAATCACAAGGGAGGGGGTCGCGCGGGAAGAAGGCGGCGAGCGACACCTTCCAAAAATGAGGCAGTGAAGCTTTTAAACGAACAATTTATTTTGAACGTATGGAGCAATTAATTGACTAACAATATATATATATATCATCATCAGTACTTCAATCCGAAGATTGGTTGACTGCAGCCGAATGCAGGGCTGCATTTTCTAGGGAAATATTTAATGTGGTAGTTTCCCTTCGCCTTCCACATCTCAGTACTGCGGCCGATTCCGTGAACTTCACTCTCGCCCGCAGCTATGGCAGTTGATACCGGGCCGATCCTCTTAATCTACGCCGTCAGTGCCTACTGGTGAAACTGCTGCCTTCCACCAGAGGTTGCGTGCGTTGAAGTTGTAGCTGCTTTTCCTGAAAATTGGTGCAATTTCGAGACGAGAAAATTTTCGTCGTCACCGAGGATCGAACTGGTCTCCAGTTCCGCACGCTACCACTAGGCTACCTCCGCCCCCATATATATATATATTTAATTATTGAATTTGGAGAACTATGTACCGCAATGAACCCAAGACATCTGTTTCTTCTTTCATTATTCCCAATACTTCCTCATTTTCTCCCCTACTGCTCACCTCTCTCTCTCTTCCGTCCACACCCTCCTTTGTTTTCCTCGTTCTTCTGTAAATTTTGTGCTGCCTACAACCTTGTTGTTTTTGTTGTTATTCCTAAGAAACCGAAGGCGCCACAGAGAAAGGAAAATGATCACCCCACCACTACCTTGATGGATGAATTTTCACAAGCCTCAATACTGTGTGAACTATATCCTCTCGCCCATTAAACTTATCCTACGGGACGAAGACTGTGGTTAATTGTCTCCTTCGACGCATGAGCTTTTCAGTCCCTACCGCTGTCGAGCCCTCATTAATTCACGGGATTTGGTGTATACCAAGAAGACCTCGATTGTGGAGATCCTCGACTTTACGCATGGAGCAACGAATTTTCTTTCTACTTTACATGCTTTGTCAATAAAATGCATAATACCATATCGATCAATTAGACATGTTATTTAAAATTAATTTCTAAAATTCATAACCCCCCTCACTGACTGACCCAAACAGTATTAAGAGAGCCCTCACGGCCCGCCCTTACACACGCACAGGCCATACTCACAGATCACGGCTGATTAAACGTTCGATTTTTTTGTCTCTCCTCTATCTGCTAAAATCGCTCCCTTTCAAAACAAATACCCAATCTCGCTGTCCCGCAACACATTTAGTAACAATGAGCTCCCCCATCTCTCTCTCTCTAATAAATTACGAAATAAACAATTCCTGAATGATATTTGAATGTCATAATCTCCTCAAGTACCTCAATTCGGAAGATTGGTCGACTGCGGCCTTCCATCCTTTCCTATCTAGTGACTCTCTTACACACCTTGGTAGGTCTTCTTCCTAACGCCTATGATAATTTTATCTATTTAAAAAAATGTTCAGGTTCGAAGATGTCCATTAAAGGAGGCTGAGCACCGTCCGACCGGTTGCGCCCCCCTTTAAGTGATTACGACTCATTCATTTCTGCGACAGCCACTAAGGTGTGAATAGGATGGAAAGTGACTGGTTAGGTTGGAGTGCTACTTACTAAAGATGAACCAATCTTCAGAACTGGTGGTTTCAGAACTTATTTTGTGAAATCGATCCGTGTTGGAAATGAAAGAATATAACATTGTGATCCCACAGTCTTTGTGACTGTGGAATCACAAAGTTATATTATTTAATTTCCAAAACCAATCTTCGGTCTGAAATCATAGGACAATAATCAGTGAAGGTGACTTTGCACCATCCCGATCGGTTGCTCCTCCTTTATTTGATAATTTCTGCCAGTAGGCAAGCACCCGAAGAGCCATCGAAAAAGAATGAGAGTCATCATGAGTACTTCAATCCGAAGATTGATTGACTGCAGCCCTCCATCCTTGCTCATCTAGTGCTAGACCTCTTACACCCCTTGGAAGGTCTTCTTTCTAACGTCTCTGATAATTTTACCTATATATTTGTCCCTTGGTCTTCCCCACGGGGCATTCCCCTCTATTTTTCCTTGTATTATATCCTTCACGAACTCATTATGCCCCAGAGTGTAATATCCACCTTACACTTATTATCCTTATAGTTCATTTCACTATAGTTCACATTTCATTCAGCTTCCTTAGATCTCCTGTGCACTTCCTCGTTCCTATCTCTGTCCGTCCACTTGATTTTCAGCACTCTCTTCCAGCACCATGTTTCAAAGGCTTCTATTTTTCTTTGGTCTGTTTTTTCTAATGGTCCATATCTCCGATCCATAGAGCGCCATGCTCCACATGAATTTTTTCACACATCGCTTCCTTGTTTAACTTAAATTTTTAATTTTTAAAAACTTTAATTTTAATGTATAGGTTTGTTATTCTCATGCAGTTACATTTTCCACTGAAAATTGGGTATTCCCGAGGTGTGTATTGTCCTGTTTCCTGAATAAATGAGAATTATGGCATTATGAGCAATGCCATTATGGCAATACTTTGTCTTGAACTAAAGTGGTTACGAAAGCAAGTCACTTCACTTCGTTCGTGAATCTCTTTTACAAAATTAGTTTGAAGCCACCATTTTGAAAATGCCAGAAGGTTTTCAAATCGAGGAACTGACCTCTTTGTATATGATATGACCTCTATGGATTCCTCTGCTTTTTTTCAAACGTCACTTGGAATAGGCGCCGGGCTACTTCTCCGCCTTATCGTAAATTTGAGATGACCAGTTGCCGTGACCAGAAGGAGGGGTAGACGGGGGCAGGGGTATAAGCAGCCCGGCGAACGATAAGTTTATTGTGAGGAGTCGACAGCGAGAGCACAAGGAGGAAAAAGTGTCCCAATCGAAGAATCGCCATGCCGTCCAAACATATTTTTGGTGAGTTTTACCGAATAAACACGCCCTCATAAAATCTTACAGTTTTCGTCAATTCCTCCCGAAAGAATGTCTTCTTATCGTAATTTTGATTAGGTTGGCATTTTTGCATTTTAAGACCAAGATACTTTCGATCTGCTGACGAGAGTAAGGGTGCTTGTTAATTTTTTCCAGACCAGCATGTTCTCCAAGAATGACTCAGTCGTGATTTTTCAAAGGGCCCATTCTTTTGTCAGACGTTTGATCCTGCATATACGGAGAGACCGATAATTTCCTCTTTGGTTTTTTAATTCACCGAAAGCCGTATTTACTCGTGTTAAGCCCCGAACTTCTATTTCCCGAAAGAGCGGCGAAAGAAAGGTGGTCCTCCGAAAAACGAATCCTCCGGGCTTTCGTGTAAACACATTTATTTCCCTGACATTTCTATTGTTTACATTGTACAACTTTATCTGTCCTCGTCTCCGTAGTGATGGCGCTGTGCCTGGCAGCCATTCTGTGCTGCGGTTTGGCCGTCGACGGCGGCAACGCGACCGAGGTCAGACGATGCAAGTCGGCTTGCCCTCGCCTCATGCGACCGGTCTGCGCGTCCAACGGTCGGGAGAGCAGAACCTTCTCAAACCAGTGCCTCCTCGATTATCACAATTGCTCCAATGAGGACGACGGTACGTGGACCAGAGTCCGAGGAAGAGAGAGGAGGGCGATGCACGCATGCACCTACCGACAGACGAACTTCTCCATGTTTCATCTCTCGTGTCCGATGCAGAGCAAAAGGGGCAAAACGGAGTAATAGCGTTGCGTTTTAGGGTGCGCCGACGGCATAGGTCATTTTGCACCTCTACAACATTAAAAAAAAAGTCAATTTACATTTAAAAAAGCAGTCGCAGGTTATTGAGGTGCTCCGAAAACTACGGTCACCGCGCACCGCGACAAAGCATTGGGGTTACTAAAGCCACTCCAACATTAAAATAAGGACTCAATTTCCATACTTTTCAATTTCCAAATTTCAAGGAAATTTTCAATTTTTCATTTTTCCTTTCTACATCAAATTATAAAAACTTGACTTCCATTAAAAACTCCTCTATTAAAAATATCTTACTTTGTCATAAATTTGAAATTCGAAACTAGCTCAAAGTCGTGAAAACATTTTTGCCTCAGATATGTTTTCAGGCGTTACTTGGTAGAATTCTTTCAGTATGAAAGGTTTGAGAAAACACACTGCAATTCCACGTAAAAATATATATTTATTCGTTCGCGACTAGGTTTCGCCGTAATACAGCATCTTCAGCACCTATATTACGGCTACATTTTTTCCTCTTTAAGAAATAAAAATAACTTATCAACAATACCACTGTCGTTCCCAAAAATACTGCTAAGGTCCTGAGAGATGCTCTTAAGTTTTGATATTTGGTACATTCTACCACCAGGCGCCTTATTGTTAAGCGAGGATTGCATTCCAAACACATAGGTGGTTCTTTCTCCAGTGTGAATACGATAGATAGGAATGGGTCAGCACACTATGACCGATCCATAGTCCTGTCAGAACCATTTCCTCCCGTCGACAACACCTGAGAGACGTCTTCCAAGGAAATACTGTGTCTCGCACATGCCTGAGTTTATTGTCAGTGAACTGGGGATAAACGGAAAACGTTTTGTATGATGACTCTCTCTATTTCTCTCGGTTGCAACCCTAGGATTGATTTGCAGGAGTCCTCTCATCTTTTCAGCTCCTGGGCCAACCTCTACATATCTGTACGTAGGGAACAACAGCCTAGTTCATCCACGATCTGCTCCACACAAAAAAGCAGCCTGGGCCTTCCTCTTCAAGTTTTTTTTCCTGAGAACTGTGCCCTCCAAGATCTCCATTACGAGGCCGTCGTGCCTCAAATTGTTTCCGATAAACCTTGCCTTTCTTTTGTTCGCTGTATCGACCAGGTACTTCTCTCTCCCACTCTCCGCAGCACCTCCCCATTAGCCACTCAGTCCACCGAGGGTATTTTCAAAGTGTACCTAGATGACTGATGCAGCGGGGTCATATGCATAAGTATCCAATATTCCAACAATAATATTATTTGGTGGAATACATTGAGTCATTAGTGTTATGGTTATTCGAGAACAAAAGTTAGCAATTTTTGGTTTAACGGGTTATGGTTCTGGCCGTCTAAACTTTTGAAATATTTTTGAGAATTCTTTTTGTATTCCCCTTCCTTTAGATTTTTAAAAAAATTATACATATTTTTTGTCGAAATGCACGTTTTTGCTACTAAGAATACGAGAATTGATTTATTTTTGTGCATATTTCAACCAAATTTTAGAAATTGTGTGACATAAGTGGTATTTTGTTAGCGTGGTGGTTAACAACCATGCTTGGGTTTCTTATTCTTTAATCATATCCTCAAAACACATTTCTCACCCCTTGTGATATATTCTTTGAGGTGTATATTCACAAAGTTCTCTCCTTCTGCGACGTAATCCTGGAGAGTCTTGTTTAGTTTGGTAGATCCGTAGTTCACAATTCGATCAGTTTCAGGCCCGCAGAAGCAGCCAATGAACCGACAGACGCAGTCATGTCAACAATTCAGCGACTAACGTACAATTGGCTTCTCCTTCCCTATTCCAGCTTTCACGGTACAGTCACGGGGCAGGTGCTGAGAAGATTGATAGCTTATCGGATATCTCCATGGAGACGGAATTCTGTTGAAGACCATGATTCCAGCACGAAAGAAGAAGCTGCATTAAATATTTGGTTGCCAACCTGCTCGTATGGAGGTGACTTACCAAGAAGAGAAAATTAATGGAATGCTGGGAAGTAAATAAAACGCGTTTATTAAGCCACGGTTTAAAATGTTAATACTTTTTAATGGTCTTAAAAAATCTTTAAAATGTTAATGCAATAACGAAAATGCATTTGTTGTCTCATGTATCATTTACCCGATTGCGTATTGCTTTGCTATGCTCCTTTGAAAACATCAATGTGAAATAAGGAAGCGATGGGTTGGACCATTAGCTTACATGTGAAAAAATTGTCGAAATGTCGTCATTTTTATTAATCCCTTGTTATGTAAAATATAGGGTAAATTAATAAATGCTATGTTGGAAATAATTTCTCAATTTATATATGCATATGTGATTTTATCATTAGATCCTTAACCTCATTTAGTTAATTTCGAGACCAATAAATACCTGACTAGGACCTTTGTATTTCGCAAACGTGAATTTCAAACATACGTAACGACACATGACTCTTTAAAATTGAAGAGCTTGAAAAAATTCAGAGCATTCTTTTTCGATACATGTACTTCAGAAACCTACCTTAACCGGTAGATTGCCCTTCATCACATGTACTTGTAGAGATTTATTAATTTTGAATTCACTAAATTAAGAATTTTCAAAAGAAAAGGAACAAAAAGTTCGCTCCTTGACTCGCAATGGCGTGTTCAAACTTAATTCAGAATTCATGCTTCCCCTGGACGGATAATAAATGTTTTAAATGCCGAACTATGGCCAAAAGCCTAACCATCTTACGGGCAAAAATATTATTCTTCTTATCTCCCGCACTCACTTATTCCCTCAAATGGGAAGAAAACAGATAAACAGTAAACCAAGAAAAACATTTAAAAATAAGCTGTGAATAGATAAATCCCAGTCAACAAAAATGACACAACATTCACTCAATGCCACTCAGAATTCACTCGAATCCCGGTGAAAAGCTGCATCGCGCTTTCTTAATACGTTTATGTGTATGGATATCACAGAGAGTTTTCCCATGAGCGACACGAAATCAAATTGTGGAGTGATGTTTCTGATAAATGGGCGGGGAGAGAAATTCGAAGGAAATATACAAATGTAGAGTCTAGACGAAGGAAGTGGGAATAACTCACTAGGCTACTCCGCAGTAGTAGTAGGCTGGGGAATAATCTCAACCGGCTGGTATTCAAATTTAAAAAAAAAGAAAAAAATCCAGTGATTTTGGGTCAATGGTAATCTCTCAGAATTTCTTGCGCAAATAAATTTTGGATGTGCCATGCCTTATCGTTCAACTACAGTCCAAAGACTTACAAACCCTGTGACATGTTCTTCATTGCCCATAACAGCTTTTCTCTTTTGAATTATTTATTCGTGCTAGAAACCTACGCCATAGTCTTCGTCCCGAACACCTCCACAATTTCTCTTCCATTTCTTGTAGTAATGATACCACTAGCTGTAGCTGTAGCTAGCTTGAATTAAAAATTTAAGTTAAACAAGGAAGCGATGTGTGAAAACATTCAGATGGAGCAATGCGCTCTATGGATCGGAGATACGGACCATTGGAAAAAACAGACCCAAGAAGAATAGCAGCCTTTGAAACATGGTGCTGGAAGAGA
The DNA here is from genome assembly GCA_011762765.2 of Rhinocypha anisoptera. Taxonomy (NCBI): domain Eukaryota; kingdom Metazoa; phylum Arthropoda; class Insecta; order Odonata; family Chlorocyphidae; genus Rhinocypha; species Rhinocypha anisoptera. The sequence goes on from WURS02002384.1 coordinate 11,747, forward strand.
GTGCTGAAAATCAAGTGGACGGACAGAGATAGGAACGAGGAAGTGTACAGAAGAGCGGAGGAAGCTGAGTCTATAGTGAAATGAACTATAAGGATAATAAGTGTAAGGTTGATATGACACCCTGGGGCATAACGGGTTCGCGAAGAATATAATAGGAGGAGGAAAAATAGAGGGGAGGGCCCCGCGGGGAAGACCGAGGGACAAATACATAGGTTAAAATATCAGGGACGTTTGAAAGAAGACCTACCAAGGTGTAAGAGATCTAGCACTAGATAGGAAAGGATGGAGGGTAGGGCTGCAGTCGACCAATCTTCGGATTGAAGTAATGATGATGATGACCAACATGACAGTCTTCCATAAAGTAAAGACTTCTTAGTGCGCTCAGAGAGAGATTTTTGCCGATTGCGGGACCAAATTTTGCCCGGATGAAATATTACCGTGCACGGGATGAATCATTCACGTCGTCACCAGCGTGCACGCGCGCGCGCGTGCGTTATCATTTATTTTAACATTTTAGAAGGGCCGGTGTCTGTCACGTAGTGGGTGATTTCCGATTACTCTTATCGGAGAGCCGGATGAGGGAATCGTGGACTTGTGAAAAGAGGCTGAGCTTCCTCTACCACCTATAAAAACGTACGTCTAGTCAGAAAGTCGATAGTGATTGATTGGAAGGAGAGAGTGTTTCGCGCCGACCATGCCGTACAGATCAATATTCGGTAAGTGATTCACTCGTCAGTCACGTTGATTTCAATCAAAATATCGTGCAAAAGCTTTTCGATATTATCGCGTAGGGAATGTTTGCTCGAGATTCAGAAGACCACTGACGCCCTCCGAACTTGTGGCATCACGAAATCATGGATCCGCTTCGCTGTAGTCCGTTTATCCTGCGGCAGTCCGTGGCGATTCCTGCAGGTATCTTACCGTTAATAGTCGAGGGGGGGGGGGGGGGGGGTTGTGGCGTTCTTATCGCCGGGAATTCTGCGGTTCTTTCCCTCGGGCCCGGAACCAGGAGG
>WURS02002395.1:0-12759 GCA_011762765.2 Rhinocypha anisoptera
GGTTTTTTTCTCAATATGAAAGATTTCAGGGATGAATTTGATTAAAGATGAATGAATTGTTGCTGGTGAGCAGGTGTTTAGCGAAAAGTGAAGTCTTGGAATGGAATAAGAAGGCTTATTTGTGTTCACTGGTTCTAGTTCTGAAATTGAATCTGGTTCCTCTCACGTATATGACATTGCAGTTTAGGCATTTGAGTTGGTAGACACCTGATTGGGAGGGGCTGTTGGTTGTGTGGGTATTGTGGCAAAAGAAAGTTCTGACTGTTTTCCTGTTGTAAAAGCATGATTTTATGCAGTTATTGGAGAGAATATTAGAAATTTTATAGCTTAAGGGACCAATGAATGGTACTCAGTAACAAATGGGTTTCCAGTTTGGGCAGAGGAAAAGAACTGTTCCATAGCTGATTTTTCGTTTTTTGTATGCAGGAACATGTCTATGAGTCAGGAGGTGTAACCATTCTTGATGATGAGGTATTTCATAATTTCTAAATCTTTGCTGAACGTTTCATGAGATAGGGGAATATTTGTAGTAAGGAGTGGAAAGCTGCAAATTTATGAGGATGGTAGTGGTTGGATGAAGGAGGTATTAGGCAGTCTGTATATGAGGGTTTCTGGTAAATTGAATAATGGAATTTGTTGTCTGAAATGTTGATGGTGAGGTCTATGAAGTAAAGGAGTGGTTAACTTCAAGTTCATTGGTAAAGTGGAGGGAAGATTGTAAGGAATTGATGAAGTATATGAATTCGTCAAGCTGTCACAAGTTACCCTTCTACACACAGAAAATGTCATCAACAAATCTAAACCAGCATATCACATTTGACAAACACTGCCAAATTTAGCACTGAGTAGAATTTATTCCTTGGCAAAAACTGCTTCTTTCACTAGAATGTTTGTGAAGAGATAAGTGATGTCTAATGAAACCATCTTCAAGTTTGGAGTTAGTGTAAAATTCATGATTTTGACAATTCAGGATTCAATTGAGTGAGTTCTAATTGAAATTTTATGGCTCACTTGGGGGAAAAAATCTTCAATTTTTTGAAAATGGAGTTAAATTTCTTTGCCAGTTTATGGGTTGGAGATGAGGTACTAGAAAGTATGGGTCTAATTGGAAAATTTACCTTGTGGATTTTAAGTAAGCTGTACAGTTTTGGCGGGAGTGGATTCATATTGACCAGTATGTACTTTTCTCTCCTTTCCAAGACTTGGAGATGGCTTTCTTGACTGTAGGTTAATGGGATGGTGTGGGGTCATGGCGTTGTTTGGAAATATTGTTGGCATAGATGAATTCATAACATTTTGTGTGTAGAAGAACTTCTCCAAAATGATGGTACACTGGCCTTTGTCAGCCTTGGTGATGATTAAGTCATGTTGGGTGATTGTTTTTGGATGTCTCTAATCATATATAAGTTTGAGAATGCACTTGGTTGGGGTCTGGAATGTGTAGATTCCAGGTACAAGGTTACGGTGTTGCCAAGGATGTGTTTAAGGGAGGGACTCGCTCTGTGAAGAAGCACTTCACAATATAAAGTCAAGTTTCTCACTTGTTGGTTGCATTTGGAAGTATCGGCGAGATTCTATTCCACCCCTCACACCAACCCTCCACACTCCTACAATGTATGCAAGTTTCTCCCTCCCCTCAATTGTAAAAATTTAACTTTTAATTCAACTGTAATTTTATTTATTGTGTTAATACAGCCAATTTATGAGGCCTTTGTGCTGTTTTTGAATGTAATAAAATAAATAAATAAACTATGACCCACCCACCAACCCCCTCCCCTCCACACTCCGACAATTTAAGCTTGCTCTTTCAATGGTTTTTTTACCATATGATGACAATAATTGTTCAAAACTGGTCATGTTCATAATATTCTGTGAAAATATGACAAAGTTAAAATACAAAGTTACATTTTGAAAAGAATGATCTTATAATGAAATGCCTTATAATAAAATAAAAAAAACATGCTGTTATATCTACCAATGTTCAATGTGTACCTATGAACAATCTACCAATGTACCAATCTAAAAACTGTGAGACCAGCCTTGAGATATCTTATGTGTTTGGCATCTAAGTCTCTTCTACAAAATCCAAAACCAACTTAGAGTAAAATATGTCACAAATTTCAGTTTTACTTCAATTCTGAGCTGAAATTTGGCTAGATATAGACGGAGGATTTGAATATATTTCTAATAATCTTTCATGAAATATTTTGCTTATTAATATTTAGATTTTTGCAAATACAGTTGTACCTTGAGATATGAGTTTAATTCGTTTCGTGACAGAACAAGTAAGTCAAAATCCTTATATCTCAAATCAATTTTCTGAATGGAATTAATGCAATGTGATTAATTCATGCCAGTCCTAAACAAATCATCCCAATTTTTTTGTTAAACGTTTTCAAAATAAAATAAATATGTTTAAAATGAAACATATTTTATGCAATCAAAATAAAACCTAATAAAAATAATTAAACGAAATAAGCAGATATTGGCAAAGCTGATTAGCATATGGTACATGCATATTTTTTTTCAATTGCTCAATTTTTTTAACTTAATTTTCTTTTTCAGTTGTTCTTTTTTTTGCCACACTTTCATCTGCAGGGCATTTCAATAGAAACCTGTCCAAGGTGCTTTATTTCTTTTTCCCTTGAAGAACATTTCTCTTATGAGTTAAGGAAGTATCATTAAATAACACTGCCTGTATGTCCAGTTGCAAGCATTTAAGGGCGTTTCTTTTCAAAAAAGTCTGAAACCTGACCAAATCTGAGCAATGGCTTGCTATTCCAACTGGGTGTGATGTAACCGAGACCTGCTTATATTTCAAATTTTGACTTGTAACTCTAGTGAGGGCACGTATCCTAAGAAAGCTTCAATGTTAGGGAAGTTATATTGCAAGGTACTACTGTATATATATTTTTTCATTTTATGCTATAAAGAGTTTACTTTATCATGAACAGGGTTATTTCACAACTTTTTAAAATAATCCAAATAGGGAAATATCATAAAAGTTATTTGAAACATCTGATACATTGACAATTATTAAATTTTACAAACAGACCTGACATTTAAAAACATTAAAAAATTCGCAGAAATAAAAATCTTATAGCAATAAAAATAATCCTTTTAGACCCTTTAACCCATAGGCTGCAGGCCCTAAAAATGCTGCAGTCATTTTTCTCCAGCACAGAGGTGTCTCAAAGAAAAAAGGCTCCCGCAGCAGAGGGGTTAAGGAATATTTTGATGAGCATTCAACATACGCATATTAAAAAACTCACCAAATTGACAGCCACAATTCCAAAAATCTTGTGGATTATAATTGCTAGAATCAATCCTACTGGGATTTGGGTAAACACGGGTCAGAAAAGTTTTATTATGATTCACAAATTCCTCAGCTTCACAATGAGCTAGTTTAGCTGCAGCTGATTCACTCATTGAGCACATTTCTTGAGGGCTTTCTGCAAGGAAAAAAACTGCTTCAGAAAAATGCTGAAAATTTCAATATTTATAATAGCATTAATCCAATTGAATAATAAAACTGAATTTACCTCTACATAAATATTTAGTTGTTATCTAAATTCTTTTCCCACTGTGTTGATTAATCTATATAATTAACAAACAAAACTGAAGAAGTGATTTTAACTCAACTGTCATGAAAATTCATGCAAGGTTAATATTATTAATTGTGTAAATTTTTACTGTTGTTACAAATGTAAAATGCCACACCAAAACACTCATTCATGGAGGCATACAAACAAATGTATTTCATTGGAAATAAAAGATCAATTAGAGAAGTTATTAATTAAAAAAAAATGGTCAGTCACTGATGTGACCGATCCATTGCCTTAGTACAAAAATTAATTTTGATGCCATTTTATAATTTAGCTTCCAGTGGTAGATGATTTGTCTTTTCTGTGCTCTTGGTGACTTCATTGCCTGAGTCCTTCTCCAAATGATTAAAAATATCTTTAGACAGGATCTTTCTTAAACTTGAATCATACCATTTATAAAAAACATACAAATATAAATTACTGTACTTCTTATTTAATATATTTGAGAGAATTTAATGAGAAAATTTTTTTATCTTAAGTCTACTTTACCTATACTTGGGCAACTGGTTCTGGGAATTGACAGGTACCTCATCATATGTAGTTAAAAGGAGTTGTAATAGATCAAAAATTTACCATGTAACTGCATAGCAATTGTAAATAATTGTAAGATCTAAGTAATGACCCTGTTATTATATATGTGTAACACTACCCTGAATTACATTACAAAGACAAACTATGCTGGGAAATATATGGAAAACACCACATCTTTTTATGTGTGCAAAAATGTTCAATGGGTAATTTTTTATTTAATGGAAATGTTAACCCATTTTGTCAAGAGTTTGAACCTTTATATGGAACCAATTGAAAAACCACATATCTGCTTTATTTTTCTAAAGTGAAGACTGACAACTGGCAAGTGATCATTATATTTTACCTCAGAAATGATAACATTTTATAATAATTGTTCAAATGTTTCACTTGAGTGTGAACCACTATTAGTTTGTTTTGAATGAGATAACTTTGAAACTAATGATAAAGGGCAATTTTATGAGAGGTGTTAGTAATAAAATGAGTCCAGAATGAATATTAAAGCCAAAGGTTGGTTTTATAGGCAAGAGAGGATATCAGCTAGCACTAAGCTCAAAGTTGAGATAAAATTAACACATCAGCCTACAGGGACAGTTCCTTTTTCTATGCCATCTGCGGCATCATTCAGCAGCATTCAGAAAGCCACTTAGTTTTGGTTTAATTGGAGGTGTACAGGGGCATAACCAGGCTGAGCCTCAGGGAATCAGAGAATTATGGGGTAGGGGTAAAATGACATATGGTGATTTGTAATGCATCACCTAGCAAATAGTGAGCAGAAAATGTTGCTGGCTCTTAATATCCATAATGTACACATGAGTTATTTTCTCACTTCACAGAATAAATCACTACCTATCACTTTAGTATATGCTTATACTCTTCATTCACAGTTGAGTTTAGTTTTGAGGCCTTAGAAAACAAAATATTGTTGAACGTCAACATTTTCAGCACCACACCATTCTTTAATTGATACCTTAATGTACTTTTTCCCTAAAGTTGTTTTCTAATGCTTACTGTGTAACTATTCTCACTACTCTTGAGGCATATGAAGAGGAATGAGTACACATAAACGAAGGCATAGGATTGGAAGTGGCATTTGCTTCACTCTGACACTTAGCAAGTATGCAGTTCATTGACAGAGATAATTAAAATACATAAATAACTCACGTGTTTGCCTGGAAGTGGAGAAATCTGCAAACCTTGTTCTGACTAGACTAACAAGGTCTGAAAGTTCCTTACATAATGGCACCCTTTTGGGGTTATCCTTTCTTTTATTTGTTTCACATCCTTCATCTTCATCAGACACATCTCCTCCCTCTCCACTATTTTTTGGAAGCTTTTTCCCCTGGCAATGAAAAAATGTATTATTTATTAGCCTTTAGAACAATTAATAGATGCTTGAAAATTGAAATCATACATGTTATGTGTCCAGAAATGTTTTGGAAAAAAGCATGATGCAAGAGCTATAACAAAGTGATTTTCATAATTTTATTGGAAAGATTTTTATTATAAGTAACCATCAATGATTATTTAACTATTTTAATGCAGCTTTGTTTGTTTTTGATATTTAAAAGCTAAAACTTCAATGGATAGAGATTTCATTATATCAACATTGAGTTATCAGTAACATGTTATAGAAAGCAACCAAACATTAAATTACACCATACTCTCATTCCAAAAGAGTAATCAAGGTATACCACCGTTTTTTCCAATTATTATGTAATCAATGCTCTCAATGCATAGGAAAAATAAAGGTGGTTCTTAACATATGGAGAGGTTCTGTGTACCTCAGCTGTAATAAGTTCTTTCTCATGATTAGGTTAAAACACAGACATAATATGTGTACTCTTTTTTAAGAAAATGAATAAATCATGAGAAGCTTTCACACATATTTAATACCTGACATTATTTCTTGTGTCTCCAACCAACCAATTTGCTGAGTGCTGCAGTTTTTTGTTCTTCTTTTGCAAGTTGGTATCTGCAGTTGTTTTAAAGAAACAATATCTATCAACATATCTATCACTTCATAGGTGACAACTGATAAACATGAGTTAATGAGTTATTTATGATGGAGAAGATGTGGAAACTGAAAGCGTTTTCAAGACTTTTTAATAGAGGACTAATATAAATCTATATAGACTTGCTTTATCATTTTAATATCAAGATAGAGATACATTGTGCTCTTCATATATATTACAGCTGAATCTTGTGAATTTAGGAACTTGAATGACTCCTGCATCACCATAAGTTATAAATTAGAAGTTTATAGCAGCTCACCAAGGTAGTCCTTCATTTGCCACTCTCTTAATTCCTTTATATATCCTAACTTTAACATTTTCCAATTCCTTTTTCACCTTCCATCCCTTCTTCACCTACAATCCATAGATTATCTTGTTTTTCTGTCTGGACTTTCCTTCCAATACAGTTTTTAGTTAATTGTCTTGCATCATTAGTTTCATCTTATATTTGTAAGTGTAGTCCACACAATTCTCTTTTCACTTGCTCTTTGGAGTACTTTATCATTGGCTATTTAGTCTATTTAATTTTCAAAATGCCCTGTGATTGCTTGGTGTGGCCAATAGCTATGGATTGCAGTAAATTTCATGAGTTGCAAGACAGGGGTTGGAATACTCATTTCTATACACTAAAAAGTGTGTATCCATATTTTGTGTTTATATTGTTTCATCATTTTACTGTGTCCAAAGCTTCTCTGATAATTCTCAGAAAATAACAATTTTATTTGACTCATCTAAATATATTTTATGTCCAAGTTTTGACAAAACATATTGCACATTGGCTGGTTTATCTTTTTGGATGTTCATAATGGCTCTTTCATGTTTTTAATCATCTTTCTTCTTTCATGTTCTTTAATCATCTTAAGAATATTTCATGTGCACAGTGCTGGAACAGTAAGGGTCCTTCACTTTCACTAAGTGGATAGCTATTATGTTGTTGCAACCTTATCTCGTTTGAATTATGTTTCCAAAGGACCTGTGAATTTCCCTACATAATTCCCCAAAATTAAGGGTGTGTGACTGGGTCTGGTTTCTGAATCATGTCGCATTCTTTGTCCAAATGGTGAGTCATATATAGCACTATGGATCTGTTGTAACCATTGCTCTTAAGGGTGGTGACCAGGTACTTTCCTCTGTTGGGAGTGACTCCTTGTTAGAAGTTATATGAGCCCACAATATGAGGCTGGTGTTCACTGAATCCTTTTGTTGTGAATAATGACAAGATTTTGAATATAGGCAGAGGTCCATATTTGTTTACTTTTAATAAACAGAGAGAACTGAGGAGCCATCTTTCTTCTTCATAAAGCAATCTCTACTGCAGTTAGCCTGAAGATACCCATAGCATAGTGGGTGAAATGTCACCATATCAAGATGTGCATGGAAGAAAACAAAAACAAAGAAACCATCTTTGGGCATGATGAAAACCATTATGAGAAAGTAGAAAAAGGTATCTTTGCAGCCACTTGCTTTCTGCATGTCTATTTACATATCTGGTGACAGAAATGTAAAGTGTTATAAAATTGAAGGGGTTACAAAATACAAGGGCAACTGCTATTTCTTGCAATAGCCATTTCTTACAATAATAAGTTTATCTTCAAAACAATTAATTTAAATGACTTAATTTCATGTCTGCACTTAAAAAAATAATGCCTCATGGAAATAAGGTGTATAAATGAAAGGTAGATATCACAGGCATCACAAATATATTAGCAAAATATTCTTTCTTAATTAAACAAATTAAATGTAGATTAAACTTAAGTATACCATAATGTCACCAAATTCTCTTCTTCTTGGTTCTTTCCACAGACAAATAAAATGAGGAAGGCTACTTATGAAAATAGTTTTGAACATAGTCAAAGATTTGGGAATTTGAATCCTTCATATACATAATTTCACATTCAGCATTTTATAAGGTAATACCTTTTTTATTGCTTTTGATATATATTTCTCTAATCTTTGGACAATGATGCACAATCCCAAATGAACAGTTCTCTCCGTATTGTTTTGGCCTAACAGCTGGCTCTTGTATGAGAAGTAGAACTTATTTGCTGTTTGCACCAAGTTTGGTACAAATATAGGTTTCATATTAGTTCAAAATGAAGGATTCTTTAAGACATATTTTGCCAATCAGGAAGATTAGAAACTTTCTCTGGATTTGGCATGGTACAATTTGTGTATCTTCCATCCTTTTTTGAAATAGAAAACAATGACTTAAACCAAATTATATCCATGCTTACTCTCAGTTCCTATGTATGAAGATTGTCTAAAATAAGTTTGAATCTCGGAACAGATTACCAATCCTCTTCAGATTACTGTCAAGGTGATTTTGTTTCATTTGTTTTTCCACTCAAAATGTGCTATAATGAAAGTCAACCAATCTCTAGAGTGCAGAGTAGTTAATTCGGCTCACCATTGAGATCTGAACATCAACATTTCTAACTTCTTTTATGATATCGCTAATAAATATGTTAATTTTACAGAGATCATATGAAGGATGAGCATCTGCCAAAGTTGTATCCAATGTATAAGATTTTCTTCCCAAATTTGATTCATAAATGAAAGTGAGGAAGTCATTTCTTCATTTATGTATTTCAGCGACTGGTGTCAGTAGTTTCAGCACCAAATGCAATATGTTGGAGGACTTTCTTTCACAGAAACTACAGCTTGACCAGAAATTTATATCATCTTTACAAGTGATTTGAATAAACTTTGTCATGAAAAAAGCATTTGTCAGAATGTATGAATTTCATGCCACAAAGAACCAACTGCATGCTTCCATGTTTGTCTATTTGGTACTGACTGCATAGTATCTGGTCCATTTCACAAGGATCTTCATCAGAGAGAAATCTGACATTGCTAATATTACTTATTTGTTCAAACACAGATTCAGTGCATATTTGGAAGTTGGCTGGGAACATGACACAAATGTCCTTTGTTATATAGTTGAAGACAGCGCAGGAGTTGAACATGTAGCTTGAAGTTTCTGTAGAAATTTTTGCCTTTTCTATGTTGAATTGTTATTACAATGACACATCCATCCCCATGTTTTATCTTCATCTAACTATGAGCCACAAAAGTATCTTATTTGCCTTTAAAGAGCTCTCAGATATAAAAATTTTGCCTTAGGTCTAATGATTATATAATTAAGCTGATAGGGAATTATGACTAATGGTTCTAAAAACTTCATTAACTTATTATTCATTGAAATAAGAAATGACTCCTCTGTATATTAAGGAACTGTAGCAATGGGCAAAAATAAGGTCTAATTGATGATGCATAACTATTTCCTATCAAGTGCCAATTAAGTAGCAGCATACAGTAAAACCCTGTGTGATATAAAGACTACATGTGCTACAATGATGCTTGTATTAAGTGATAATTTTCAGTGTAGGATGACCTGCTTATGATCTGCAGGCCAAGCTTAATGCATAAAAGGAATACACATAAAACAGTTTTATATAAATGCAAGGGAGAAAATCATAGGAATCTATTCCAAAATCCTCTATGCCAGGAATCATACTAATGAATCACTAAAAGAAAATAAAAAAAATTATTTATGAATTTTGATGAGGAATTTATTTCTTTTTGAGTTACTCACCATAATTAGGATTTTCCCCCTAAGCTCTTGTGGACTCATTTGGCTTAAGTCTTTGGGATTATTTTCATCATGAATGTACAAAGTTTCCCGTAATTTGGAGCGTAGCAGCCATGCAGCTATTTTTTGCTGTTCAATACTACAATGATTTTCCAGATGTATTATGAGAGGATATCTGGAAAAAAATCCACTGTGTAAGACGTCATCAGCAGAATTGTGTCCTCATAACATTTTAACTGATATTAATGAGAAATAAATATTTGTACAGCATTAAACCTTGTATGGGATCAAGTTCATTTATATCATATGATTTTTTGAATAACTTGTCACCTTATTGGAACTGGTGACTCCTTTTATAATAACTATTGAAATTCATTCAATTAAGTACATGCAGTGAAAGAATCATTGCATAAAATGAATATGGTCATTTTTAGTCTCACAGTGAAAATTCTATTCAGTGTTAATGTTTAGGTTTATTTCCAATCCATTGTCATCATGAAAATATATTTTCTTGATGTTTTGCTTAAGGTTACATTTTATAACAAGAGTATTTCAATTATTCGGAGGAGAATTATACTACAAAATCTGAGATTTATGCTCTGAAGGGCAAAATAAATTACCAGGCATGCATTAATAGGCTCAAATTATTGGTACTCAAGACACTTTCTACTAATTATCTGCACAAACCTCTGCTACATACACTTAATAAGAGTGACAATAATGGGTGAATTTATGTCACTTTTCTAGAATTCTACTCTCCTTCATATGGTGGTACAAGAGTCCTTCCTTACATTTTTCACTTTTGTCTTCTTATTAGTCATTCAGAGTATATTGTTTGGCAACGGAAGTGCCTACCAAGTAAATGGTCATGGGTAAAAGATCCACTTCTGTATGTTTTGTATTGGTAATATTTTCATATTAGAGAGGACCTTGTCATCCTAATTTCTTTATTATTAAAGACCATTTTATTAATAGTATTTCATGATTTATGCATCCAAACTTTGAATGTGAGTAGCAAATTCCCATCAATGAGGCCCTCCCCTTGGGTATGACAAAGAGAAATTTTGGAGTCGAGTTGTATGGTGGGCATGGAGGGCAGGAAGTAGTCCCAACTCACTTTAACACTAGCGTTGGGTAGCTTCTTCCTGAACCACAGCTTTTAGATAGAATGTGAGGCAGTTTGAGAAACATTAAGGGTGCACTTTCCAATTTCAATGTGACATTATTCATGCTTCTACTTGATAATTTTATCAGATGTGCAGATGTTTTGTATGAGAAAAATCTTCTCTACCATTATTGGTAACATAAGCAGATATGCAGTTTCAATAAAATCACTTTGAAAGGTCTTAAACTTCCCTTGAAACAGTCAATACTTTATTTTGCCATGGTATTGTTATATTTAACATTGCTTATGTTCCAATTATTTTGATGATCACATCTGTCAGTTTTTTCAAGTCAACAGGTAAATATGCACTGTAACAAATAATCTTCTTTTAGACTTTTTACTTTATGTTATTTTTGCTGACATTTTTCTGCAGGAAAAATTGAAGCACATTCTTCCACATCAAATGTGAAATATCAAATAGAAGAATTGAATCATAATTCTGTGAAAAATAACAAGAATTACTTCAAACAAAATATTCCACTTTCCAAGATATATTAAAAATTGAACTTCTTTCAAAATAATGTCAATCAGACATTATAAACTTGTTGCAACATTTTTCCAATTTTTTGAAAGTCATTAAAGTTAGCAGATATTTTGCTGTTTAGTGCCTTCTTCAAATTTTGTTCTGCCACTTCTACATCCAGAAAACACCTAGCTTTTAGGTTCATTTACATTCATGATAAAAAACGAGGAAAGAAAGATCCAGTTATAGTGAATACGGTGGGTATGAAACCATTGCTAGTTGGTTTTTGACCAAAATCTGCCTGAGACTCAACACTGAGGCCAGGGGTGTTGTGGTGATGAAGGAATCATTTCCCCAAAGCAAGCTATCTTTTATCACTACTATACACAATCACTTTAAATTTTCATTGTATTGACTTTGGTTAACTGTTGTACACTGAGGAACAAATTCATGGTGGATGATTTTCTTGTCGAAAAAAACACTATTTTCTCCAAGTTGGATTTCACTTGTCTGTCTCCCTTCAATCCTGGTGATCGATCATTCTTCTACTTCTCTTGACTCTTAAGTTGGTCAATTGGCTCTTAAGTTCTTGGTTATTCCCACAATACCATAATTTACTGCCTGTGGAAACTTTGAATCTGGATCAATTCTGGGCTTTTTCTAATAAATGGCACACACTATAAATATTTGTCTCACTGGTCAGAGGAAAGCACATGTGGTACAAATGATACTCTGTTGCATTTTGTGTTCAAGTCTTCAGTCAAAACTCATTGGCGTGACTCAAGTTAGTCTATAATTCATCTATTTTTCCACTAAAACAGACATGAGCACATCACAGATTAAAAAAAGCTTTCGCCCATTCTTGAAACTAAGGGAGATCCTTGGAGGGGTTGACTTTCAGACCTTCAATTGACTTTCAAATACTTTTAAAATGAGAAAACCACCCATAAGCCTTTGCCTGACTCAGAGCTTCTTCCTTGGTAGCCCTTTGAAGCACTATTACATTTCATACTGCTGACTTCTCTGACAAGAAACATAACTTTATGTTAACACAATTCTCTTCCATGGCTTCCATTGCCAAATCACAGAACACCTAAATTAACACTTACTAAAACACACTGACTGCTCATGTATTCCCCTAAAAACAATTGGCCAAGTGAACCAGAAGGGTGTATAATGAAAGCACCTAATTGGAGATATTGGAACTAACTCCCTGCCACCTGCCAGAAAATACTTAATTCTTATTTTTGGTTACCTCAACTATTTTGTGCTTTGTGAGTATTGCACTTTTAAAATCAGATTTGTGATTATGAAAATAACCTTAAAAAACTTTTCAATTATTTATTAATATATTTATTTTATATTATTTATTTATATATTTATTTAAATTA
>WURS02002406.1:0-12758 GCA_011762765.2 Rhinocypha anisoptera
TATATATATACGCACTTAAGGAAAACCCAGTTGAGCAGCAAACACGAACACATGCACACACCTATACACATTCACACATAGAAACCTAGATAATAATTACTTAAAGTGATATCTGTTTCAAAAAAGAGCCTTCATGTCAGAAAATAATTTGTAAACAAATGTCAGCCATTCGTATATCTCAAAGTTCTAGAATTATTATCTTACTGTCAGTGTTGCTGTTGTTTATTTCCTCTACAAATATCATACGGTTATGGCTAAAATCCAAATAATAATGAGAACATAGTCCACTTCTCTTCGCCCTGAGAACGATGTGGAAAGGACGTAGAAGTTTTGTTAAGGATAAATGTACCTCCGAATAAAAAACGCCAAACATCATTTAAAACATTAGTCATCGAAATTATATTTTCAAAACACTTCTCATCTCTTTGAATTGGAACTAGACGCCTGAGTCGATATTGTCTTTTATTTAAAAAACATTTATCTTCATTTCGATTTTGTTTTTATCAATTTGGAAATGGAGCACGCATACCCGACTCAATGGTGAATGCATTAATTAGAAAAATGCAAATGATATAGAATTCAAGCAATGTAGGCATTTCCAGAAATATGTGACACTTTGGTTATAGAAAATAAACCTTTTCTTCAAGATCACGGACGAAAAAGATAAAAACTGGAGTAATTATATATCTGAGCGTCTCATTGTTTGAATAATTTTATTTCAAACATTCCCAGTTTTGTTCATTAATCGGAGGAATGCTGCTGGTCTTCGCCATTAGTTGGTACTTAGTGTATTATATACCCATCCAGTGAATAGTATTGTCTGGTGGAATAATTGAGATAAAATTTAAGTTCCGGTTAGACTACTGTAAAGCAACAAATATACCACATCAATTCAATTGTCGGCGAGGTAACTTTATGGAATCTCGACATTATCGAAATAAAACACACTAGTAAAAGTTTTACCCTTGATAATGACCTGGAAAGGTTGAAACCGGTTGATTTGTGGAATATATTTCTGTGGAATTAAACCTAGTGTGTTTTATTTCGCATATGTACCACGTTCTACGATAAAGCCCTCCTTATCTCCCCTTTTCTCCTACCCGCCTTCATAATATCAAAAACCTGCATTTTCTCCAAGTCCTGAATAGCACTAACCCAACATTATTCCTTCCATAACGATCTTTATCTTCTACCTATCGATTGGAATACGAATAAATACGACACCCATCCATGTCGCAGTTGCATTGAGGCCCCAAGGAAAGCATTTGTGTGGAAAATAAATATTACTTTACCCTGTTTATACTATAAATTTTCTGACGCTTGCTTTACGTGCTTACTGAAGATTTTTGGGATATTATGTGAATGGGGAGTACGGTAAAGGATTGAATAATTGGGATAAATAAATAAATAGAATAAAGAATAAAGTAGGACGACATGAAATTTTACGCTACAAATTGAACCCAAAAATCATTGAAGTCTCTTACCTAGAGCTGCTTGTGTGGAAGTTTGCTACCTACTAGTAGGGAAAACTTTACGCTGTCTAAGAAGTGAATTGCCTCCTCTAGATTGATGAAAATAATCTTTCTAAACATAATCAATATTTACAATTTGTTTATTTTTTTAGTATCATCTTTATTTTAATTCATAGTAGTTGATGTTTTGAAGCGGTTCTAGACTTATCAATCTTTTGAAACCTACCAGGCTGATATTTCGGTTAGCAAATTAAAAGTTCGCGAAAAAACCGAGATATAAACTCGAGAATTTAGGACAATACGACAAGGTATCTAAATCCTCATTATTCAAATTTGTTCATTTAAATTCAATAGGTGAAATAATACCAACATCAATACGAGAAATTAATTTGAAATCCTAATATTTCTACAGTGAGTTATTTATCCTGCACATGAAAGGCATCTGGATGCTGTTTATAACACCGCCAATCACACAGTAATTTAATTATTGGTGTGGTTCTTTTAGATTCGATTGTGATGAAAGCCATAGGTGTTTAGTGAAGACGTCAACGAAGATTGCTAGGTTTAGTCTAAGTTACGTAAATTCAGGCTTATTGTGCCCCCATTGAAGGGAGTTATAGGCTAGGAGATCCAATTCTACTCTTGGATCACGAAGAGAAAAGTTTTTTCCCCAAATTCATCTCGGACTGCAGACGTCCAACAAAGTTAAAGAGAAACCTCTTGGTATTGCACTAATCAGCAAATCCAATGGTGATCAAATTATGGCGGTTGAAATAAAAAAGAATATTTTGCTTTTGCAGATAGAGTCACTTCTTAGCTTCAATCGTATGGTTGGAATCATGCCCTGGAAGATAGAAATGAATTCTTCCGCATGTGCTAACAGTTGCTGCCACAATTTTATCATACTAATTTACTCGTTTGCGATTCTGATAACGGTGTGTTCTTCATTGCTTATGCTATTTTCTCACAAGATTCATAATTCGTATTCAAAAGTAAGACAACTTACGATTACAATCTGGGTCTGGATCCAGATGGACATTGGTTCGATAAGTAGCACCGTTTTGATTTTTAGGCAAAATTCTATTCTTCAGATATTTTCCTTGATTCTGAGAATTGAAGAGGTTTCAAAACATGAAATGGCCGGATTGTCTTTTCCACGCAGAGATATGAACCTGAGATTGAGTCTATTTTACTTCATGCTAAGTTCTTATGTTTTCAACTTTATTGCATCATTTTATAGAATGGAAATACTCTCTTTTGATTTTATGTACCATTCATGCTGCATATGGTGGACGTTTGTGATGTGGATTCAGGCTTGGCAATATTACGTTACATTAATACTTGTTGATCAATGCTTTAAGAATTTAAATTTCGCTATCAACGACCAAAATTTGAAGGGTGAGAATAATCCATTTAATCTCCAATGTAACCTAACGGATTCAAAGGAGAAGAGCTGTCGACATCAAGTTAAACGTTGGCGAACTCATCACATGATGCTCTATGACCTAATGAGAAACACCAAGTATCTCTATGGAATTTCCAATATGGTTTTCGTAGCATTTAGTTTTTTGAGCTCGACTATCTGCCTTTATTACCTCTGTGACTACATGATCAACCCTAACATACGGGAGATGGATTTCCTGGATTTGTTTCGTTCCTTGTTTTGGCTATCCCCCTATGTGATCACCCTAGTTCTCATCACTTCGGCTTCTGAGACCTTACATAATAAGGTAAAAATTAAACTTACTCTAATGAGTTTTTATAGAGGATTTTTATGACTCTCCTCATAAACTAAAATATATATTTGGTAAAAAGTGATAACTTCGTGATAAATTGTTGTATGTATTTTTTTAATTATGGGAAATTTCCATTTTTCATCTTGAAATCCACATCTGTACTAATGCCTACATACAACAACAAAACTTTTGTTATGATCATCCATACTGTCCATCTTAGAGAGTAACTTATGTTACTCTCTATTTGCTGATTCTGGTCCCTGTGTAGCACCCCATTTCCTTTTCGGTCAATATTCATGATAAGGTTTATATATTTCACTAGATTAGACTAGACATTTTAACCAGTTAAATTAGGAACCTGAAATTATAATTGTACGTTGATATATATTTATCTTTTTCCCCATGAATTGAAATTCAGTAATTAAGCACTTTGTTATTTCTTGACTATCATGGGCAGAAAATGGTTTTGAATACAGAAATAAATTTTAACCTTAATTCAATGTCAAATTCATGAATCTATTACTTGTAGCTAAAGAAAGTTATTTTTACTGAATTTACTTTTGTTGATCTTTTTTTATATCTTAATGCCCACCTGCCACCATTAATGGTGCAAGGGAATAATAGGTTTCAGATTAACTTAATGGACAGTATAGTCTAAACCATTAAAATTATAATCTTAATGAATTGTACCATGAATAACTTATGTGAATTTCCGACTTTCATGCTTAACCTGAAATGGCAGACACTTTTGGAATGATGAATATTATCCAAATATTGTCTTATGTAATTCCTGACAATTAAAAGTTAATCACTTCTAGTTTCATCAACAAGTAATGTGCTTTTATTGTGGTACTATTTCACAAAATAAGTCGGCTGCTTCTGATTTTTGTAGTTCATGTGTTATTGGCATAACTTTCTTCAGCCTCATATACTTAAAATGCAGCATATGTATTTAAAGTTTTTAGGAATTTTTATCCTTACATAACATACTGGATTATTGTTATTTGTACACTCCAGTTCTCAAGGAATTTGGGAAAGGTATACACCATGGTTACAAGCTGAACTACTTGGTAAATCATGTTCATTGAAAAAAGTAAACTTAAAACATCAATTAAGTAATATTTCACAGCATTTTATTCTCATAGTACAACTATTTTCAATTCAGAAGAGTCATTATTAGACACAAAATATTTCACCGTACATAGATGCATGTAAATACTCTGGCCAGGAAACAGAGTAGACTTGGGTTCAGAGGAGGAGACAGTCAGTAAGGAGTGTTGGGGAAAACGTATTGAAAATAATTTTAAAAATTAAGTGATGGAAGAAGTACTAGAATTTTCTCTGTCTATAAATGTCAAATGGACAAAGTATTTACATGCATCTATGTATGGTGAAATATTTTGTGCCTGATGTGATGCTTTGTATTGTAACTAGTTGTATCATGAGAATAAAACTCTGTGAAATACTACCTAGACTTTTCATTTTCCTGTGATTTGGTAAAAAATTTTAAAGCTCACTATTAAAGATTCAGGTTTTATGCAATTGTCATTGACCCTAAGAAAGTATGGTTTGTATTTTTTGGAAATAACAAAGATGCACAATTGATTTAAAATTTGTATACTACATTGTTAATTTAATGTTCTCCGAAGTAATTCATTGCCTACAAAGACTTCAGCCTAGAAATTTCTGCAACTGATAATGCTGGATCTACTTTATTAGGTGAACTGTAAAGTCTACTCTCATTCTTTTTTGCATTGAATTTTAATTTATCAAATTATAATTGATTTTTTCAGAAATTCAAGAAAAACTTAGTACTATAGGTATTAAAGATATCAATAAAAAATAAAAGCTGATTCCATTGAAGGGTTTGAGTAATATGGTTTTACACAAATGTGAAATATCGAAATATAACCAATGAAAATATTTATTAGTGCAATATGACCAACTTTCAACAGTTCCTAATTATCCTCTTTCTGGTTGACTGACCTGGAAGGCTGATCAGACTGGCATACTAGTTTGTGAAACACTCTTGAAGATTAACTGTGCAGAGACCAGAAGAGAGGTAAGATTTGTAGAGAATATATGAAGCTCAAAAATGAACATGTTTTAAGTTTTGATCCTCGTGTATACATATATCCTCAGGTTATAATGTATTGGGCCAAGGGATTCAGAGATTTTCTTTTATAGTAAAGAAAATCTCTGAATCAAGTAGTGTGATAAACCATAGATATAAGAAAAGTTGGCTTGACTTGGTAGAATTTCTTTATGATGTGAGAAGATACAGAAAAAAACTGCAATTCCACACATGTAATTTATTCCAGACAGTGGTAAAACCCTTTTCATGGAATAAGTTGCCTAAACCTTTTTGTGCCAGCCTCTTTCACCTGGTATATGCAAAACATGCCAGAGCTTTTTCATGGAATTTGTTGATTTACACATTTAAATATAGGTATAATATATTAATATAAATTTGTTTATGTCATATTTTTTATTTACACTCCAAACACTTTTAGAGTAAGTAAAATATTTTATTCATATTTTATTTCTCTTGAACAGTTTAAGAAAAAAATTATTTATTAAAAAAATAACCCTCTAGCACAAAAAGGGTTAAGTGGAATTACTATGTTATTTCCTTTTGGTCATTGGAGATTATTAATTTTTTACTCCTGAGATAAGAAATATGTACTTAAATTTTACAGATTCACGGTCTTGAAATTACTTTGTCAAATGACAAACAGTGTCAAATTAAGATCATTCCATCACAAGTGATTTCCCTTTAATGCCATATACGTAGTGTGTACTTCGATAAAAGTATAAACGTCATTTAGACATTGGCCTACCTGTTGTGAAGTTCCCTTTGCCAATTTTGGAAGGGCAAGTCCTATGAGGAAAAAACTGATCAATATCCCAATTATAATATAATGAGAAAACGTCACCTGAAAGTTTGACCCTTGCTCTTCTTTCTTCACTTTTTATATCTTTACCTACTATGCATTCTGGTATTTACTTTTGACCAGAAACGTCAATAATTATATGTGATTATCTGGAATAAAATTCAGGATAGGAAGATAAAAGGGAGGAAAATAAAGCCACAAGGTAATGGTTTTGAATGCTAGGAGGTTTAACATTGCATTTATAAATGCCATTCCAAAAATGTTAATTAATTGATTGAAATTGTTGATATTCTTTATATCCAACCCATCACAAAATATCACATATGAATTTCCTATAGTGATAAAGTACATTTACCAAATAATCTCATATTGATCTGAAGCAGACCCCTTTTCTCATCCCCCATCCTCAACATCTCTTTGCCCCTTATTCAATCTTTCCAGCTCGATCCTTTTGCTCCATCCTTCTCCATATCCAAATCTTCAGGGTCTCCAGTCTCCTCTTCAGGGTCTTTCATCCCCCACAATTGACCAAATCTCTCACCCATTCAGTGACACACAGTGCATTTACTATAACGATCTCAGATTGATCTGAACTCAGACTGATCTGAGATCCCCTATGCGAGCTGAGCGAGATCGCCTGGTTTATCAAACCAGACTGAAAATATCGATTGCATACTTCAAAATAGATCCAAGTAATCGCATCCTGCAATAGCATATTGAGTTTTTCATTTAAAAAATGTATTGCATTATGGTATTTCAATTGCGAAGTGCAACTCTATCTGCAATATTTTTAATCATCTACAGTTAATTGCAACGGCAAGTATAAGGCATTACTGAACCGGTGTTAATAGAAGGAGGAGGCATCATCGCCAAAGAATTCATTATGTTCATGAAATTCATAGTGTATGTGTATATTGGAAGAGAGTGCTCTCAAGTTCATGTAATCGCTATAACATTCATGCGAAAAATAAAATCAAGGTGACCACAAATAATATCGATTTCTGTTACTCACCATTCACAACCAAAAGAAGATCAGAGGGCGCCACATAAGGGCCATTTTGGATCGATCTAAGATCTCAGCCAGGTTAGAGAAAGCGGGCTGACTCAGATCGCCTCTCAGATTGATGTCTGGCTAGCGAATTGGGTTTACCATACCAAGCTGAGCAACTCTGATCAATCTGAGATCGTTTGGTAAACATATTTATTGTCTATCAATAAAATATGAAATTTCCAACAATCTTTCTTAATTAAACTTAATTTGGTTTTAATATCTTTACAGCTTCATCTTTTCTCATATCAGCTGCTTCACACCAAGGTCCGATTCTCTGCTTGTGGCTTCTTTTACCTTGACAATAGCCTTTTGACATCTGTGAGTACCTGAGGATGCAATTTCTAAGCCATAATCATTTATTTCAAATTATGGAATGAAAAGACAAGGAAAGTTATATTTCTAACTAAAGAAGAGGTTAATTTTTAACATACACCCCTTCTATTTGAGTACACAGTTTTGCTGCGGAACAAAGATTTTATATGGTTTTACCCTTTGATTAATATGGTTAACAAACTTGACACAGCTATCTCAATGTGCAAAATTGAGTCATAACTGTATGTCAGTTTTTTTGGCACAAAAAGTAATTAGCTTCTATATTTGGAGTAGATACAAAGGTACTGAAGCACTCGCTCAACACTTTTTTAGAAAAAACTCCTCTACAAGTGTCATATTGTAGTTCGGTATATTGTCCAGTAAATAAACCAATTACTACATTCACCTTCTTTGACTAACTCTGGCACTGGTTTCATGAGTCTTTTTACTGCACACATATGGTGTATTTCAGCTAGAGTGTAATTCTCCTTAAAAAAAAATTCAAAGAAAACCCAAATGTCACAGGTTTGAGTCCTGCCCAGGGCATGGCTGTTGTGTTGCTCAAATGTCTTTCATCTGCAAATAAAAGATGTGCAACATGACCAAAGCCATCAAATTACCCTATAACATTGTGTAAAGTACTGAAATAAAATAGTACCAAAATAAACAGTTCAGAAAAACTATGACTACAAAATTAACTGAGGGTAATACTCTCTGGAATTGGCTCTAGAACTTGGTAATCATTATACACATCAATTCAACAATGAATATCCAATGAAAAGAAATTTTTTATTGCAGCTAATGCCATGTATTGAGATTCTTAAAAAAATCATAGTACCGATTTTATGTAAAAATTCAAATTGAAAAATTTACATAAGATCACCACTGAATATTGTAAATTTATCAATTATGAGACCAGTTTCTTGTTAGTATTTAAGATATTTAGTTTCACCTGAGTATTATTGATATGAAAAAAAGACCTCTAAAGTCATTGTTTTACTTTCCAGATTGCTGCAGCCGTTTTAACACACTTAGTCATATTGATTCAATTCCAACCTTTGTAAAGGACACTCCTCTGTGTAACTACAATGTTGACAATGCCAGCGACACTGATTTTTTTCCAAAATCTACTACTCCTGTCTACTGAATAGCTCATTTATTGCCCAAAGTATCTATCATTAATGAATATCTCTGAAAATTGACATACTTATTGGAACAATGAATGCAGATTTGAGAAATTCGATGCAAATGAAAATTTAAATAGTTAAAAATGAATTTTAGAAATTCAATTAACTCAACATTTTAGAATCTCTTCTATGTAATTACAATGTTAAAATGGCACTACCACTGTCCTGTCTACCTCCTGTTTATTGTCTAAATCCTGTTTACTTACTGAAAGTATGTACCATTAAAGAAAGTCTCTGAAAAATGGCATGAATTTGAGGAAATTCAGCTTCTAGAAATTCAATTCTGGTGTATATCTTCTAAAATTTTTATTTTATGGACAAATTAATGACAATATTGCCTTAATGCAAAAAATTAATATTTCACTGTTTTGTAGTATTTGCTTTGTTTCCATTAGCTATTGATTGACATTGCTACAATTGCAAATCATACCTACACTTGTTTCATAAAACTATAACTACCTCCAAAGCCATTTCACAATTTAGGATTGGATTTTATGGATATCTAACAGGATGTCAATATCGTACAATGTATATTCCGGGAAAATGTCTGAGGAATCACATTATTTTTACGTGTAGTTAATATGTATTGTGAAGGTACTTGTAGGTTTTAAAATGAACTAATCGAATACTTCAAGAATCCTTTTAATGGAATCATCTCAAACTGAGATGGAACTACACGTTTTGATTTTTACCATTTTGAATAACCTTCATTTCCATCTTGGAATAAAATATTTTTAAAAGCTAACTGATAACTGATTTAGGAATAAAATTTTCAATTAACCTTATTGAGTGCCATGATAAATTGTCAAAATATGTGTGAAAATTCCCTTGCTATTTTAATGAGAAATGCTGAGTTTTTTAGAATTGGCTACAAAAGCATTATTATTTATAATAATTTGCTGAAAATTTTAAAAACTATATAAAATACTTTTATTGTGCATTTAGTCTCCTTTGGAGTCATTAACCCTTTCAGGATGGTTTACAGACCATAAACGTTTCTGCAGGGGCAAATTCTTTTGTCTGTGGAAGTGGAGAGATATATACCACGGGTGGAAGAAATCTTTGCCAGGGGTTATAAAATTTTCAACTATTGACCTCTCACAGGCTTTCCAGCAAATCACTTTAGAAGAGAAATCACATGAGCTATGTACTCTCACTGGGGTTTGTTTAGATATAGTGGACTGCACTTTGGAGCCGCATTGACTGAAGCAATTTTTCAGACAATAATTTGTCAGGTTATATATGGTGTGAAGAGTGTTGCTTCTTTCCAGGATGACAAAATTTGTAATAGGAAAAAATTATGAGGAACATCTTTAAAACTTAAAGGGGGTACTAAACAAGCTAAATCTGTAAAGTTTTAAAGTACAAAAAGTGTTTGTCTATGTGACGGTTAGTGGAATTTCTGAGTCACAGAAATGACTATGAGGGCCTCCACCCAACTCCACTCACAAGTAGAGGCATCACAAACTCTCCACTCCTTAAAAATGTGCCTCAGTTTATGAAATTTCTCGGTTTGATAGAATATTCTCCTCCAATGTAGCATCTGGGTTGACCACACTTCATGAGCTTCTTCTTAAGGAATCTAAATGGTTTTTGGACTAAGGAGCATGACGATGCTTTCCAGTCTATGAAAACTCAGTTGTCCCACCTAGAGTCCTGGCACATTATAGTCCCTCTTTGCCAGGCATCTTAGACTGTGATACTTCCCCATATGGACTAGGAGCTTTCCTCATTCACAGGTATTCAGATGGACTGGGGCACCCTGTATCTTTTACATCTAAGTCAATGAGTAAGGCAGAAAGCAGTTATTCTCAAATTGATCGGGAAGCTCTGGCAATTATATTTGGTGTGAGAAAATTTACACAATATCTGTATGAGAGAAAATTTGTCTTGTGTTGCTGAAGGGCATACAGTGTTCCACCATCATGTGTTTGTCATCTTTTGCTCTGACGAGTTTTGTTGTCAGAACCAACAGCAAAAATAGAGAGGATGACAAGGGTGATAATCAAACAGTCCTCAATACCAGCGGAGGATATGCGACAACTGCTACCCACAGTAGTTAAACCACTCCAACTGTACGGATGGCCCAAAATACACAAAGATGGAGTGCCACTCAGACCGACTGTGATTAACATAGATGCCGCTACTAACAGGTTATCACAATACCTGGCTTGATCTCTTCTGCCATACACCGGTGGGATAACTCTCATGTAAAGTACTCGGCCCATGGCATTGAGATCATCAAGGGAATTACAACCAGCAGTAGCAACCTACTAGTGAGCTTCGATGGAACATCACTCTTCACCAAAATGCCGATAAAAGAAACTATTGAGATCATCAAGGGCTTCACATCTAAGGGTCTACCCAAGGACTACCCAGATTTAATCGAGTTATACCTTAAGCACTCTTACTTCCAATGGAACAAACGCTTCTTTCAACAAATGGAAGGAGCTGCAATGGATTCACCACTATTCTCATCTGTTGCAGATGTCTTCATGGAGGAATTCGAACAAAAAGACATAGGATCATTCCACAAGAAACCTACTTTATGGGTACAAGGTTTGGCCTCAAGGTAAAGAAGATCCTCCTCCATCTGAATACACAGTATCCATCCATCAAATTTACGATGAAAACAGAGAAAAATGGGAAGATGCCTTTCCTGAATGTACTTGAGAAGAAACAGAAAGATGGATCCCTGGGCCACTCAGTTTGTAGAAAGAAAACCCACACTAACCAGTAACTGAGTGCCACCTCACACCACCACTCAACTCAGAACTCCCTACTGAAGATGCTGCTACACCAGGCGTACTACATCTCTGAGTCCCTAGCCGAGGAGAAGAATGGTTATCCAAGGAGGGATGTACTCCAAGAGATGGTCAAAAAAGATGGTGACATTTAGGCTCCAAAAAGGACCGAGGAGGATGGGGAGAAACCCATCTTCACGATGATTCCTTATTCAGCGGGGACGACCGATAAAATCTCGAGAATCCTAGCCAAGTACAACTTCGTTGCAAGATTCAGTTCTGTCAAGAAAACTCACAACCTACTATCCAAAGCCATGGACAAGCTGCCACACGACCTCTAGATGGAGTGTACCAGATTAAATGCCAGTGTGGGACGTGCTTCATTGGGTAAACCGGGAGATCTTTCAGATGTCGGCTGAAAGAAAATGAAGGAGCTCATACAAATAATCAATTTCTACTTTCCACTGTGGCCGAAAATGCTTTGACAGAGCCAGGACATGTCATCAATTTTCATGACATAAAAATCATATCAAGGGAGAACAGATATCTCCAAAGACTTATAAGAGAAGCTGTTAGAATTACGGAGAATCCGAAAAATTTCAACAGAGAGGATGGCTACCCTATCTTCAGCACATGGAAAAGACTAATCCAGCAAGATGGACAACGGAGAAGGAACCCAGGAGCAAATCGGAATACACCGGACATGACAGCTAATCACAGACCCCCAGATCCACCCGGGTCACCTATATATACTTGGCCAAATCCCAACAAAAGAAGAAAGAGACAACAGTGACTCCACTTCCAGTGATATGATCCCATTCAGTGATTCCTTGATACCGGTTCCTGCTTAGAAGTCCACCTAGTGATCCCATATCCCAGTAAATTCGCTGCCACGCAGCACCAGTGCCCATCTAATGTCTAGTGATATCCTTCCCCTCTCCTCTTTCTAGCCGATTTCCCAGCAATACCCAGTGTTTTCTTCCACCCAGTGCATTATCTGTGTACGGTGACCCCTCTTCCTCTGCCGGCGATTCCCCGCGCGCCTGCCAGCAGGGACATCCGCTACCCTCCCCACCAACGAGGTGATCGCCATTTCTCGCATTTATTCAATCGCAAATACCAGTAACCATCTCATGATACCTTATCATGCCGTGGATATACTCCCCTCATCTCCCATGGATCTACAACTTATACTGCTAAATAACAGTTCCTGAGCAGCCACTGGTGAAATTTTTAACTTTCCTCCTTATGGTTGCTACGCCGATTGATTCCAGCCTGCGCCTCCTCTGGTGGCCTACTCGTCCTCCCGTCCATCCCATTTCCTGGTGTTTTGTGCTCCTTTATTGGTGTTTGTGCGGTTCA
>WURS02002416.1:0-12758 GCA_011762765.2 Rhinocypha anisoptera
CCTGTGCGGGATTCGAACCCGCGACCTTTGGGTTAGCCGGCGAGCACGCTACCCACCAGGCTAACCCGGTCGGCACCTTGTGTACTTTTTAAATGTATACACCAATATAGTGAATTATAAATATACACCTAAATTTGAGTGCAAGTAGTTCGGCTAGATTTAATTGTTTATGTTTTTTTGATCAGCGAAGCAGTGCAACGATGTTATTGGAGTGATTAGATTGGGAACCAGTCGTTGGGCGTAGGTTGAAATACAAGTTAAATTTACTTTGCAGATTTCAGGCAGATGACTTCAGCAAAGAGGTGAAGGACATATTACAATCCCCGTACTACTACAGTAGATCAGATCACCTACGCACAATCAGTTAGATATAATGTAGAACGTCTACTTAATACCCTGTAATCCGGCGCAAGGGCGTGTGGCAGGGGATGAGCCATTACCAGGCATGCCCAAGGATCCTTCAGATGGATGTATTAGAAGTTATTTACATTGAAAGAAACTCCTTACATGCAAAAATTTCAATGACAAAACATTATACATATCATAAGGGAACCGCACGCATGAAAACTATAAAATATATACATTGCCTATCCTAACTATCATCAGCGGACTTCTGATTATAATTATTTTGATCTTTAATAACACGAAGAAAAAATGACATGTTTATCTATCTGAATTAAAGTCTATATCCCTCATTTAACATACGTGATCCGATCTACCGTAATATCACGGACAGATTTAAAATATTTTAATTAATAGTAAATGACTCAAGACCGATTAACATCAGCCGAGTAAGCCATGCGAAGTAATTTTCTTGGATTCTAATAAGAATCTGGACTAGTTAAAATTATCTAACGACTAATGGCCTATGGATTTCCACAGATGCCATAGACTGGGTAAAGGAAGCTTCATTTAATGAGTAGGGGTTAGTTTGGATCCATTAGTTCCGATCATTGGTTCCGATACCATCCGTGTGAAAACACATATGTGCTGCAGGAAAATTTAGGTTAACGGTTTTAATTTTGCAATCAGCTATGAGATTGGTATGTTTGATAATGATACTGTGATTGACAGAACATATTTTTAAGAACTTAAGCCTCATTATCGAAGGCTTGGAAATCAGAGCGTAATTATAATAATTGTCTCCTCGTATATCAAGATCGTATCTCATCGTACGTATGTAAAGGACAAGCCATATAGTGACTTTGTGTCTAAACTTGGTGGTGATCTAAAGTGGTTGATTCAGTCAAAGTCCCAGGGTAATAAGTAATGACAACAAACTAAAAGTATCGTACGTCATGATTGCGGACAGGTGAATAAAGATTCTAGACTTAATAAGATGCGTTCATAGAAGCTATTCAAGGATTAAAGACACACCTACCTTGTTTTTAAAAGTCATTTTTTCACGGATCGGTAGGTATAACTTTAACTACAGGAACTGGCTATGGCTCACCCCCGTTTTGACAGTGCCCCCGTCTACTCGTCCTGGCAGGGACCTATTACGTAAACGTACTATTGATCGACTAAACGATCTAAATTCCAGTAACCGGGAAGACTCATCGTAAGTACGCCTATCTCGTTGTAAATTGATATTATAAGACGAAGAGGATCGCAGTAATGCTTTCACAACTCAGTTAAAAATCATGAATGCAAAGCAGATTTAGGTAACAAAAAATAGAATTTCTCAAAAAAGTCAATATCGCAGAATTTGGTCATTAAGTTCAATAAATTATTCGTAAACCATCATATATAGTCCGATATCACCATGAATATAAAGTCGGGTATATATTACCCAAGCTTATAATTTTAATAACATTCTTTATGATGAAAATTTGTTATGTACCCGCTTTAAAAATAACAATCACCAATCCAATTAACTACATTTTCAGTAATTTCCAAATCTTTTAAAATGGTATTTGCAACCCCTGATACATAACCTAATGTGGGTTGCAGAGTACACGTATATAATAATAGGTCTTCGTTGTGATGAGATAACAGCCCCTACTTCCACCAACCCCTCAGATGGGCCAAACCCCTACATAGAAGTGCAATGAAAAGTCGATTTTATTAATTGATGATTGTCCACAAAAAATTAAGGTGAGGACGGCACTTAGTCTACTACAGTCTACTATTTTTTCTGGGTAGATGCATTGCGTCAAGAGCGTCAATTATTCTCAAAATTATGATTCAAATAACTGACTATAGTACTTAGACTCACAAATTTTTAACCTCTGGGAAAAATATTTTAATTTTTTTATATTTCAAAACGAGACAACTTATGGCAATCACAAAAGCCTATTATATACTGTAAATAAACATTGTGATTAATTAGTTGCAAGTTTGAACTCGATCTTCTTCATCATTGGCCATTGTCAAAATTGGCGGGAACATTTTTCACTATGGCATTGTTATTTAAGTACCAAATAAAAACTTAAAGATAATAACTTAAAAATCTTTAACCTTATTATATATAATAAGCTTTTTTGATACTACCCGTAATGTTATTCAAATTTATCATGCACAGACGTCTTGACAGGGTCGACTATCGGTCACTTCGAGGTATCGATTTGATATTACCGTATCGATTGGTTTCGAATTTCAACAAGGTGAGCATAGCAGCATATGCCCGCATAGCATCAGTTTAATCAGTTTTGGTCAAAGTGGTTTCAGGTGCTCTACGGCGTGGTGCTATACAACAGAAGTCAATACCGTAGGAGAGAAGGAAAGTTTAAATGTAAGATTAATGCTGTGATTTTTATCAGTAACCGTTGATTTGGAATACTCCGGGAGTTTATTTCATTTAGTTGTTTGTTTCATTTGTGTTCGTGGTTATGCTATGAAGTCGTGACCACGTGCTTCTAATTGTCATTTTATCTTTGACAGTATATCAGGAATGGACGTTATAATTAATTTTTTGAAAGTTATTGTGATGTTTTGAAATGGATTATTTTTTTGTTTAGCGTCACCGAAGCAGAATGGAGGAAGATTGGGACGATTCTTCAATTCAGCCGAATCAAGTAAGACGTAGACGATACTGATAGACAGTTTTGACATATATCATAGAGACACATAAGTATCATATTTAAAAAAAATAGTACATTTTTTGCATATGTCGTTCTGTATTTCAGGATTTTTACAATTCCTCGGAAGTTGTTGATCGGGGTACCGGCTATGGTCGGGGTAGAGGGCTGAGTATATATAAAAATGACGGAGATTACTCACCCCCGGGAAAAAACTCTTTCGATACAGATGACAACGAAAACGGTTTCGGTGATTCAAGCAATAATAATTTTGGCCGCGGTGGGTTTAGGGGATCTCGTGGTTCCCGGGGTGGAGATAGGGGTAGTCGGGGAAGCAGAGGAGGACGAGGATCTTTCCGGGGAGGCCGTGGACGTGATTACGAAGACGATGACAAAGGTGAGAATAACGCCGGTAAGATTTGAATGACTCAAGGTATTGATGTATGAAACTACTTACTTACTAAATGTTTGCATCAGACGGTGGTTACGGAAATTCTGATGGCGGCTTCCGCGGAGGTGGACGCGGTCGCGGTGGTGATTCAGCACGTGGTGCAGGAGATCCTGGTAAGCAAAGTATTTCTCAAGAATCTTGTTATTATTGATACAAAGCTGTTATATCACAGCTAGCAATGGTCCAACGAGTAGACCGTTCATTTAGGTGTTTGTCAGAAGGAAAATGGTTTTTCTAATACTCTATTTAACTATCATAGTTAGCGAAACATTGAAGTGGTCGAAATACCAACTCTCAACCTTACCATGCATAAGTATTATTCTTCTGGTGTTAAACTTCTTCCCAAAACATGAATTAATACTTGTCCATGCCCTTCGCTGACATTTTTCAATTGACATTATCGATGTTAGCCTAGTTTCATGCTCCTCCCCAAATTCTATCATTTAAATTATAATCGTGACATTGTTTTATTTTCATACTAGTGGTCGGTTTTGAAGTTTGTTTTTCGTTACATTGTCAGTCTACGTACGATCAATCTACGTACAATAATTTATGTCCATTACGAAGGCAATATATTTGTTTATTAACTCTCAATTACTTATTCAGAGATCAGGCAATTTATGATCCAATCCGACATCCCCTGATTTTCATCCTCTAATTAAACTCCCCAGTCCTTATAGTGGGTCTTTTGTAAATTACTTCAAGAATTTTCTAATCAAAATGCAAAAATTTGCCTAGCGTTTATTTTACAGTTTAATTGGAAATAAACAATAACATTCATAAAAACCTCAAAGGAACATTCTGTATAGAAAAAGCTTAAATATTGCATTGAAAAATTTTCTCACCCAGTATATTGTTGTGTACTGTTTTAATTCTCTCACCCACCCTGTTATAATCCTGTTCTAATATTTTTATTGCCACAGATGAAAAGCCCAGGGAAAATTATGTTCCACCAGAACCGTCAAATGATGAAAATGAAATATTTGGAAGTGGTATCACATCTGGGATTAATTTTAGTAAATATGACAACATTCAAGTAAAGGTAAGCTTCAAATAATAGTTAAGCTAGTACTTGGTAGTTTCCACCTACTATTAAATTTATCTATGTTATACTTAATAGGTTTCTGGAGAGAATCCACCCATAAAAATCGAGACTTTTAAAGAAAGTGGCTTGAGACCTATATTGTTGACGAATATTGAAAGATGCAACTACCAGAAACCAACACCTGTTCAAAAGAATGCTCTTCCAATTATCATGGATGGGCGTGATTTAATGGCTTGTGCACAAACTGGTTCAGGGAAAACTGTAAGTAATCGTCACTCACAAGTTATCAATATTAAGATTGGTTTTGAATAGCTCCAAGCTATCACCACCTGCCAACCACTTTGTAGTTCCAAACTATAACATTCTCATATGGCATCCTTGGCCTCTATAGGGTTGTTCCCTCATTATGTACATTCCAATTACGTTTCCACCAATTGTAATGCCCCTATCTGCTTTATTACTTCCCATCTTATACAGTGAAAGTATACTCTCATCGTAAGCTTTCAATGACCCTTTTGAGTTCTTCGTTGGTCTTTCCCGTTTGTTATCACACATTCTAACCATGTTAGGAATAAATATACATTGTATTTTTCTACAGATTTTATTTTTCTTTAAGACGCGTTTCGTCGTCGTAAAGAAAAATAAAATCTGTAGAAAAGTACAAAGTATATTTATTCCTAACATGGATATTTAAAACTTCCACGAAGTGAAGCCTGATTCAGTTTACTATATTACTATTCTAAGACTACTGTTCAAAGATTGGTTTATCACATCTCCCCAAGATATCCTTTCACCTGCCTTACAACTTTAGTAGCTTATAACTCCCAAAATTCTCTATCTTCTGTTTCTTGTATGTGATCCTTGCCCTACCTCTAGGGTTCTTTTCTTATACATATCAATTAAAAGTCAATAAGCTGTCATGGTATTATATCATAACAGTTTCCCTCTTCTGGTAAATGTAGTCCATAAGCTTCAATTCTTACCAGCTTTTTGGAGTTGTTCATTAGTCATTTTATCTATTTTATTTTTAACATTCTTTTGTAGCACCACATTTCCATTACTTCCAATTTATGGTGGTGATATTGTCCATATCTCAGTATAAATTTATGCTACATGTGTGTCTCTTAATGAGACTTCTTATTTCCTAGTTCATTATTTGTGGTAAGTACTTGTTTCTTCTGATAAAATCTATTGCCTTGGCTATTCTGTTTATTACTGCCACGCTTCTTCCATTAGTGTTAATCTTGTTACCTAGGTAGCAGAATTCTTCCACCGGCCTAATTTCCTTTAGTTGTTTCTTATGTCCCTTTCCATGCAGACCATTGGCTTTAATATTCTTACTAATCTACTGGTGTCACAATGTCATTTGCAGATCACAGCATGCTAATTCAATCTTCATCTGTCTTTACCTCCACCAAGTGCTTTCACCATATATTGGCACTTCAGTCTGTTCTCTGTAAAGGCTATGTCCTCTGACGTTGTTGCCCATTATGATATCCTTGAAGATTTGTAGCAAGATGCTCCAGTCCATGCTAAGTCTACTAATGCTATAAACATAGATTGATATTTCTGTAACCTCTTCTCCAAGGTGTAAGGACTGCTCTACCTGTTACTCCACTTCATAATCCCAAGTAGTCTTTATTTAAATACACTTCTGCTTTTCTCTACATTCTTTTGTACTAATATTGTTGCTTTATCTTTGATGCTGTTCTTGTTTAGCTGCTGGTACATAAGTTTTCTTCAATCCTTGGTCTATTGGTTGACCATAGATACTTAAATGCTGCATCAAATATATTGTGGGGGGGGGGGCTCCTTTCTCACTGTCATTGACCTTCTTATAGTCTTAGGTGTTTTTCCCAGTATTTTTTTAAAATCATAAAGTTACCATAAATATCCCTTTTTCACCTTTATTGTTGTTTTCAATAAGAATTTTCCCTATGCTGACAAGGATTGCTTTAATTTTTGTACTCTGCTAATTGTAGTGGTTCCTAATGGTTCTGTAAGCTACTTCCACTTTACCTTTTTAGAGCTGTTGTCTTATAAAAATTGTTGTCAATTGGTTGCGAACTCAGGACAGTGAAATCGACCGAACACATAATTCTTTTAATAAATTGACAAGAATCAACTTAACTGGATTACAAAATCATCTGATCTCATTTTAATATCTAGTTGTGGTGCTATACAATCAGTACCTATTTAAATATTTTAAAGGAGTTAACATATTCTTCATTAAAGGTTATTACAAATGTCTTATTTCATTATGAATACAAAAACTGAAACATTGTGCAAATAGACCTATTTGGGGTATTGGCATGTTGCTAAATGAAGATATTGTTGGAGAGAGAACCAAAAAATTTTGTATCAACTCTCTTGAAGTGCTTTTAACGACACATCTTTTATCTCGTGTGAATATCAGTGCTTTGAAGAGTTTTTTTTAGTCTCAGTAATTTTCTAGGCCTACTATTCTAAGTCAAGGCTATTAATTTCTAGGTTTTAATATGTCTTGGTTTTGGATTCGTTTAGTTATTTTGAATTCATGTGTAGGTTACATACTATGTAAGGAATTCTTCCTGAATTTGCATGTGATCATGTTAATTTGTATTTCTTTTAATTTGGAAGGCTGCATTTTTGTTACCAATCATTCACAATATTTTGGAAAACCCAAACGAGGAAAATGGAGATGGAGATGACTCTGGATACAATGCTTCTGTGAAGCCATTTGCCGTCATAGTATCTCCGACGAGGGAGTTATCAGTCCAAATATTAAATGAAGCAAGGAAGTTTGCTCATTCGTCACTCATCCGCTCCTGTGTGGTTTATGGAGGAACAAATACGATGCACCAAATAAATCAAGTCAGGGTAAGTAAATATTTATCATCCAAGCATTACTTATTGCACGTTAAATGTAGCTCACAATAAGAACATGTTCTTGGGAATATGATTTGACCTTATAAAGCTCCCCTGATTTATTAATTTGTGAAATATTCTTCAGGAAACACTTTATTAGTCGTGCAGGCCTTATTGTTTTCACTGTTTAAAAACATCACGTATTTCCAATATCCTTTGCTTATGAGAATAAGATTGAAATTTATACTCAAAACTGTTCTCTTAAATTGACCTCTTGGCATATACAATGATAGAGAACTAGGCAAAAGCAGAAATTGCACTAACTGGGTTAGCCTCTGGTAGTAATCGTCGGCATAACATGGTCATAGGTTCAAGTCCTGGCCAGGGAATGTTTGTCCAAGTTAGTTTTTGTATGACTTGGAGAGGTTTGAAATGACCATAGCTGTCAAAGCACCCTGTAAACAAAAATGCCACTAGGCATTTTTGGCAATTGGCAATCATTCCCTAGTTTGGGCAGAACAAGGCAGTTTACCAAGGTTCATTGTTATTTCATATAGTGTGTTTGTATTAAGTTTCTCAGTTAATGACTTCTCTCATCTTACAGAAAGGGTGTCATATCCTGGTTGCCACCCCTGGAAGATTGCAAGATATGGTGGACAAGGGAGTTATAGCCTTTAATTGCGTTCGTTTTTTTGTATTGGATGAAGCAGATCGCATGTTGGACATGGGGTTCTTGCCAGCTGTGGAGAAAGTATTGGAACATCCTACAATGGTGCAGACTGTAAGTTTTCATGAGCTTGATACAATTAGTTGTCTATTAATTAAAGTAATTAAAGAAAATTGTTTTGAGAAGTTTTCTTGTTTTACTGTTTCTCAGTTGGGTCCAGTAAGACAAATATATCCTCTCTGTAAATTGTCAATAGACAAGTTTTAACATTTTTTTTTAAACATTTCCTGATCATTGACCTTTAATTTAGCTCATTAAAACCGAATTTAATGTAATTAGCTCTTTTGCGATTATTTAACAGGTTGAGGTATCATATTTATTGAATATTCTGAAGCTGATTGGCTTGTTTTCTATAATAATGTGAATAAATTGTCACTTTATGTATAGGAAACGAATTAGTACTCTTAAAACTTTATTATTTTTACAAATAATGCTTTAGTCTTTTTCTTGGAAAACTAGAGGGCATAGTTAACCTCCACTGTATACCCTCTGTTAACGCCACATAGAAATTAAGATCAGGTATTGGTGTCATGAGTATTGGCAGTTAAATATACAATGCATTGCAGTTTCATGACCATTATCTCCATTTGACAATTCATCTGTGGAACAAGTATTTTGTCACAAATTGGAAGGTTATTTGGAAAGCTTTATTGTTACAGTAGGTCCCCAATTATCACCAAAAACTTATATTATGCCACACAAAGAGGCCTATTTTACCTGGAATCAAAAGTGTCTATACTTAAATAACATTTAACAAAATACATATATACATAACTAGGTTTTGGTTAAATGAGACACAAACTTTGAAATTACACATAAAAATATATTGTCTACACAACCCAGATTTCGTCACAATGCAACATCATCAGGTGCTAATGATGTTGCATTGTGATGAAGCCTGATATATTTTTATGTGAAATTTCGACGTTTGTCTCATTTAATCATGAAGCAGTTCCACGAAGTCACGCTGGAAACTATTTCCTATAGGTTTTGGTTGTTACCACCACTTGGTTGTTTGTTAAACATTTGGGATCAAATAATTTTTTTCTTGGTTGGAAGTTAATTTAGATTGAAATATTCATGGTAAAATAATGGAAAAAGTCAATTGTTTCAAAGGGAATGTTGGTCACTTTCAATTATATTTCATATTTGTAACAAAAATTTTGTCTAATGGTACTTTGGCAATGAGAGACTGACTTAATGCATTACTGATTGTTTTTATTTTTAGGGTCAAAGGCAGACACTTATGTTTTCCGCTACATTTCCAGTAGAAATACAGCAGTTGGCTGGAAAATTTTTACATAATTACCTTTTCCTTACAATTGGAATTGTGGGAGGTGCTTGTTCTGATGTCGTCCAGTCATTTTATGAAGTCACAAGGTTTGACAAACGGAAGAAGTTAGTGGAAATGCTGAAGGAAAATAAAGGTAAAGTGATCATTGGTTTATTATTTATCATATAACTATTCTAGTTTCAAGATACATAGTTTCATTTGGTCATTCATGAGAATTCCTTGTGGTGACTGTATAGGTTTCCCTGATAACTAATAGTCTGGTAGAATAGTTTTCGGGATCCTCTAGTGTTGTTTTGTCCTGAAGGACAAGTTGTGTCGGCATTCGAGTAGACATTCAGGTCTGAAGTGACCTCAGATCTGAAGATGCCAACTCGAAGGCTGGTGAAACTGTCGTCCATCAGGACAAAACAACTGGAGGAACCTGAAAACTTAAGATTCCATCCAATTCCTTGTGGTGTTATCAGTTTATCACATGAACTTATTTCAGTTCTTTTTCATTCAGGACACCTGTGAATTATAGCATTTTAATTTAAAATTAAACCTTACATTATACCCATCACCTCCAAATATGAATATTGATATTCCAATTCAGAGGAAATGAAACTGGCCTAGGTAACACGTGTATCGAGAATATGTGTCTGGAAAAACACAATTATTTCAGATAAACACTTTTTTTGAGCTTATTGAGTTTATTTGTTCAATTGCTGTTTACTTCTAATACTGAAAATATCAAGAGATCAGCTATCATGCAATTGTAGAATTTCTTTATCAGTTGAAATTGTCATTGGACATCTATCCACAACTAGTCTTCAACCCTAATGTTATTTTGATAGGTGAGGTCTTACCTCACCTAGTAATATTCCTAATAGTATGTGAATGGGGGAGGGGGGTCCTATTGCCTGTGGTATTTCCAGTTGTCCAGAATTAACAGGTTTCCAGAAGATTTCTCAGCTTGTGCATTGCTTGAGTTGTGCCTCTCCTAGAGTTGAACCAAAGCCTGCAGTTTTTAGCTAAGAGTTTTGCTCATTTTGCTACTGCAGCCACTCTCCCAGTTAATGGTACAAATATTAAGTTTTAACTTATGTCCTTATGTTGAGCACTTGGCTACTGAACAGGGGACCCCGGTTCAATCCCTGTTAATGTCTCTGTGACCTGCAGCTGAAACCCAAGTTGTGAGACTTTCTAGGCACCGCTTATTCCTGAAAAACTACAGGTGGCCCAGGGAAAAGAAGGGCCCCATATGCTGGCATATGAAAATTCACATGTCATTAGGCTTAATTCTGGCTGACCTCTATCCTCAACTGATAAACTATCCTTAGGGTTGATTACTGTGGTTGAGTCTTGTCTTGGCGGTTCATGTTGTGAAATGCCCATTTCTCCAGATAATTTTGAAGCCTTCATTCTATATTTTGCTATTTAATATACTATCCAACCAGTAAAATTTAGTTGTTATTCCTGTCATTTATTATATGTAGCGCTATTTACTTTAATATTTTACATTTATTTATTACATTTTAATATTTAGCACTATTTTTACAATTATAAATGAGGCACAAGATGTAATTGTGACTAGTGAGGTTTATTGTAATTTCTTTTTAACTACAATTCAAAAAAAGATTGACCCTTGCTATGAACAATTTATGTTACTTTGGTAGTTTTAATAAAACTTACAGCACTAGTTTCTCCATAGT
Organism: Rhinocypha anisoptera; assembly: GCA_011762765.2. NCBI lineage: Eukaryota > Metazoa > Arthropoda > Insecta > Odonata > Chlorocyphidae > Rhinocypha > Rhinocypha anisoptera. The sequence continues at coordinate 11,076 of WURS02002416.1, forward strand.
TTTTCAAATTATTTTGTTAGAGTCTTTAGTGTAGGTGTTAATATTATTTTAGTAAGGTTCCCTTCACTATTGTTTTCATTCTTGGTCCAATGTCATTTCCTGACTTGTCATTCCATCTTTCTATGTCAAACTTGTTGGATCACGCTGTTTTGTTTGTCTCGGTCAAAGCATAGATTTTGTTTTTATGCCTATACTGTATTTCCCAGCCTTTAAGACGCACTTTTTTTACTCAAAAATGTGCTCAAAAATCAGTCTGCATCTTACGTGCCGGTCTTATAGGCCGGGAAATAATAAATTTTTTTATTATAACCTGAAAAATCAAGGTGTCTTATGCACCAGTGCGTTGGTTGGAAATACAGTAATTTGTTGCTGAAAGAAAATGAAAGACATAATGGTCTTAACATAAGATGCCATGTTAAGGTTGAAACCTGTAATTCAAACTGAATGGAATATGTTTACAATTAGAAATCCCAATGCTTTGCCCTTCGTAATAAACAGTATACCACCATCATCAGCATACTTAGATGAACCACCCCTGCAGGGCTATTCTGAAGCTTGTATTGTCAGGCCTTAATCATGAATTGACCTTAGTTTGGCTCAAAGATGATAAAGTTAATATCAGCATATGAGGTGGTCATAGGTTGAACATGCCATAAGAGCTAAGAAGGATGCAGTGAGTCATTATATTTAATGAAAGATCTAATGCTTGGTTTTTATGATGAGTAAAAACTTTCCACTGGTTGAGTATCCATTAGAGCCAGCGTTTTGGCCAACCCTGAGGCCGGTCATCATCTACTTGAAAATGAGAAAAATTTGAAGCCATGACGACAATGAGAGTCGGGAGTCAAAATGGCGACTTTAATGGATATGGACCCAGTAGAAAACCTGAGAAGTATTTTCTCATTGTATTTAATTTTCAAAGAGATGTAATATTTTGCTCAGGTAGCAATGTAAATTGCCAGATAAAGAATACTGATTCATAATATTCACAAATTAAAAGAGCCAATATATTACTATTGTCTACTTGCAAAAAATATCCTTTCTGACAATACAGGTGAAATTGTTTGGTTAGTGCGTTTAAATACTAGAGCTTTCCTGGTTGGTACGTATGGATCTTGCTGTGATACAACCCACAAATAACTTTTTGGCATCTGAAAGGTAGAGTTAACAAGTAACTCGCAAGTTATTAATTGAATATAACCCCCTTTGTTTTAAAAATTTCATTCCTATGCATTTCTCTAATACCATGTCATCACATAAACCAATATGTGGCTGATTAGCAGGAGTATTTTTGTGAGTTAGCAGTAGTTTTTGTTACTCTTTGAATTTAGAAGGACAGTTTAATTCCATTTGAAATAGAAAATAACAGCGGATTTTGATGTCAGAAAAAAAATAAAAATTTTTGAAGATGTAGACAAAAATCTGCACATAAAGCAAGTAGAATTAGCGATAAGATTGAATATTCTTGCATTAACTTAGTACAATTGTCCGAAATCTCAAAAAAATCCAAAGCCACCTTCATTCGACCAAAATCTCTTACCGCCCAGCCATTTCTTTGGGTTTGGAAACAGATAATAGTCGCAGGGGGCTAAATCTGGAGAATATACTGGATGGGGTAGCAGTTCGTATCCCAATTCGTGGATTTTGGCCATCGTGACTAGACAAGTGTGCACACGTGCATTG
>WURS02002426.1:0-12758 GCA_011762765.2 Rhinocypha anisoptera
AAATCGGAAAAAAATATTACAGCGTTTTGAAATGCGAATATTTTTTGGAAGAATCGTCCGTGAAGAAACTATTAGATATAATTAAAGCTCATTTCCAAAATTAGGCTGGTTCTTTAGTTTTCCAATATGTTGTGTGAAATTGGTTGTTTTTAAACTGAATGAATACCTGTCGATGGTAGCCTTTAAAGAGACTTATATGGCATTTGCATATTTAACTACCATTATCACGATGGTTTTTATTAATGATCATTTAACTTAATGACTGATGAATAATTATTTTCCATATTTTTTCTGTTATTTAAAACATTTTAATTAATTGGCACTCCACCTATTTTTAAGGTCAATTCTTATGCTCTTATTATTAGGAGTTTCATGTGAATATCAGGCGTGATGTGGTGGAATTTCATCATTATGAAATGATTTATCAAACTCTTTGCAAGAGTTTCATACTTGAAGCTACTTTAGGGAGAGAAATCATATTTTGTGTAACATTTTTTCTAATTATAATTATAATGTAATGCATATTTAAATGTGTATAACTTCAAATTCTCACTATTTATTGCCTATTATTAACAACTATTTATCTGAATATATATATTGCGAAAATCAAAAGTTTTTTAAAATGGATAGTGCACTTTTGACATCAAGAAAATGAACATTGTTTAGATACGAGTACAAAATTTACTAGAGCAATGTGTCTGAATGTACAAAACAGTTGTCTCGTAAATATCCATTCAGTATGGATAATCAAATTAGAATCACTCAATGGTATTTCGGTGCCACTATTAATATCATCCCATATATTTCTCTGAGTGTCCAGTGGCTGAAGCAATCACACGGCTTATTTTCGCATATCACATTGTAACTCAGTGAAGCTAAACCCGATTACTTACTCCAAAAACGAAAATTGAGATTAGTTTGGATGTTTTAATATTCATTGCTTTATACTTGGGCGCAGTGACAACCAGAGTTACAGGATATGTCGGCGTATTAAAGTATATCTCTGCGGTCACGTAACCTTTTTCCTTCGTACCCTAGCTTAAATGTTTTATCACGTGGAATATAATTTGTGAGTGATGTTTGCTTAATCCAATTGAGATTCGTTAAAATGTTTTTCGCTGATCCCTCTGGGTTTAACAGTGGATTAATTTGGAGGGTTTTCATATCGAAACTGCTTCCTCAATTAATGCACTTGCCGATTAATTGGCGCGTGTTACCTTCGTCCCATCACTCTCCCTATTTCCTCACCTCTCGCGTATAAACTTCTGCTTTGTGATGTCACTACAACTCGAAATTAGACGGTTAAACTTTATTCCTCGGTACTGCTCCGTTTTTAAAACCCCTAAATTCATGTCCCTAATAGAGATGTGCGATTTCAAGGAATGAATATAATCGACCAATTCGATTCGAATCGATTCGCTCGAAAAATCGAATCCTCTAAATTGAATAGAATCACATCATGTGAATCGATTCGAATCGGATGGTAACTGAATCGGAATCGTAACCGAATCGGAATCGTAACTGAATCGGAATCTTAATTGAATCAGAAAAGGAACTGAATCAAATCGGAAAGGAAACTAATCGAATCAGAATCGGATAAAAATAATCGTTTCAAAATAATATGGAATCGTATATAAATAATCGATTTCCGAGTGAATCGAATCAGAATCGCCCATCTCTAGTCCATATATGTATGTAATATTTAAAAGAAAACTTATGAATCATTCATTTCCCAGAGAAATGGCTGAATCTCTTAATACCACAGCTTATGCCGTGAAAGAGAATGCTATGGAAATGTATCGTCGACTCTTAGGTATTAACTTATTAAAAATTAATTTAATAGTTCTGGAAATAAAATTTAGCTTCAAGTTCTCATAAAAGCGTGGCCATAGGCCTGATGGTTCACAACTTCGTTCGTTTTCGTTTCAATGACGATTCTGAAGAAAAACTCCCAGATATGTTAATATATGCCCTTAAAGCATTAAACGTGGTGATATTTTATCTTGAATTAATAGATAATAACCTTAAATATCTCATTATCTATTATCCCTATCATCTCATAGTAAATCATATTATCTAGTTTTACTAGTCCATGGAATAATGTTTCATTTACTAAGTCGGAATAAGGAAATTGTCACTGCACAGCGGTGGCTTATTCTGTTATTCATGTGGCCCGAAGTAGAGAACGCCTCCCATTAAAGATGCTTGCAGCACCAACGATGCCTCTGTTAAAATGCGCAGATGGCGTAAAGCACCGTCTAGGGTAACACGGTCGCCTAATAAACATTTTATATATCCTCCCTTTGGAATGAACGTTTTTCAGATGGAATAATCATGCCGGGCCATGAGTTTTCGTCGTTTGTATAATTATTTTAATTTCAAGTTGTGCATTCGTGTTCTAACGTTGATATTTTCACGGAAGCAACATTAAAAGGTTAATATAAACAGGAAAGTAACTGGTAAATTATTCCCCATATAGTTAATTGTATCCCCCCCTTCCTCTAGAGTCTGACTCAAAATATTCATTTATAATATGTATGCATATAAAGTTAAACATATTTTTTACTGTATCAGTACATGTATAGGTTATATATGTAGAGGCCGGCATTTTTAATAGTAATAGACATTTTGATAAGTTATAAAAGAATTAATAAAATAATGGTCTCAGTTACCTCCTAAACCAACTGAAATTCCTCACATGGTGGGAATACCTAATAAGTTGAGAACCTGATTCATCTAGGACAACTAATATCGCCCCTTGTTTTGTTTAAACAAAACATTGTAGTAATATTTTGATGTAAACCTTTAAAAGGAGTACTTTAAATCTGAGGCTCATTAAAAAATCTTTCTTAACCTGTACATTAACCTTAAATCATAACATCTTTAAAAAGCACTTTTTTAATATATTTTGTGATGAACACTATATTTAATACCTCCAGGATCGCTTTCAAATAGAGTTAAAAGTTCATTTTTTAATATGACGATAGAAATATTCATAATAAAAAGAAATAGCAAAATTTCACAGAATAAAGATTTATTATGACTTAAATTTCAGTGTAACTTCAAACATGAAAAATCTTTATTCTGTTGAAATTTTGCTTTTTATTTTCACTATGATTATTTCAGCATTCCACAACATCACGAACCTTCATTACTTAGGCGATAGAGGATTGGAATGCATTGCCCAAGGAAACTTTGGAGCCCTTTCCAAGTAATATTAGAGCGTTCATAAAGTGTCTAAAAATAAATTTTCTTATGTAGGAAACTCTATGTATCGCTACATGATTTTTTGTTAATTCCTGTAAATATCTTCTTTTCTATATCTTATCATGTTTGCGCTTTATGTGATATTTGTCATTTCGTGTTAACACCTAACCAAATGCTCAACTTGCAACTATCTTAATTAACTTATAATATATCTTAACTTGTAATAATTTCCTTAAAATACTACTGCAGACCGAAAACGAATTTTGCTAGGATAATCTAATTTGACATGGATTGAGAATAATTTGCGTCATGAAAAATAAGTATGACTATAATTTGAAACTTCTCGTTCTAAAACATCTGGCTGTCATATTAATTATTCTAAAAAATAGTTGATCCTGGATTGTAAAGATCTTTGCCAGGGTATTCAAAGTATTATACAGAGTTCCTGAACTCTATACGCTTTACAGTCCAAGGGAAAAGAGTACCACTGTTACGTATGATTAGAAGAGTTACTGCATCGTGTACTACGTTTCATTTTAACCGAATGACATCACCGAGGAAAAGTGAGAATTCTGAGTAATATTACCAACTTCAATTGGTCCGTTGATGTATCTAACAATAATGGAAGTCATTAATCTTCAGTACTACTCTTCTAAAAAGCCATACCGAGCGTGTAGGAAGCTAACGTGATTATCATCTTCCAATTTCTAATCAGAGTAAGTGAACCTTTCTCTAATAATATATTGGATTGAACTTTAAAGACATTTTTCCACATTGTTTCATGCGATTAGGTTATTTCCCAATTTCTATCACGAGTAATTATGATCAATTGTAACAACAGGGATCCGTTCAGATGGACTAACTGCAACGACTTCAAAGTGCAAGTGACAGTCATGTCTCAATAGTTTGGTTTAAACAGCACGGTTATTTTGCAGAAAAATCATTGCATCTTGCTGCAGACGATAAGATATACTAATTAATGAATGTAACCTCTAGTGCAGCCTTTACCAAACGATTCAATATTTTTTCCAGAAGAACCATTTTGTAAAAAAGATCCTGCGTTTCATATCTACAGTCACTACGTTTACCCATTAATAAGAAACCCCTCTCCGTCCTAAACCTCAAAATGTGTCAGGAACGTCTTTGTCATTTTTTAACTTGCGGGATGAAGAGAAGTGTTCTCACCTCCAAACAATAATGTGATTTCCTTTCACACCGTAGTACTCCAGCCGTTAAAGTGATTATTACCACTTCAGCAGTAACGAGAGTGTTGCTACCCCGGCCACTGTAGTCTCCATGAAATATGGCTCCTGTCTCCTCCGGGTGATAGAATGCATTATTTCTGGAGGCTTTTGCGGCACCGTTGGACGTTAACGTTGGACGATTTTCGGGTTTCGCTACAATGGAATAACACACTGGAACCCTTCGAGAATAATGGTACCAGAGGTACCCTCGCTGAGAAAAAGTGTCGCCGGAGTAAATCGTCGAATTGTGACGTCAAACAGGCTTCTTTTAATGCATTTAATAAATCTGAAGGCTATTTTCATACGAAACATCGCGTGGCACGTTTATCAGACGTATTAGAAACGGCAGCATTATTGGAAGGTTATAATTTAATATTCATAGAAAGTTGTTTGTCATTTTTTAAATTAAAAAATAAATTCCATAAGTCACGCCTGAAACGCTCGTTTTCAGATTTCTCAAATATTTCCAGACTTACACTTGGTAACACATGTATAAACTACGAATGCGTCCTCTGTCTGACGTCACATTGAGCAAGTTCTCTGGCGACAACCCAGTTCCCTTGCAGGAATATGTCTCGCCACCTCTAGTTCATTATATGCTCGAGGGCGGATCCCGAAAATAGTTCAGCTATTTTCCCAGCAACCAGAAAATAGTCCGAGCAAGGTGACTTGTTACTCTATTTTTAATTCGTCGAGTACATATGCATACTCACTTATTTCGAGGTCAGCCCACCATCCGCAACTTGGTGGCGGTATATCATTTCTTTAAGCTGACCGGGTTAGCCCGGTGATAACACGCTCGCCGGGTAACCCAAAGGTCGCGGGCTCGAGTCCATCCCAGGGAATGAATGTTGTGTATGTACAAGTTGGATTTTATATGATTTGAAGAGGTGTGAAATTGCCATAGCCATTGAGGCACCCTATAAATGAAAACACTACTATACTCGATGTCTATAAATATAGCCAAGAAATGTTTTACTTAGCAACTTAATGTTTTCGTGATTTCAAGTAAAAACACTTAAATGGCTAAATGTGACACTTGTATCCATTGTCCCAAGATAGTCAATCAGCCTTGGACTGATATAATGGGTGTTAGTATTATCCTTTATTATTTCCGGGTGTATTCTTCCTTCCTGTTCACCAAAATTATGAACGTTTCTGCAGTATAATCACAAAAAAATACTTCAGTACTCAACAGTAATATCAATATAAAACTTATTGTACCAGATGAAACACATATATTAATAAAAGTAACGGGATTTAAATAACCTGGTACATATTTGCTATCAGTGGTTTTCAGAACTAAAAACTACGGACCACCGGTATTTTTGTATCACTCCATTGTATAATTCTGCTGCATTAAATAACCCGGTAAAGTAGTTGACCTGGAAAGTAATCCTGGAAAAATAAACCTGGAAAGGCTTCCTAGGATTGATATTCTCATCATTAAAATTCTACACTATCACGAGGCCAAAGTAAGGAGTTCGTAAATCATAATAATGGTTTTTTATGCATGGCGTCAGGTCCCAAACTTTGGTGGCGCGGGTCACTACTAAAATCCATGTAATGCCTCCAAAACGCCTCCTCTGAATTTAAATGTGGTCAGTCTTGGATCCAGACTTTCCTGGAAAATCAGAGGTGACACAGGAAAGATAAAGACCCCATTTTGATGTCAGTATTTCACACCTCGTGGAGTTCTGCAAAGGAGATATCTTTCCGCTTTGTATCTCTGGATCGATTACCCTAGCTGGCGGATAGTTTGGGATTGGTAAATTAGTAAAAATCAGTAAATTTGACAAAAGATTTTCCATATTCCACTTTTTTCTCCAATGAGTCTATAGGTAACTTAGAAATAATTTTTTTTAAGTTAATATTAGATGTAGCATCAGAGGGGATGCGAAAACGATGCTCAAATGGTGGAATGGTTTTGTTCGAATGAAATGTATGTTTCGCTCGTTTTTCTTTGCGCTGTACCCTTACGCACCCTCGTCCAGTTTGACGAGATCGCTCCGCTCTCAATTATCGCAAATCTTTTTCTACTCGTATCGGCTGGAAATAATCTCTGTTCCGAATGTCCTACTAGAACCGACTTTAACCAGCCAATTCCCGTGGGGTTTTAATCAGACGGAGTGTAATCCGACGAAGCGTCATCAGCCGCCGTCGAATTGGTTAGGTGGCACGATCGCAAATCCATCAGAGAGATTGAAAGAGACGAATGCCCTTTTAAACATTGTTACACTAGTTTAAATGGGATGAACTCCTGTGGTCCAAAAACTCTCGCCTCCCATTTCTTTTCGATGCTTAGTTCCTGAATCGAACCTAGAAAAAAAAAGGTGTGAATGTTTGAAAAAGGGGACAGTGGATGGAGCACCGAAGCATTCGGATAAATGAGTGGGTCACCGATTGAAAAAAAAACTTTCCTGGTGGATTTTTTCGTTCCTTTTTGTATAGTCATTTAAACCTCCACTCCCTACCAGAGATAACGACTCCATTAAAACGTACTTACCATTTCAATTAATCAGTATGCGATGATTGACACTGCTTATTGAGACTTTTAAAGATTTATGTTTTATAGCGCAGATAATCAACTACCCTGTGTAACCTACGCAAATGGGAGGTTCCCCCGGTCTTCATCTTCCGTCTATCCTTCCATTTCCATCCATGTACACGTTTTCTCCCTGTCTGCAGAGCCTGATATCAGTTTGTTGTCTCGGGCGTGACATTGTGAAATTTGCTCAGCATATTGAAAAGAGAGAAGCACTTTATAATTTCACATAATATATTTATTTGAAACACGACATAGGTTTCGACAGGGCCGTTGATGGCGGATCGGATGATGTTCGGCAGACCTGATGATGACAGCCGTGTCGAAACCTAGTTCGTGTTTCAAATAAATATATTGTGCGGAATTACAAAGTGTTTCTCTCATTACAATATCCTAATATTAGTGCTGACAAGAGTTGAAATTCTCTGAATACCAGAGTAAAACTGTTGCAAAGTTCAGGAATAAATATAACGCATAACAGGAATAATATAAACGCATAAATTTTCCAAAATTCTGACATAGGTTAAAAATGGTCTGGAGCATACGATTTCTGGAGGGACGGAGAGGAGAATGATATACTCAGGAGAAGACCAGAAGGTCGCAGGTGTGATACTGAATAAGGAATGAGGAAGAAGTGTAAGTCGTGCTATCGGTACAAGGGAAATATCCTGTAGTACGAGTATATGAGCTAAGGGTAAAGTAGCTACGTCCCCAGTGTAGTGAAAGGAAAGGATAACAGGATCATGATGGGCGAATGGATCGCAGTGTTTGGATAAGGAAAAGAGGGAAGCGGCGTAGGATAGTTCGAACTACAAATGAAAAATTAAAGGATAAATCTATAAAAATAAATTTCAACAAGGAATGATGAGAGCAGATAGAATGTTCGAGAAACACATATGGAGAAAATTCACATGAAAGAAACCAGAGGATAGAGATCACAAATTGACCATATCCTCGTCAGAACCAAGTTAGGAAGCAGTGCAAGAGTTATCCCGGTGCAGATATAAATCTTGACCGCTACACGGGGTGGTCATGGAGAATCGCCTACAATAGGTATCGGAAGATATAAAGGGTTATGTGTAATATTCGAGTTAAATTCTCCTCAATCAGTCGACGCAATGCATCTTTGTATATTTAAATGACTACGTAGTGATTCATCCCTTTCCATTTGCCACCTGCCAGCAAGATAAAACGGATGCACTAACCATAGGTGAAATAATAATATAATTAAACTTCTATTCGTGACTTAATTAAATGGTTTGAATATGATTTTTAAGTAGATAGGAAAGTTTTACCTAAATTCCATGTACATCCACTCAACTCTCATTCCACTAATCACTCGTCTTCTCATCACATATATGTGAATGACTTTGTATTATGTTCATCAGACAAAATCAAAACATTATTAATCTCTCCTAAATGCAATTGCAGGCTTGTGCATGACCTAAATTAATCATTATTCCTATTTTATTATATATCTATAATATGATTATATCTTTTAGTTTCTATCAAAATACTTAAGGTCGAAGATGGTTAGTATTTAATTAAACTGACATTATTCCTTCTCTGATTAGGAATTATAACATATTTCTGCTCTAAACTTTTTAAATGAATATGTACATTTATATTGGTAAAAATTTGTTGATATTTCAATTTCTCAGTTGGGATAATTTTGCGACACTACAATGAGACTAAAGACGAGGGGTAGTTAGGTTCTTGACATTTAATTTGTCTCTTCCTCATTGGTTCCTGAGATCTCATATCGCATTCATTTGAAAAATCTCGACTTAGAAAACAGCATCCCTTTATGGGAACAAACTTTCCACTGATTTATATTGCAGAAAGAATAACATCCGATCGTAAATAAGTGAAGAGCACAGGATTTTCGAGCTTAATATACACAAAGCCTTGTATTTCTTCTTATTGGTCTCTCCGTTCTCTCTCGCTTCGGGAAATATAATAAAAAAATAAGGTTCAAAAACAAACGATCCCCCGAAAAAAAATTTCAAAAAGCGGTCTCACCCTTTCTGAAAATCCTCCCTTCCTCTCTCTCACCCTCATCTCCCGTCCCCTCTTTTCAGCGACCCCGTCCCCAAAATGTATTGTTTGAAAACCCGAAATGTTTATTAGAAAGCGCGATAAAAACTACATCCGGCGAGCTTTTGTATAATTTATGGATTCAGAAGCCAAAAGAGAAATCTCCCCTCGTTCCCCCCCTTGCCCCTTTTGCCTCTTCTCCCCGCTCGCAGGGATTGTTGGGACCAGGGGACGAGGCGGGGAGTGAGTCGACGTCAAACTTGAAAGGGATTCGAGGTCCTCCTCCGCCGGCGGAAAACCAACCCTCGGACCTCGGAAACCCCCTGCTGCCCACCGCACCGTGTCCTTTTTCCGGGGGACCATTAATTCATTTTTTTCCGCCATGCCCAACCCAATTCCCTTACTCACACGTCCTCCCTTCTCCTCGCACCCCTGCTCTCGTCGCTCGAGTCTTCCCTTTCTTCCCCTTTGCTCGGTCCATTTCTCTCTTTCTTCTCCCTTGTCCCTTGCCACCTCTCAGAAACAACCCAATCTTCGATGCCCACAAAGAGCACAGCCAGTAGCGTATTAGTTGTAGCAAAATAACCTAAGGAGATGGGGGTTTGGAAACCTAGGTTGCTAGTAAAATTTAGGATAGATCTTAGGTTTGGATTAGATTAGGTTAGGAATCGGACAGTGAATTATGAAAATTGGAAGTTTTTTCCGTTCGTTACGTAGTTAATACAATTTTTAGTTGGCCATTCCATGTAGTTTAACGAAGCCAGTTGCCTGCAAGGCCAATAAAACTCTCACAACTGGACTTCATCAAGTGTTTATCGAGCATTTCATGGTAATAAATTTGAAATGTGTACCTTCGAATCAGTAGTGTTTGACGGATTTTCATATGCTCTCTATTTGAAGACTAGTTTGGTCTACATTTGGTCACTGGATTGGACACGGTTGAAAATTTAAAGGTGACAGCAGCTGTATCTTTGCTCTAATTTAACTGATTAAACCAATAAATAATAACTCTTCACGAAGTAGTAGAAGCATATTAGACCTTATAAATATTTTTATTAATATAATGGCATCCATTATAAATAGATATCCTAATTCTCATTGTTTCAAGTCGGTTTGATTGCTAGAGAAAAACAAAAAAATATATTTTAAGCAAATCTAAAGGGGACCAAAGCAGAAATTTCTTCAACCTTTTATGCATGAATTGCTCAACCATCAAAACTCACCAAGCCTTCACACCTTTCAAGATAGGCCACGATCGCTTATGTCATGAAATAAAACATTCCCAGAAGGATTCCTTTTTAATTATCCGCACATCAGCAACCGTCCTTTCCTCAAAAGTGGGATTGAAGTAGTCAAGAGAGTAATGATTTAGCTTGAGAAAAAAACCTCCTGGAGATAGTCGTATGTCTGCGGCGGGCGGATCTCGAGGAATAAGCGGCATCGCCTTCTGGGCCAAAAGCTCTGTTATCGGCGACGAGTTAAATACCGGATGCGATGAAAAACACTTTGAAACTAACAGGCAAAACGTCACGTCAAAATCAGTCGGAATAAAAACTTCTATCGTTTGATAATACAGAACACTTCCCACCAGAGCTTAAGACATGGAGTCAAAGATCGGTCGGTGCACAATTTGAAATGTTCGATCAACTTGCCGTCATTTTGTGCTAGATTTTTTCGGAGTGGGTATTGTATTTATTTTTTGTGTAAATAGTTCAAAGACAGCCATTGGCAGCTGGAATCGGCACTGAATCGTAAACAAGAATTATAGTTTTTAAGACTATGGAAACGCATTTTAAAAAGCAAAACATGGTTAACGAATCCACCTTTACATTGTACCTCTGAAACAATCGCAATTAGCACATGTATCGGACAGGCATGCTTCCCGACAACTTCCTCAGTATGGAAATAAAACACACTAGGTTTAATTTCACAGAAATGTATTGACCAACTCAACCGGCTTCAACCTTTCCAGGTCATTATCAAGAGTATTATTATTGGTATTATATAGAATATTACTCTATATTCTTATTACTATTACTCTTATTATAGATAATATAATAGATAACTTTTGATAATAGCAATATCCCCGGCCAATATCAGCCGGCCCCGGTGGCGGTGAGCTAACATCCTCGTCTGCCAAACCGGAGGTCGCGGGCTCGAATCCCGACTAGGTGGATTTTTCAATCTCCACCTAGGGCATGGATGTGTGTATTTCGTCTTTGTCATTTAAAAAAATGTTATAGTGCCCAGTGTAATTGGCCTATTAGTGCCGTTTGTGGGCGATTGAAAATTAATATATAAATAATGGCCTGGCAAGATTGAAACCGGTTGAGTTGGGCAATACATTTCTGTGAAATTAAACCTAATATGTGTTTCATTTCTATAATGTCGAGATTCCACCAAGTAACCTCGCCGACAATTGAACTTCCTTATTATTGAAATGAAGCATTTCGCGGGTGAGACTCAGTCTCTGGCATAACTTTGTGAAAGTCCTTCATAAATACGTACAGATGGTAAAAGAGCTAACGGTGTTATTTCCACATGAATTTTTATTTGGCGCGACCATGGTTTCATAGGCTAGCTACATCATCTGGTGTGCATCAGAAGACGTATCTAGACCATGAAACCACGGTCGTACCAAATAAAAATTCATGTGTTAAGTGACAGCGTTACTTCTTTTACCCCCCACCCCCCCATTTACGGGTGAGGAAACAAAGCCAATTTGATTTGAAAGGGAATGAGTGAGTTGAAAGTGGAAGGCAGACGGTTAGTTAAGGATCTCTGCGTTGAGGGAAAGACGGCAGGTGGGAAGGCCTGGAAATGAACGAGTTGCGGATTTTTTACCACTGCGTTATTTAGATTCTTTCGGGTCGCGGCATTTTTTTTTTAACTTTATCACCCGCCATCATATTTCTCCTACTCACCCAGATTCTCATCGATGTGCTCCTTCATCTCCGTATACGTGATCTTTCGTCCCCCATTTCACATACACCTCCCACTGCAGCTCACCTTCACAATTTTCTTCTCCCTTTCTCCCTCTCTCTCTCTCTTTCTCCCTTGAAATCACCCTGTAAATCCCACGCTTTCTCCATTCGTCTCACCTCCTTTGTGATGCCCGCACCTCTTCCCGCATCCAATCCCTCTCTGTATGCCTCTGCTCTCTCTCTCGCTATCTCCCTGGGAACAGGCGGACGGAGGCGGAGAGGACGTCAAGGTTTAGTGGGAGGATTTGGGTGCGGAAAAAGCCCCGGACCAGCGAAGTGGACACTACCCGCCCCCACTCATCTTGTGTCCGCGTTCAGGAACGAAAGCGTCGCAGAAAATCGAGTGGTCGGGGATGGAGAATAAAAAAAGGACGCCTCCTTCTCCTCCACCTCTCTTTTCTGATTTCGATCCCGCAGGAGAAATACGACGATTGATCAAAAAAGACATGATTCGACGAGTCGCCCATTGCGGGAATGTGAATTAAATACGTTAAAAACTCCGTCTTAACGGACTGAAACGGATAACAGCCGGAATGTGGTGGAAGGAATGACGTGTGTGTGTGTGTATATATATATATATATATATATATAACGTAGTCGGGACACATACGTGAGAGAATGTTTGTCACAAAAACACACACAAAAAAAATAGGCACAAAAATATAAAAACTCTCACTAGTATTTTTGAATTTTCGGTGGCTGCTGAACCACCTTCATCAGACAGGAGATTAGACGATTAGA
>WURS02002436.1:0-12757 GCA_011762765.2 Rhinocypha anisoptera
ACCACTGTGAGTTTTTTTCTTTTTGTGTCCTGTGTCTTTATACGTTCCACTAGTGTTCGAACCAATATATATATATACATTTTTATAATATTATATAACATAACATAATATAATATATTGTATTGAAGACAGTTGCTTATTCTCGAATATTTTATCGTTTCAGATGGCCCGAGGTTTCGCATACGCCCACAAAGTGTAGAAGCAGAGGAAGGTTCTACGGTTTCCATGTCTTGCGACGTGGACGGCAACCCACCAGCGGACATCGTTTGGATCCATGAACCAACGGAAAAGGTACATAAAAACATATGTATTATATCATTATACTATCGTAATTGAAATGTTAATGAGTGGGAATACTAAGACAAAGTTCAATTAGTTGGAGAGATGTATTCAGTGGAGTGATAATTACCGAATGTAATGAAATAACATCGTGATCATGAATCGAGATGGTGTACCTAATGAAATTGCTTGCCTTTTTTAAAGAAATATTTAACGTATTTAACGCATTCGCATTTCTTCATTTTGAAGTTTTGCTTCCAAAAGGTAATTATTTAACAGATGTCAGAAATATGTAATGATCGAATTTGAGTAACGTTGAGACTGAAATCTTAATCCGAGAAGTATGTCATGTTCGTGTAGGTGATCATCATAATTATTACGTATGTTCGGTGTAAGTAGCGAAAGGTCGCGTTGCTATGCAAGAATGTTTGGCGGGGTACATAATCATAAGGATGTTCCACACTGAAGACCTGGGAGGAATGTATTTTGGACTACCGCCGCGTATTGATTACGTTGGAAAGTAATTCCTAAACCTTGTTGGTGCAGACAATCCCATTTAAGGATATATTGACTATAAAACCCTAGTTAAAAGTTACTGATTCGACACCAAGCGATTATTGGGCTTTTCGCTATATTTACGAAGAATATCTTGAGTCAGATTGATTTTAGTTAGTTGTTATTATTACTCTTATGTATTTTATAGGCAGATGGCTATGATATTTACATCACTTTTAATCGGACCCTCTTTTGACGTCCGTGACCAACCCATGGTCTTGAAATATTGACAAATTTTACAGCTCAAATTTATTTTTGATTTATTGTGATTCTTTCTTTAAACAAACTAATATGTTTATAGGAAACAGTTTTATTGTGAAAATTACTTATTTTATGATAATAAATGAAAAAAACAATGATTTCTTATTCCATACATTACATACATAAGGAAAAGTCGCATATATTCTAACCTTGTCAGCACTGCACTATGAAGGTGGACGCTAACTCGTCAGTTTTTTCGAATGGAAATAAAAATTCGTCGTTTTAGCTATGAACAATAAAATATATTGTACTTATTATTAATTGAAAAGAAATGTAAAGTGACAAGCATTACTTTTGGAATGGACTGAGAATGTAAACATCAACAAAGGATATCACAGAGAGAGAGTCGAAATGAGTGCGACGTTGCCACGTTCATGCCTTGCGATTGAAGTAAATCATGGAGTATGGCTGCAATTTATTATAAATATTACCATAAATGTACCATTCTCTGATTGATTGTTTTTATTGGTGCTATCAAATTATAACACAATTATTTAGTACTCTTAAATGTTTCAATGGTTTCTCATTTATGGTTATATGTTTAATTTTCCCTTAAATTTGTAGACTCATATCAAATCAATCATTTCCCATCAGAGTGCATGTTAATTTAAAACTTTGATATCTTTCGAAAGACCTTCTGAATCATTTTGAAATTTGGCAGGTTGGTCACTTGTAATAAAGTAGAAGATCCAACCAAAGTCTCTTCCATTTTTCATTATTTCAACTTGTAGCCATTACATAATTAAATTCACATTACCGACCACTCCATTTTTCTCAAAATCCACAATATACATCCACGTAATAGCTTACTCCATTATCTCGTGGGAAACAATGTCTCCAAGAATAACAGGATCATGCGAGGAGAAATTGGAACACGTTCTAATATTTTTCCCAGCATGCGTCCGTGTGTGAAGCTTGCATAATCCGTGTACTTCGGCCATGTTTTTTAAATGTTAAATAACCGCTTCATTTCGTACGGCCAAATTTCAATGGTGTGATTCCATCGTGCAAGCACCCCTAGATATGGGTTTCGGATGAGTGATCTCACGAAGGTCCCACCAGATATCCAGCCAGGGGCCCCATCGTGTAAGGTGGCTTTTAATGTGTGGTTATCTTTAGACGTCTTTAAAATTTACCGTAATTTCTAATGACTTTAATTTTTTGATGTGTGGGAGGCTGTGGGCTCTCTTCTGACCCACCCATGTTATTTCCCTCAATTGTTGCAGAATATCGGTAGAATGCTGGTTATAAATCAAAATATTTACATACTGTTTGGTAACAAATTAATCACATATTATTAAAAAAAAAAATATACTTCATTGTAGTAGTCGTGTTTTAGTTTTATTAAGTGCTTTGACGGCTATGGTCATTTCGCACCATTTCAATTCGTAGGAAAACCCATCGGACAAACGCAACACCCATGCCCAGGGTGGGATTCGAACCCGTGACCTTTGGATTAGATGGCATGGAGTTCATTTCCTGATATATTCCTGCATGAAATGTTTTGACAATAGTCAATTGTATCTCCACTACCCTATCTCGGAGGGAACTGGGATACGTGTTTTCAACAAGGGTCGGGTCCCGGGTCCACACCACCACCTAATAAACCTCCGTCGGAAACAGAAGGGAATAGAGTGGCCCGCGACTACTTTTCTCCCGCTCATGGTCATCGTGAAAGAACGAGACTCTTGCAGCCGAGGGGGTAGAGCACCAGTGCTGCAGATGCAGAGTGCTGCCAAACCCTCCTCGACCCCTCTCCAAGGTGATGAAATGATTAGAATACCAAGCGCCATTGTGCAGCACCACAGACTCGTGTACCGAGCCACTGATCACGATAAGAAATGAAATGGGAACCGTAATAGAGATGGTATTCGAGCTAGTGATAGGAATTCAACATTGCATACGGAACGAAGAGAAAGTGGAAAGAATGTTCTCTGACCAAAGGTGAACTTTTACACGCTCGGAGAGACCACTCACCATCAGCAGTCGGCCTATGGTGCATCCCAGGGTGCCAGCCCCCAGCAGGAGGACATTCGAACCTTTGATGACGTCCAAGTCCAACTCTGGCAAGAGCCGCCATTTCATCAACTTGAGATTTAAATCAACTGATGTCTCTGCCAATCTGAGCAAAGGAAGAAACTTCGAAATTAAGTTATCCAGGAATAATGTAATATAATATGGGCACCGAGAAAACGAGAAAATCGAAGGTTACTGTTATTCCGACGATGAATCATTCCTTTAATTTAAGTGGCATAACAAAAGCATTAGATTATGTACGAATGATGAGAAAAATTATGTGGTTCTCTCAAGATGCAAATTCAAGGAAATCATTACCGAGCACGAAATGATGCTCATTGGTTGAGCTTAAAAAAAAATATATAACCAGTGTTTACATGCAACATTATTGAATTGCTTTGTCATTTGGTTCTGGAAAACCTTACATGAAAAAAATATAAATGTAGCATCTGTCAATGTAGGATGCTATCATAATATAAAATTAAAAAAATCCATCAGTAACGTGATGATATTTTGTCAATAATATACAATTCCATCACAAATCCCTTAAGAGATTCTGGTTGTATGACCAGTCAACAATATGGTAGGTAATGCCAGATGAATGCAATTGACGGATGAACCAACTCGTTGAAAGTGTTGATGGCTGGAGCATCCAGGGTTCAGACGTAGAACTTTTCTGGCCATCCTGTTGTTAAGGGTTACCCATCACTCCTTGTACCCTTTGCTAGATGTCCCCACTTATGTGAAGACCATGAAGATTATTTTTGATAAGACAGCTACGTATGTATATGGTGCACTTACACACAGGATGCCATTAATATGTCGATTTCTTCCAATAGTTAACCCTACCATGCAAGCCATAAGTTTCATCTAACAGATTACCAAAATTCTTTTTAATTAAAAATTTTGTAGTTGTGTCACTGATGACTGAAAGTCATCGATGATGATGTCAGTCAGAGATGACGGAAAGGAAAAAATCCCAGACAAAGTTGGGTAACTTGATTTTAAAACTCCAGGTGAAACTGTACAAATAAGGAATTTAAATGTCTAACCTGGAAAAAAAATTTCAGTAAACTGTAGAAGCACAAGTACAGAAGACTAAGTATAGATTTAGTTACATAAGTAGACAAACTCCCACTGCGTTCAAAGTATCCTCCCAAAAAGTTGGAAATACATGACTGGAATATTTAGTCGAGTAATAAATTTAACTTGGCCTGTGCCCCGAGTTGAATGAACGATGATGCGTTTGATGTGATGGGTTTGCACATTTAAGTTCCAATTAGTTTTCTGCTAGCAGTAGTACAAATATTAAAAAAATAAGAGCATGAAATGAAAGAAAATCAAAGGTTTTATTCGAAATAATAAACATGGTGCCATTGCAAATAATATAGACTCCATATTACTGTTATCATTTAATAGCCGACTGGGTTAGCTTGGTGAGAAGCACACTCGCCTAGTAACCATAAGGTCGTGGGTTAGAGTCCCACCCGGGGCATGGGTGTTGTGTTTGTCCAATAGGGTTTTTTCCTACTACTTGAAGAGGTGCGAAATGACCATAGCTGTCGAAGCACCCTATAAACAAAAATACTACTACTAAGATTCAGTAAAGGCAAGCTATTAACTCAGAGCTAAAAATAAATATGGCAACAAGACTGATCCCCTTCGTATAATTAGGAACGCCTATTGATATTATGCGATAGGGATTTAAAATGTTGCTTGGAAAGACTTTAACTCTCCTGGTCATGTTAGATAATTGTTCATCCAATCAAGATAGCCAAGTGGAATTCCAAGTGATTGGAGCGTGGCAAATGTTTATATGATTTAGATGTAAGAATAAATCAAGACATTTTAGCTTATTATAATCAGATCCAGATATGAAATTTCTATTATATATCACTAGGAGTGCATTTTCTATATACGTATCTGTCTTTCCAATATCCTCATTAGGATGAAACGAGAAACGCCAGGTGATTCTCTGGGAAAATAGTGTTTCTCATTTCATAATGAATAGATGTCATAATTGTAAGTCTGAAACAGCAAATTCCCTATTAGGAGTTGGATAATACCTAAAAGTTATGTAAATGGGAGGATATACATACCCTCAAAATGAATGCATTCATTCTTATTCGAGAGGTATGATGATAAAATAAACAAAGGCCCATAACTGCCAGCAATCTTTTTATCTACTTTAATTTTTAAATGGGACTTCACTTGTGTTCAGTGAGCAAGTAAAACTCTCAAAGGTTAGGGGAGTTGGTAAGAACAATAAGAGTCTGAACGACACAACATCTGCAGTGTAACAGCAGCTCCCTTGTACATAATACGAGAATTATCTCAAGGGTAGAATCCTGAATCAACTTAAAACACTTTTAGGTTAATATTAATTCTGTTGCCAAAGAAAAAAAAACAGCTGTATGTGATGATGCTTTTTGTTTTTTGCTTTTTGTTTTGTGAGCACTGTTTTTTGCTTGACTTTACATGCAGAAAAGTTAATCTTACGAGTCATCTGTTGAAGATTGAAGAAAACGGCACATGAATATGAGGGAGGAGTTCAAACTGCCTTAAATTAAATTAATTCACCACCAATTTTAAATCATAAATAAAACTTTTCAGTGAGATTCAAGATATTATACAATCACATCTCATGTGTGATTTTTTAAATTCTCCCGTACTTGATCAAATTAATCACAATAGGATGTGTAAGCCACGATGAGAGGACTTTCAAGCCAAAATCAAACCCATTATACAAATTAGTGTTTCAGACTAATAACGATCCACACCTGAGCGGGTCCATTGTCGTGCCAAGATCTGCCATCCGTGGACCGAAATTGCCCCTGGCGTTCCTCTCCCATCCGACCCAATCAACGCTTTCAGGAACCGGCACTTTCTCTGGAAGTCTTAACGTGAAAAGAATGCTTTCCCCAGCGGCCCACGAGCTACATTCGGCATTAAATTTACGTCGAATGCCAATGACTTCCAACGTTGATCCTGCCAAATGCTGCCTTAAATGAGAAAACAATCAGACAACCAACGGGGCAAATACCACGCAGCAATTAATTAGCCCTTTTAAAATGAGTTGGCGGTTGCGAGAATTCGGCCCTTTTCGTCAGCCCCCACTTGCTCCCAAGTGAGAAGGGGAAGTTTGTAGAGTGGGCGAGGTGGGGGAGGGACGAATGCCAGCAAGGTGTTGACATACTTACGACGATGGTAAGTTACAAGAGGTCCATCACACAGTCATACTTTAAAGCCCATTGTTGACTATGTGAAACATGTGGCAATACAGTCTCAATATCAACAGGCTATAGATTTAAAAATGACGGTTTGTATTGATGGCATAGAGGTGGAGTATGCTGAATGTATAAAATATCTAGGATTAACAGTACATAAGAAACTAAAGTTTGTTGAGCATGTTGACTACCTCTGTAAAAAAATTGGTTTTCTTTCAAGAATTAGGAAAAGTCCCAAAAGAGTGTTAGGAAAATACATATATAATTCTACAGTACTGCCTCATTTTCAATTATGTCCAACAATACTATATTATGACTAATTGTCCTGAGAAGCAAATACTAAAGATTTTACAGAATAGAGCTATGCATGTTATTCTTAAAAGAAATAGATATACCAAGGGTGACCTCAAACAACTAACTTGATGTTGAAAAAATCTTAAATTGTGAAGTAATAAAGTTTATTCACAAAATTAAATTAGGCCTGATGCCACACTATCTAGGAAATCTAATAGTCACCAATAGTTGTGTACAATCGGATCCAAAAGTCTTCTGACAAAACTGAGGGCGCCATAGTCTCGAGGGTTTGAGATTTCCTTTCATAGCTACCAGCTGGTGTTCCGTGACTGATTATTGAACTATTCCATTTGAATATCATGGGGATTACACTTTCAGGATGACTATTGAAATATGCCTTGCATTACAGCATCTTTCCCGAAGAATATGATGACAGGGTATTTGGTTACTCATGTTCATGAAACAACTCCCTCAAAATAAATATTACACAGGATAAATTTTCATAGTTTTGGGTTTTCTCGGTGATTGTTAGAGCTCGCGGCCTTAAAATATTGTAATTAACCACGTTATCATCACCCCAGAATGCTCATTTTTTTCTCCTTTCTGGATCAATCCTTTACTAATAGATTTTCTAACTTTATGCTCTTCAAAGTAAAACAAAAAAATTCCCAGTCTCTTTCTCATGGATCCCAATAGGTTTTGAAATACTGCGGGATGCCGTGATAATGAGTTCCACACCTCCTGGATGTAGGCTTCTAATTCAGGCTTTGGTTAGTTCATTATTATTGAACCACTCCTGGACTGTCAAGCCCCAGAGGCTCTCGACAGGATTGAGATCTGGAGGTTTAGGTGGCCAAGATGGAACATTGATGTGTGGATCCTCTTCAAATAACTGTGTGGTTACAGTTGACTTATGATTTAGACAGTTGTCGTGAACAAAGATGATTTCCTCTCCTTTGAAAATCATTTCGAAAACAATTGGAAGTAAATTTTTCCTTAAAATGTTTACATACACCGTTGAGTTCATCCTTTCTGGAGTTTCCACTGAAGTTCAAGGTCATGGCTACTCATGTTTAAGTATTCCTGTACACTGGTGTGCACATAGGGTAGTGATTAGCAGTAATTGATGTTCGTGTGTCAACAACAACATTCGGGTCATTCTGCACCTCGGCGGTCCTCCTATTCTTGGCCCAGATGTCATTAACTCGTCCTCATTCACGGTACCGCTTCAGCCAATAACAAACTGTGCTTCGGTCTATATTCATTTCCCTAGATACGCGGGAAACCGTCTGCCCAGCCTCGATCATTCCTGTGATTTTTCCACTGCAGGTAGGGTCAAGAGGCAAGTTTCTGTAAAGATCCTTTCACTAGAGTAATGTTGAGGCAAATGAATATCTAAATGTCTTTCTTGAAGGTAAATAAATGGCTTGTGTTTCGGACAACCGTGGAAAGTAAAGTACCTATTTGACTAATTAAGCCTCTCGTTCGTGTCAGACCATGCCCTCACTACGATAGCATTTTACTAGCCGTGATAAATGCCTCATCACAAGTTGATGTTGAATAAAAACTTATGAGAAGAACTGCTTGGAAAGCTTTTATATTGGATCTCAAATTCTACTCATGTCATAACATATGGATGTGGCAATCTGATATAGTTATATTATAACGGACGGTCATTACCAGGAGAAAGTGTTTCAAACGTACTGTGAATCATAAGAGGCGAAATCATGATCTTTATGTAACTAATTATTTTTGGGGGTAGATCGAATAGGTGTAGTTGGTTACCATCTTGTGCTCATGCATTTTCCAGTGAATTTAAAAGTTACACTCCAGTTAATTGTACCAGAATAATACAACCACTCTAGTGAAACAGTGGGTATTTCTGGCAATTTTTTTTGCATTACGTGAACAATTGAATTGAGTTGATCATTCTAAGGTAGAAATATTCTCAAATATTAAAATTTTCGAGGGTTTGGTGGCAGCAAAATACAATTTTAAAGATAATTGTTCGTTATCTATGACTAATTTCATTAGAGAAAATGGAGATGAAATAATTTATTGATAAAATTAAATAATCAGGGGTTATAATTTACTGCGAGAGGATAACAAAAAATATCTCAACTAGGGCTCAAACCACAAACTCTCAGTAATAATCCTCACTCCTGTCCTAGTCACTGGTCCCAATACGCCATTAGACCTGTCGCATTTCGATGACTACCATCTTCTTCATTCATGAAAGAAGTTTACATGCATAATTCATGCTAGTTTCATGTCCACTTTTAAAAGTAGCAGAGAAAAAAATGAGCATTGCAGGGCAATTATAACGTGGTTAATTACAATATTTTAAGACCGCGAGCTCTAATGATCACCGCAAAAGTCCAAAACTATGAAAATTTAACCTGTGTAATATTTATTTTGAGGGAGTTATTTCTTGAACATGAATAACCAAATATCCAGTCATATTTTTTGGGAAAGATGCTGGAATGCAAGGCATATTTCAATAATCATCCTGAAAGCGTAATCTCTATGATATTCAAGTTGCAATTCATGAATCGGGAATCGGTCATGGAACACCAGCTGGTAGATAGGAAAGGAAACCTCAAGCTCTTGAGACTGTGTTACCCTCAACTTTGTCGGAAGACTTTTGGATTCGATTGTACATGGATACACAACAAGAATGAATTATCACCTTCATATTCCTTTTGTAAGTAAATCAACCACACAAAATTCAGTATTAAAGGGATTATTCTGTGTACTTGTATAAGTAATGAAATCAAAGAGGAGCAATCAATTAAAAGATTTAACAGTAGCATGGTCAAAACCTGGGTGAAAGTCAATGACAAATATGTAGTTAATGAAAAGGTGTCAATTGTTGAAACAAAACTGTATTATTTTATTATTCTATTCTGGAGATACTCATGTGTTTTAGTGAAGTTGTGATGATTATGTGACATTATTGATAATTGCATGGAATTTCTGCTTCTTCTTACATAGAATAGCAAGTTGCTAAATAAAGCTCATATATGATATATATATATATATATATATAATTATAGTAACCTATCAATAGGCAAGTAACTGCTCCTGACAAGTGCACATTAGAAAAGAAGATAATGTTCTAATTATTAGGAACATGTAATCAGATAAAAGAAAAAAACCACACGAATACTATACCATTTGAATGGGATTAAACCCAGTAAACTCCGCAGAGGCCAACCTGGGTTTTGAAGGAGGTTACTTGGGTCAGAAAAACACAGGAATGTTCTCTGTCTTTTATCAGCGAATTCAGTACCGAAGGACTCGAGGGGGAGAGCTGCAATTTTCCCATCATTGTCCGCAGTAACCACAAAGAAGCCTTTCATTGTAGCATCAGACATTTCATCAAAAGCAATGTCCAGTCTTTTGACCTATATGTAAAATCAATGATTCAATTTCGTTTAAAAAAATAATTCGCATTCGCCATCACCTTGAATCAATATTTTATTATACTGGCCTGGTCAGGGGAAAGAATCTTGTCTATTTGAACTGGAGGCTTGGTCACCAGAACATCGGGAAATTTAGGGGCAATAAAAGCAAACCAGTAAAAGAACTGATATTTTTTTAAATCCTGTAAAATAAAACTCATTAATTTCAACTGAAAGCATTCCCTTCCTTACCTTAAGTTACTTATGATGTAACATTACGTACCGCATATGTGAGTAAAATAAATTTGGAAAACAAAGAGGGGTTTTTAATTGCTTCCCCGTTAACAGTCTGTTGCCAAAGTTCCATCCCATAATTCTTGACAAGTTCCATTTTATCGCACTCCCTGAAGGACTCCAGTGTATTGGTATTTATTAACACACCGTTCGAAGGCAAAGATGTTGACTCGACTGTAAAATCACTAAAATAAGCAAGAAAAATTATGACCAGATAGAAGAAAAGAGTTCCTTAACTTCCTCGTCAATTATAGATCATCTTATAACTACCTGTTAAATGCACTGTAGTCAACCAGAAGTGACATATTTAATCCTGGAGGGTCTGAGCAAGAATAGTAGCCCCAAATTTTTCTCGGATACTCACTTAATCGATCTACATCAAGTTTCAACTGAGACAGATTATGCCAAAATCCTGGCGCAACTACCGATGAAAACGGGGCGTACCGCAGAATATTTTTTTCTTCCGACTCCATTACACTTGTGTTGTCACAGTTTATATTGTTATTAGTGTTTGCTAAGCGCAGTAGGTTTCATCAACAGGACTTTTTTTTACGGCGGAATGGTTTTCTTTAGGGATGTTTCAAAAGTAACTTCACCGGCATTTGTGCATTTTCGAAAGCATTTACCTGATTCACCAAAACATCGAGCTACGTTGATTCAAACCCAAGTCTAGGCCTAGGCTGACCTTGGCCGACAAATAGCAGACCCGGCTCGCGCCACGGATTAGAGACCACAGGGCTGCCAAATTAACGTAGTAGTAAACTTCGAGCATAATATGCTTGAAGGTAACAATTTATCTATTAAAAGATGTGTTTTTGGTATTTAAGCAGACAAATTTACTACATCCACGATTAAAAGTCAGTTTTTCGTAAATGTCCAACCGACCAGTGTGTATTTGGTCTATGCTTTCACACATTCTTGGCAATCCTGCGCGAGAGATGTAACATATGAGTAACGAAAAGAAGTATATGAGTAACGAAAAGAAGTATATGAGTAACGAAAAGAGGTATTGATGTTTTGTTTACAACATGTATTCATGATGAATTCTGTGTTGTATATATAATACCTATTAATATGATTGTTTTTGTTGTTCTTCAGCGGTATATGACCATTGGTGATTAAAGTATTTTAACATAGTAAATAATGGAATAACATGCATATTTACAGCGTGATTATGTTCATTCGGCACATTGGTGCCTACTGCATTGCGATGTTACAATTTAAAGAATAAAACCAGCAACAAATTACTAAAGCTCCCATGTCGCTGTAATTTATTATCGAATATCACATTTCGAAGTATTTTCATTACATCGGAATCTAACTAAGACATATCATGGGTATGCAATAACAATTATTGTTTTATAGTATTAAACTTGTTAGCGACCTCGTCCCCGCTATAGATATATATATAGTTATATCCAAACATATCTACAAGCAGCTTCACTTTTAAATTTACTCAATATTCCCTTAGTGGAATTTTTCGGTTTCCGTCCGACCGAAGGTACCAAGATCGAATGTCTGCATGAAGGAACCACGGATGTTATTTTTTTCTCCTCCAAACAACCTGCCCGCAAGACAAAATTAATTAATAAATGTTAATATTATATTCGAAACTGCCGCGGTAAAAAAGGAATTTTGATGCTGTCGCTACGTTTTGAGAAATTATATTACTATTGCGTCACACTGTTCATACAAATAAAATTATACTGACACAAATTGTATTTGTTAACTTCCACAGAAAAATGTAAACGTGATCGGTTCCAACGATAATAGTCACCACTATTTCGAGTAATAGATAGTAATTTATTGACAGCGAATTGGCAAAGTACATCGTATGGTTTCGTCACAAATGATATAAATACAGGAAGTAGATATAATACATATACTATAAGTATATAAATAAGAGTAAAATTGTAATTATTAATAATTATTCAATAACATCATAGTATGCTTTACGTGCCATAAACTCCTTCAATCTTACTTTGAAAATGGAAGAGATGCAATATTTAATGTTGTTGGGAAGTTTATTAAAAATGACAGATCAGGGCCAAAGTAAGTATATGGTTTTATAAGTTGAACATTTCCTTTAGAGCGAGTATATTGTTCAGGCCATTCCTCATTTCTGGAGAAATGGTGATGATTTTCTTTAACAAATTTCGTTCAGTTCAAAATGAAGAGGGAGGGAAGAGTTAATATGTTTAGTGACAGAAAAAGGGATCTACCTGAGGTCCTTTTGGGTTCCTTTAGCAGGGCTTTAATAGCTTGCTTTTGCAGGGCAAATAGCTCCTTAGCATTGGTAGAGTTTCCCTAGAACAAAATGTCATAGCATATATGAGCTTGAACATTAATAATTTTGAGAAAAGGAACAACGTACTCCGTATTTTTCCACTTGATTTTTAATTTGGTACAACTAGTTTCAACGCTACG
>WURS02002447.1:0-12757 GCA_011762765.2 Rhinocypha anisoptera
GTGGGGGGGGGGGGGGGGGGGGGAGGGGGGGGGGGGGGGTGGGGGGGGGGGGGGGTGGGGGGGGGGTGGGGGGGGGAGGGGTAGCGGAGGGGGGGGGGGGGGGAGTGGCGAGGGAGTGTGGGAGGATTCTCGCCCGAGGGCTAAGACCTTCGTAATCTGGAGTTGACTGAAGTTAAAGCTGGGCCACCTGGAGGCCGCATCGTTTTCACCGTGCGGTGTGGTATACCGCTGGGTAAATCTCATAAAAAACGCCTTAATGAATTAAGTGGGGACACAAAGGCCAACATCCTCCCTGCAAGGGTTAGTGTACACAGGCGTGGAGTCATGGGGTTCGGGTGGAGTCCTAATAATTGGCCTGTGTACATAAAGGGAGACGGATGTGTTCTTGCAAGGCCAGCAGTGTGTCAGAATTTTACGCCGAAAGGTCATGCGCCACTCTGTGAGAAAATAAACCACTAGTCATCGGCGTGATTAAACGTCAGCTAAAAATGACCCCTGGCCGAAGAGAAAAAATTATTTGTATAAACTCGGTGATGACCTCAAGGAATAAATTGTAACGGGTAGGATGCACGAGTTTTTTCGAAGTGATTTCTCTGGAAATATGTGTGTTCACTTTTATATGAAAGGAATACCTCATAACCACACAGAATTATCTTGTTACATTTTCACCCTTATAAAAAAAACGAGTTAGCAATATGCACTGCTATATTGTCGTCAAAATGTGGTAGAAATTAACTAAAAACTTATCATTTGACGTATGCGTCATTATTTTGCTCCAAACAAACCATTTCGGGATAGGTTTTCGTCCATGTTGGCCTCTTTGTTACGAAACAGATGACACTTAAACGACTTTAAAACAAGAAAGACAGACAAATTAATATGGATTAATCGTGTAGGGTAAACTCATTATTGATGAGATCACTAAAGAGTGTTTTCTGAGGAGTATAATGGAGGAAATGATAAAAGGGAGCGAGGACGAGGAATAAAGAGGCATACGACGTTGCATATAATTAAGAATGGAGGAAGAAACAAGAGACTGAACCAGAGAGACAACGGTCAATCTATGAGCAAACAAGCCACGAGGCAGAAAAACCCTTGGCAATATAGTAAGATAAAAATATTTATTTAAAGGTTCTAGTAACAATAAAAAAATTTCTATTGCTGATGAAATAGATGAAGAAGCTGATGATATCCTGGAATATATTTTGATGAACTTTTGATTTTTCTTAAAGTTGTAGTATTATTTTTGTTTACAGAATTCCACAAAGGTTGTAATTATTTGAACTCTCCTCAAGTCGAATGATATGCTCAATTTTACGTATAAAACAACCATTTTGACACTTTGAATTAGCCTGTGAGTATGATATCCACCAGGCGTGCTTAAGCTTAGTGTAAACCTTTAAGATAGATAAATCCAGTTCAGTGTAATTGGAAGGTAGAATATAGGAATGAATCGGCATTTGTCTTGCGCTGTAAAATTATTTTCCTGTATTGTACAAAAAATTAAAATCGCATCAGTGATGTGAAAACACAATCCGTCATAGCAGCATTAAAAATAAAATTAGGAAAAAAAATAAATTTAAAAATATCTCTCATATTAATAATTGATTTTTCCTCACTCAGTTCATAATTTAAAAAAATAGTTTTCAAATCACTTCATTCCACAAAATAAATTTTAATAAATTTTGACTGGAAATATTCAAAATTTCCTTCACACATGATTATTTACATGTACTCTTCATAGATGGACTACTCGCAGGTATTTTTAAATATTTAGTGTGCTTCAGTGAAGGTTTCAAAATTCGTTCGGAAAAGGCACAGATTCATTCGGTAAGTCATCATGAACTTGAGACAAGAGAGTGTGTGTCCGGCGCGAGAGTAGTCTCAACGATGATATGGTGGGCTGTTTCCGAGCTTCGAATGACTTTGAATAATTGGTCTTTTATTTTTATCCTTATTTGCACTTGATAGGGTATCCCTTGCATCCGTACATATTTTGTAAAAAAAAGAGCCTTTCTTTTTCTTATCGTATCAACTTCCTTCCATCCCCCATTCAACCCAAACGATTACGCGGACAGAATGATACCGGAATGTCGCTTCTCCACGCATGATTAGCGCAGAATATTTTGGGACCATGGAAGATATAGGCAAGGAAATATCAATGAAAGGGTTACCGCATATCGCTACTCATGTCTGATTATTAATTCATCCTGCCTCCATTTCACCAAAAGAGGAGTAATTGGACCATCACGTCGAAGATTGAGCACCACTTACCACTTAAAAAAGAATTTCACGGATCGTTTTTCTTCTTTAACTTTGAAATAAAGTAATCTTGGCCTGCGGATTTATAGCGTATCTTTATGAGATTCGTACATAGAGTGGGGATAATATATGGCCTATTCTATCATTATACCTATCGTACTTGTGTACGAGTATTTGATACCTATGGTTTGTACGTTGTAATATAATAAAGAGTATTCGTGATTTACAAACAAAATAAATTATTTGGCTGGTTATTCATCAACTATATTAGTGAATCGCCTCCTTAAAGGTGATATAGCAAGATGGCTAAAGAAAATATTATTCATTCCAGTCTTGAATGTGCAGTAAGTTGAAGAATAAGATTAATTGAATTAATTTATATAAAAATACAGGAAATTACAATGAACCAGTGTTTTCCCGGTGTATTAGCTTCACGAAACCTGCTCTATTTTTGCACCGGCAGTCTCTCTACTCTGGCAAACTTTTCGACACTCACGTCATCTTCAGGGTTAATGAAGACCTATGATTCATCAGTCTCCACGATTAACAAATCCCACATATGTAAATAAAAATAAATTATGCCAAAGAGAAGATGTGGGAAGATGTGGAACAAAGCAATGAGAAAATACAGTGCTACATGACGATGCCGGAAATAAGATGTAGAGTTCACTTGTAGAGAATGAAAAGTTTCTTAGAGTAATAGTTGAAGAAATGACTTAGATGAAGACTAAAAAAGGGATGAGACAGCCTTCAGAGACACGATAAGGGCTTGAGGAAGACTATTATTGATGCTCAACGAAAAGGACTTGCAGCTGAGTAAAATCAGTATTAGGACTGATTACCGGTGATACACATAGGTTTCTACGACATTCCACAAGTCAACGTGGTCGTGTATATCAAGAGTGAAATTAAATGGTAAAAAATGTCTTTCCTTTTTATAGTGTTGTGACCGTGAATTTCGAGAGGGTTAGAGATATCAATAAAAAGATTTGTGCGGCAGCATATAAATCAGTTTTTACATTATATATTAGTCTGAACTGCCAGAAAGGGATGGGAGTATCGTTCGGCAAACCGTTCTTCGGTGCCGATGAAGCCTGGTGCTACTAATTTCGCCCATTCTGCATCTACGATACAGTTTCAAAAGCCAATGAAGAATTCAAAGCCACCGAGGAGGATTTGAGAGGAAGTCCGAGAATTCTGACTATAATGCATTGATCAATAATACAGACATATTTCAGACACAATAACGGATATTCGGCTTATCATATTTTATTTCTACAAGAATTTATCTGATTTTAAAAATTTAGATTTAAAAAATGAAAACTATAAGTCATCCACTCATCAAGTACGGTTCCACTCATTGGAATGATTAAACATTTATTCTTCTTTTCACAGAAACACACGAGGAGAAATTGTTCACATCTCTGCGATATGAATATTGCTCTCTCCCTTTACCTCAAATTCAAATGAATTCCCAAATGAATCTGAATATTGAAGAAAAATAATCGTCTTACATTGCACGGGATTACTCCTCATGCACTCCACGTTCATCATCATAACCTAAACCTGCGCTTTATCTCTACAATTAAAATGATGTCACACAGCATTCTTTTTCCATCTACAATAGGCACGGTTCCTGCATGAAAGCTTCAATTATCAATCTGTAGGTGATTCTAATTTAATACTTCTTTGCAAATTATCTTCACTGCAGATTACTTGAAATGCTCGACGATGTTCCTATACGGACTCACCTACAGAGCAACCTTAGGAGACTCGTCGCAATCGGCTGTCCTCCACTCCGTTTGCTGCATTGTTCCGTTCACTCCCACTCTTTACGCAAAAAAAACCGCCTCTGGAGTAAGATACGTCGGGCGGCAAAGGAGAGAGAAACCCACCCGAACAGGAATTTTTCAAAGGTGACGGTAGTAATAACTGGTCCCTTGAAAAATTCGCCGAAAGGAGGTCGTGGACTTCTGAGGGAAAATAACCAAGAAAACTTTATGCCGGCGGAAGAAAGACGGTAGAAAGGCGGAAACAGTAAGGGTGGAGTCGGAAGGGGTGAGAACACGACAAAGGAGAGAGAGTGAGGGAGAGAGACGGGTTCGGGAGTGAGTAGGGAGGCAGACCTCGGAGTTTATAGTGGTAGTCGGGGACGAAGGACGAGGTTCAGAGAAGGGATCCGCCGTAGAGAGGTCGCGGAAGGGGAGAGGTGGAAGGGGGGGAAAGGGGGAGGGTTGGGAGGAGGGTTGGGGGAGAGGGAGGTGTTAAGACAAAAGGGCGGAATGGTGAAGAAGTCTGCGCGCGGAGTGGAATACAGACGAGGGGACCAGGCATGGGAGGATTCACGCATGAGACTTGATTAAAGGAGCCCGCAATGAGCGCGACGAAAGGAGCCGAGATTAAGAATGTAACGGCGCTGCATCAGTCGAGTCAGGATTTTATCGTCACGGTTTTAAACTTTTCCGCACCGTGATCTTCGTAATTTACTTAGATGTCAAGATTTTGCCCTGGTTCGTCTACAGTCACAGCCGGATAAGAGTTCCGCAAAAGAATACAAAGAATTACGCTTTTCCTCGGGAGGTGAAAATTATTCTTCTTGCACTCCATAAGTTTTTTATAAACCTTATCCTTCAAGCTACAATTTGAAGTGAACTACGCATGCTGCATACTTCCAACGAATAACATCAAGGAAGACGACAAAAATCTTGCCGTGAGAATTCTAGAGGGTACGTTTTCGTAAGTGAGTGGCTTTAACGAGAAAGTGCTACGTGAAGTGCCTTGTAATTTTAATGGATCACGGCGAAAGTAATAGACTGTGGAGTTCGTATAAAATAGAGCGTAATGATGTTATTTCCCATTTTCATCCGCTCGTTCCGGAAATATAATTTCAGTCGGAAAGCCGGAAGGTCGTCCAAACTTCGTAATTTGTTTGCTCGTGTGTCTGCGCTCGAATGAAGCCCACCCCCACCAAAAGTCACGGAAAATCTCTTCCACAGCGAAAAGTTCTTTAGTGTTTCAGACAGCTGCATGACGTCGCTGTTCACCAGGAGCATTATACTTTAGTCCTTGGCGCTTCAAGCTTCCGTTATCGCTGCCGACCAGCCAGCCGGGTTTGCAAAGCACCGCCCCGAAATAGGGCTACTGGCGGAGCATGGAGCTCGTCGCAAGGCCATAGCGCAGATTTTATCCCGTGGCATTATGTGCTCTCACCGCCGGGCCCTCGCTCTCACCCCTGCACGCGTACCTACGTGAGCTCGCCGGTCACTTTACGACTCTGGATCACGCCGTCAGTCAAAGGAGCCTTGGAGATGCCGGTTCGGGAACAAAGGGCGGTCGAGATGGAAAGAGAGAGAGAGAGAGACTGAGATGTGATAGAGTGAGTGAGAGAGAGAGAGAGAGGCCAGGGGTTTATGGGACTCACAGAGAGAGAGGGGCATGAGGAGGAGAGGAGAGTGCGGGGGAACGAAGTGATGCACTGCGGGGGGGACACCCGAGGAAGTGCAGCGGGGGCTGCTGCGGAGAATCTTTCTTCTCCTACCGTCCCTCGCATGCAAGAGTGGCGCCCAAGCGGAGAGACGAATGAATTACGATGAGGTCCAGAGGCGATAGTTGAGGGGGACGATGGGACATTTGGAAAAAATTGAAACTGGGAGGAAGGAAACGCGGAGGCTTGAAAAAAGTTTTTTTTTGTATTTCCGTTCCCAGGTGGTCGAT
This sequence comes from Rhinocypha anisoptera, assembly GCA_011762765.2. NCBI lineage: Eukaryota > Metazoa > Arthropoda > Insecta > Odonata > Chlorocyphidae > Rhinocypha > Rhinocypha anisoptera. The sequence continues at coordinate 5,977 of WURS02002447.1, forward strand.
GGAAGGGAGCGATGGACGGCGTCGCTTCATGTGCGTAGAATTTACGGGACACGTTGCATCCCCCGTATCGCTCTCGCCATCAAAAAGGAAATAACTTGAGAGGCGAGTGCACGAGGGAGATTCCCCGTGGGCTCAGAAAAGAGATGGAGATGAATAATAACTGTGGGACGCACGAAAAAATTCCGAAAAAAATGTTTCACGAAAAATGAGAATGTGAAAGTCCTAATCTCTCTTCATGGGAGCGAAAATTGGTAACAAGCAACTCTTAAAATCCGGATGAACACAATTTAGGGTTTTCCTTTTTAAAAGGATTAGCTACTATAAAAATAAATAAAGAGAGAATAGAGTAAAAATAAAATATGGAAGAATGATAAATAGGTTGTTTCTATTTCTGAACGATGGCATGTATTGCTGATCCTTAATGCACGAGCCGGCATCGTATTTTTAAACTAACTAGTTCAGTTTACAGTGCAATCAAAACCCCTATAAACCAATAAAAATTACAAAATTTCATTGCATTCCAACATTAATTTAATACATTATATATGCTTGATACGTACTGAAATGGGTCAGAGAAGAAATGGTTTAACTTTGGAAGGGGTCAAGATGATAACTTCTCTCCTTATACGGAAATCGTGAGCATTCTCCTCACATCCTTCCAATCATTTTCTCCTCGTTCAGTTATCGGGAGAGGTCACCTGAGCTACCCTCGGTCCTCGGAAGGACGCGGACGCATAAAGATGCTCCAGAGTGGTAAACCCTTGCCCCCCCCTCCCATCTCTCCCTAACATATATTCGGCAAGAGGAGGCGGACGACCTTGTCCGGGAATGGGGGCGGGACGATATCTTCTCCGCGGGAAACGATTGGTTGTATCATGCATGCTACGTGCCGATTCGATTGTTTGCGCCAATCCGGCGGTGGGCGAAGATATTGTTTATTAATCAGCTCCCATCGCGCGCGCGTTCCCTCATGGGCCCGTTGGCCGTGTCCACCACGCGTCGTTCACTTATTCATTCCGGGGGGCAGGGGCGAGTGCGGTCTTGCCCAGTCGTAACTTCCCAGTCTCCCTGGAATGCCATGCCCCTACACTCATATGGGCGACATTAAGGGGTCACCCCGAAGGTCAGCGGTGAGTGTGTGGTTGCAGAGAAAAATGTTGGGTGGGATGGAATTTGGATTGAGCCCGAAGAAACGGGAAAGCCCACTGAAGTCTCCGTCCTCGGATTTATTCGGAAATCTGGATAATAAAAATAACCTTCAGATTTTGGTCGGAAATCGTAATTGTGCCTAATGCTCCTTTTTAATTTTCTTAATGTTCAAAGTATATCTAAGAGTCTAAGACTCTAGTGCTACAATTGCTTAATATGATTTCATTGCATTTTTAAACCCGTTGATTCTGTGGCAGTAAACAATTATTCCTTATTTCTTTTGATTGATTATCCTTTTAGACTGTTACCTTTGGTCCTATCATCTATATAAATGCCATGCAAATTGCAATGCGAGCGATACATTGGAAAGTTTCAGTGTTACTACTATTTTTTCATTTATTTCAGTTCATGACATTTTCAAGTCCTTCTCACTGAAAAAAGCAAGAACAAGTATTTTGAAAGCAATTATATTTTTTCTAAAATAGTTTTTCCTCCCATAATTAATTTCAGCTCGCATTCCAACGTGTTGTTCCGACGTTTTGTAATACTTGTACTTTTATTATTCATTATATTCACACAATTTCCTAAGTAGTCCTACTTCAACGCCCATGGCTATAAAATTAGTTCATATGTTAATTTAACTTGGATTTCGCAGAAAATTGATGCCAATAAACCCAAACCCATGTAATTATTCAAACACAAAGGGAAGCTCATCTTTCTACCAGCGTGACATCACTGAAGACTTCTAGTAAATTAAAAATATGATTTAAAATTGCAGTCGATTTTCTTCAGATTTTGTGGCACTAAAGATACTAAAGTATGCATACAATGTTCCACTCATTCAGTTGCTCCTAGCAAATAAAAGTATTCAAAATCTTAGAGAATTTAAGATTATTTAGTTAAGAGTTTAGGAGGTTATTGCGCTAATATTTAATTGTATAACTGGAGAAATAAGGCAGGACAACGTACGATTAATGAGGGCAGGTTTGAGTTTAACATGAGGGAAAAGAGGAGTAAAAGACAAAATATATAGAAAATTGTTCTTAATAAATACCGAAGAGTGTTTGAACTGATATTATCTCTAAAATTTTATGACAGGCAATACAGTGCTGACATGAAAAAGTTAACATAAGCAAGGGGAGAGGATGTTAGATCAGCGTTTTTCACTCTTAGATATGGATCGGACAAAGGTGGTGTTCTTTTCGGTCGCTCATTGTTTTCCATAGGAGGAAGTGGAATAAGAAGCATAGCGAGTTAATGCATTAGCAAAATAATCATTCATAAAAATTAGGAAATAAGTGAGGAATAACAAATGACTATAGTGAATACTGAAGACCAGAGCATTGCTTATCAAGACGCTGGGAGTATATTGCAAAGAATTGAGGAGTGAGAATTGAGAAAGTTCGTGGAAAACAAGAATGAGGTAAGGGAAGAGAAAAATGTCAGTATATGACTATATATATATATATATGCATATACATATCTGACAGGAAGGAAAGAAGCTATTGGAAAAATTTCGAACAAGGGAGAGATACAATAAGGCATACAATAAGGGATAATTACGATATTAAAATGCGTCAGAGGATATTCAGAAAATATGGTGTGAGGAAGGAAGCTTGAGGCGGTGAAAAATAAAATAGCTTATGGTTAATGGAATTTTGACTGGGTAGTGATTTAGAAGTGGAGAGCCCTTTTGAAGACCTCGGCCTTGCGTATCAGTTTCCAGGGAGCCTGTTCAAAATCAACCTCTAATCGGCAGACTGCTTGCAATAATAATAAAGGACTCATGGGGATCTGTATTTCTCATCAATTATTGGTGTAGGGAGATGGGAAGTAGTGGAGGGAAGCGGATTGCGGGGATGCGCATGGGTGGAAGGGGATCAGGCAGGGTCATTCATTGGAGAGGTGGAGGTCAAAGGGAAAGGAAGGAGGGTGTGTGGTGTGGTGGCCGAGGGAGAAGGTGAGAGGAAGAGCAGAGAAAGTGTTTAAAGGGTCCCTCAGGCGGGAGAAATGTGCGAGAACAGGGATCAACGCTCTGAGTGGGGACCATTAACTTGTTCGAAATAATTTACACAAAAAATCCTCAAACAGTGGTTAAAACCAAGCAAGTACACATGATTCACCAAATGTCAGAGGACTTAAACTCTGCCATCCATCAATAAAAGACTATAAAATGATTGGTCTACAACGATAGTAAGTCGCTACCATACGAATCATCAAACGGAAGTAAAATTAATAATGTATTTCGTGCTTATTTACATAGTTTCCTAATAGGGCCACACTATTATACTAAATGCGTGTTGAAGCTATCTTTTTTACTATATACAAGTTACTATTTTAGAAAATGTCTCTTTGTATGTTAACATTAAATGGATAGAATATTGTTCACGCGAGATATATCTCAGTTGCATATCGTTGATTATACCAAAGATTTTTTTTATTCACTCGATTCTTTGTCATATAACAGTTTTAACTGAAAATTCTGAGTTTTAATGTATCCTCATAAATGACAAATTTGTCATAGATAATATTTGATAAAGAGAAATACGATATGAAGAAGATCGAAATTTATGAGGTAGTTAATTCTTTAAATCAAAAGATATTCTTTGAGCTTTTCAGAATGGCGTTTTGATGGGAACAATGTTATGCCTATGGCATTAATCCATCAGTTAACGGTACCTCTCCAATGTATATCATCCTGACTGGAATTATTTCCCAAAGGATGGAGATTTTTTGGCAGTATTTTGAGTTACAACTCTCATATCATAATTATTGCTGAAGAATTTATTCCGGCAATGCCGTGAATTTTCCTGGCAGTTTAAGGTTTCCCTTGTGTCAGATATTTTGAACTTTTGACCTCTGGAGCCGTGGTTTGATCTCTGAAAAACGAAGAATATACCTACATGCAGTGCAGCGCCCTAATATGAACACAATATGATTAATGAACGGGTTAATGACAAACAATTAAGTCATTGAAAATAATAACGTTTTTAGAATATTTTAGACTTCTTTTTGTGAGGAATTGGCATTTCTAGGAGATTTAATCACAGGCAAAATAATGCTGAAAGCTATAGTTCTGTAAAACTTTGGAAGTACTAGTTGTTACTGCTATTACAGTTATCCATCATAAGGGTGCACTACTCCACTTTCCAAATTTATTGGCCAAATAGTATTTTGCGAAAATCATGTGCAATTTATCGACGGTGAAAATCGATATTTTGTTAGGATTGATGAGAGGAGTAAATCAAAGCTTTCTGTGACAATCTCCGGTACAAGTGGATCGGCATTACAAATGGTACTCCTATTCTGATCATTTTTTATATAAATGGAGGTAAATTTATTCACCTATGTATCGTAGTCCTCTGGGATCACTCAGTGGAGAAAAAAATGGATGTTTCATGTGCTTTCCCTGTCCCATGTGTGAACGTCGCATCAGATGGGATACTCAAGCGTAGAAACCACAGATATGACAAACTTTATGAATAATAGACTGAGAGAGACGATGTTGAGCGGAAAGATATAAACGTAAATGGTGGCAATCCAGTGTCCTGATAAATATAAAAAATTCATGAATGTTACGGAAGAGGAGCAAATATCATTTATCACTTTGTCAAAAAATAAATGGCTCTCGGTCTTTTTAAGCAGCTCTCAATCATTTACCATAACACAATATCTTTTTAGTTGATCCAGGAGAATTATTAGATCGCGAGACTTTGAGTGATGATAGTGCTTTAAAAGAAGTAAGTGCAGCTTGTCACTGGTCGAAGCTAAGTGCAATCGATCTATCAGGCAAGTCACCAAAAAGGTTGTCAGAAAAAATACATAAACAAACACAATATTACTTACTGAAACAAGTAACACTTTTCACACTGTACTACACTTAAAATAGTTATACTGTTCTTGGAAATTTTAATCACGATAATAATATTACTACCGTAATATAGTAATAATAATAATTTTACGAAACAATTTTTTCTTCACTTCATATGGCAACAGCTTGTTGATAATGCACAATTGTTACCAGATATACATCCTATTGAGTGTCGTGTGTATTTATTTATTTAATACATATTTTACACAACATTAATTTTTTTAGTATTTTAATCAGCCATCAAATCAGCCATATTTCGTCAAATCTACCATCCTAATATATTTTTCAGCACTATCTATTTATTTAAAATATTAACTATTTTTGGTAAGATATAGCAGACAGATCGATTTATTCAACGGTTATTCTATTGGGACCCGTATTTAATATCATGTTTCTCTGTGAACATTTTCTTGTAAACATTTTTTAGTTTCTCTCAGTTCCTATTTATATCTCCCCATTACCTTTAAGCATGTGAAACATTCCCTAAAATCGGATCCTTTTTCTCCTAATTTTTAAAGACTCCTAATCTTGTGATTTTAAAATTTCTGTCATACTCTCTGTCCGAAGAAGCTTCCTCAAAACATATCTCGACGTTTTCCGTTGTACTAACTTCAGAAGTGCAATAGGCAGTCTGTTGTGGGTACCAAGCTAGTGGTTCATACTATAAAATCTATTATTGTTAGCGACAACAAGATGCACATATTAATGAGTCATATGATGAAATCAGAAGATACATAATGATGTCCGGTATGAAATTTAAATTTTGTTATAGAAAATCTTTTCTATTGAAAAGTATGATCATTATTGAAAACATGGTAAACAAAAATAAGTTTTTGGACCTCTCGCAGAAAGTTCGATAGGCATAAAGTTTAAAGGAAGATAACATTGTGCGTACGTACTTTCATTTATATGTAATATCTCTAAGGGAATCTAATTCCTTCGTTAACAACGATTGATTATAAATATATGCAAGGTACATTCGTTAATACAAAAATAATTATGAAAATATTATTACTGCCATAAATTAAGTTATTTCTTGTGCACCTGTAATATATTACGCTATCGCAACTTCTATCATGTCGTTTGAAATTCCTTTCTCCGTCCGTATTCATTAATTTTTTATATAATATTGATGCAATCGCTTCGTTTGAAATATGGATTCTAGCAGTGATAAGACTCGCTCCAACATATTTCCCAAACTTGATAGCCTAGACTTTCCATAATGCAGGTACATCGGTAAAAAAATAACTTGGGGCATAATCAAGCGCTTGAGAAGAGCAGCGGTGTAATCGCGGCACCTCCCAGCATAAATAGAGTCAGTTTTTAGTTTTAACAAGTAATAAAAAAATACTTGAAAAGAGTAATCACAAAGAATAAAAAGATCAAGGCTACCAAAGTGTCACCAAAGTTCCACACGTGCTTAGTTAATCGTGGGGGAAAATTGCTATCACAAGTATACATTTTAATTTCGCTATATTTGCAGTTATAAAAAAAATCAATTGTGAGTTTCATGGTTTACATGAATATCACCTGTTAAAAAGTGACTGGATTTCGATCAATGTTACATTTATCACTCGTATCATGCTCCTTCATTCATTCGGACCACCACAATTTGAGACGCATGGCTGTGGAAGAAACTCACTCGAGATTTTATTCTCGTGGAAGGTGCGAGGACTTCCATGCAACATTAAGGTCGTCCTTATTAACATAACGCTTCCACGTAGGGCATATTTTCTCAACCAATCTAAACGAAAAAATTCG
>WURS02002458.1:0-12757 GCA_011762765.2 Rhinocypha anisoptera
TTATCTGTTTAAATTTACTTTAAAGGTGTAGAATCACTTAAAATCAGCCATTTGTCATAAGAGTGCATGTTAAACACTCCCCCTCCCGCATCTTCTTACTCCTGGAAACTCTGAAATGGATCCCTCACGGCTATACCCAGAAGAGTGAAACCTCTCCGCCAGCCACCCCCCCCTTGGGTTCGGAGAAATCAACGTGGGGAAGGGAAGTGTTCTAAGGAGAGTCGGCTTCCATTCATCTTTTTCCACATTAAGATGCCCTCCGACGCCATAAGTCTCTCTCTCTCCCTCTGTTCCGCGTCCGCGAAAGCGTTGCCATGGAGAAAAATCAACGATATCGTGCCCCTCGTCGTCTGTGAGCGCGTCACGCGAGTCTATGAATTGTGTCATTCATTTCCCCCCCCCTCTTTCTCTCAATAGAGTTTCGTCTGTCGACGACACCTTAACTACGTAAACAGTCTGTCTGACGACGTGTTTACGTAGTTAAGGTGTCGCGAACACTTCCAGTCATGCGATATGTTATTTGGTGCCTCGACGTCGGAACGATCAGTTTCCCCAGTTATCGGCGGAGGTGATTATTTTTCCCTTCCGGCAGTTGGGGCGCTCGTAACCGACCCTCTTCCTCTCCCCCTCTCTCTCACCTCTCTCCCCCATCCTTTCATTTGTTTCCAAACGTTGGTACCACGCGGCGACAACTTCCTCCAAAAGCGGTTCAGTGCCATGATTTCCTTCGGATGGAGAAATAAAGCGCTGAAAAGTTCCTTGCATCGGTCTAACATCAAGTAAAATTTCGTATATCCATTTCTTCTGTGATTCCTTTTGTTTCTGTCCACATCGTCGTGGAGAGAACAGTTTCACCGAAATTTTAAGCTGGCTATCCTTCGGACCTGAAGAGACACATGTTGGCGAAACTGTCGTTCCCACAATATGGTCAGAGGCAGAAGGAACCCTGGAAGTGTTCAAAACCTGCAAACCGCGGAAGCCTCAACGAAGAACTAAGTGGATATCTGAACCGGTAGAGTCAAATAATTTGAAAACTACTCAGCTTCTCCTTTCAATTTAAAATGATACAGCACTAGGTTATTCCACAGTTGTTTTTCCTTACCTCTGGAGATCTCACAACAGGGACTGTGTCTCTTTATTTTATTGTGCCGTATTCTTTTTTACACATTCCTTTGGTGTGAACGGGAGGGGGAACTGGACGTGGAATTTTTAAAATGTTTTTTGCCCAAAATGGTGTCTCGTTTTTACTCTTCGACTAAAACTATCGGTGATATTCCTCGTCCCTCTTCTACGTGTGTGACACGCTGGGTCACTGCCGAGGGATAACTTCACGTAAACGCCTAGTGCGGAAGTGGACGCCGTTTCCAATGAATATTCATTTATTTATTTATATATATATATAAACAGCTAGATAACAGCAAAAAGACCCATTAAATTGGCTGAATAAATACAATAAGTGAAAACTAAAAATAACTCACAATCAACAAAATTATAAAAGAGAAATAGTACATTAGATAAATATTTTTACAGGTTACATTGAGGGTTAGGCGGAATCAAGGGGGAGTGTGTGATCTGTGTGTGTGTATGGGGGGGGGGATGGGGGTCAGGAAGTTACTTTTGAGGAGGAAAGATTGGAAAACGGTTCGCGAGAAGGATGCGGGGTCTGTAACGTCTGCCCTTTTGCTGGCATATTGTTGTGATGTTGTGTACTGGCCATTTGTTTAATTGTTGTTGATGTGGAGTAGAATTTTGGATGATTGATTGTTGGAGAGTTTTGGTTTGACGTTTGTTTAAGGGGAAGAGCGGGGATTGTTGAGGAAGAATAGCGAGGACTGATGAGTGCGAAGTGGGGGGAGTGTGAAGTAAGAAACGAGAGAATAAAGACGTAAAATTTGGAAGTGTTTTTTTGTTTTACTACCAAGGAGGAGAATGGTACAAATAATTCTGACTTTAAATCAGCAATACATGAAACGAAAAGTGTCGAGTAAAATAAAATACCACCATTAGAATATATCGTTAAGCGGCAATTTCTCCCGAGTAGTTACATTTTTTAGTTCAAGTGAAACATCATGTTTTGAAAGAAAACCTTTTGTGTCCCCTAATTCCATAATGGTATATATATCTTGATGCTGCTTTACATTTTAGGAAGTAAAGGAACTCTTTAATCATCGTCGTTTATTAACATTTTGATTCTGAGAATGACTCTGTTTGTGATTGCCAGTCACATAAAGGTAGGATTTAAATGAAACGTGGGAGTGGGAAGTACGTAAACGAATAAAACAGTGACGTCAGTCGCTCGAGATCCCTGTGGGGCTTTTTCGAAGTGCTGAAAGGATTTCACGTTGTGACCTAATTACGGGCGTTGCCCACGCTCAAGCTTCATACACGGCATGAAGTGCATGTCGCAGAATAGAATCATTAATTTGTACTGCCTCAACATATTTTCACATCATAAAAGGCCATCTAAACTTTTTTATTGCGCTATAATTATAGCAAAAAGTTATTTAGTTATTCAATATTGATTGCCTCGCCCGACTAATTAATATGGATGGTCTAGTATAACTGAATGGGATCGCACTCGAAAACATATTGCCTGTTACTGAAAAGTTCACCAGGCATTCCAGGAAATCCTCAATATATTAATTTTTGGTTTGATGGAAATCGTGGAAATGCGGATTGGTTTGCATACTTAGCCCATTTCAAGCCATAAAATTGCTGTCATTAAACTCGTAAGAGCTACGTGAAGAGTCTAAAATATTAATTCTGGTCATTGGAAAAGTTTTTTGAATTAATTTTAAAAGCCCTTCATCACATGCCTATGGGAGGAATTGTGACCACACTCCAAATAAGGACTCATTTTACATGGGAATAGTACTGTCTTATTCCACGTCGATGAGTGCAAGCTGAAATTGTGGTTTATTTCATTTTGAGCTGAGTGAAAACTGAAGAGTATTCATTCATTGAATTTCAGTTTACTTTTATAGACTTCTTGGCCACGCCAATTTGGGCATAAGTGAAGATTTTGTGATACAAAATATATCACGGGAAACAATTAAATAGATGCTCAAGAATTAACCCCTGAATCCATACTAGCTGACAAATGCTAGATATATTCGTATAAGAGAATGGCAAACAAAAGATTAATAATCAAATCAGGTGATATATATATATATATGTATTTATGTATATATGTTATATGTATATATGTTATATGTATATAGTATATATGTATATATGTATATATGTATATATGTATATTTGTATATATATATATATAGTATATCTTCTCTTCTTGAGTATCTTTTCTCCATCGAGTTTCTCTTGAACCTTGAAAACGGGCATAATGCCTCGAAATATTGGAGTAATTGCAAATTTATGGCATCCTCTCTGTGTGTTCCTATCCGTCTCCTGTCTATCTTATACACAATGATGGTACAAATATTAAAAGCCACGAGAACTTCCCAGCGTATTGGAACCACCATATTGTTCGTTTGTTTAATTTGCTGTTATAGTTTGATAAGTGAGCGTGTGGAGCAGGTATATTTTATTTTATAACCAAATATTAAACTATTGCGTGATACTAGGGGAGGGTCTTTGGCGCTCGTTCAGCCTGTGAAAATCCCTAATCACTTCACTCCCTTTTCACGCCTCAAAATCGATACGGGGAAGACATTTGCATAATAAAATATGTCAATTCGTGGAGAGCGGTTAGAGTAAATAAATTATGTCCCGCAGAGATTTTGTGAATTGCGAAGAAATAGGAATTTCGTTGCACGTCTCGGCCTTTCGTCGTCGGTATTCGTAAACTCGCTTCGAATTGATTTGGTGTGTTGGGCGCTGCAAGTAAATTTTAAAGAATTCCTTGCGAAGCACGCAGTTTTGGAATCAGAATGAGGAAGAAAACATATTAACCCTCGCGAAAAATCTCAATAGGACTACGGTTACAATAAAAAAATTAAAAAAAAACATTTGCGTTTCATTTACCGCTGCGTCAAGGTACCGGCGATTTATTTGGATAAATCCCACGCATTCGGTTCCATCGGGCATATTCAAAACGCTCTTCTCGTCTGCCTGGCGAACACAGCGGAACAAAATGGGCGGCTCAATTTAAAAGGCGGCGGATTAGTGTGGGAGACTGCTAAATGAGAATATGAACGAACGAGAAGGAGCAGGATTTTGTGATGAGAGTCCCCCGAGTCGGATGACGACGTCCGTTGTGACAAGTTATAATCTTGTCCTGTTTCAACTGGAAATTGCGGTCCTTTTTGACGCCCAGAGGTCCATAATTGAAACGCTACATTCCTTTGAATGAATGAAAGACCAATCTTGTTTCGAATTGATTACAAGCGCTAGAGGAAGAAGTACTTTCCGTCCAATGAAGATATCAGCCCTTGAGTATACATGGCCCGTTTTATTGTGACTACATTGTCATAATTTTGAAATACGACGTTGATATAACTATAAAGTAATTTTTCCGAAATCTGACAGCAAAATTTTGGCCATGAAATCCGGAGTTCATTTGTCCCTGTGAAATGAGTCCTAACTCCCAGTTGCACGAGGTGTATTCAAGTTATAAGGCCTCCGAATTTTTTCTAACTAATTATTAACCTTAAAAACAATGAAACTTGTGAAACTTCTCGACGTAATTTTCCTGCAGCCGTACACATTTTTCGCAACGTCGACGCCATGATTCTATGGTCGCGGTGAAGGTTTCTTTAGGAATCTGTTTTGACTACTGGAAAATCGCTGTGACGCTGTCGGTGTTAGAGGTGCCGAGATTGTTTTGGTTCATTGTCACATGATGTTCTGTCTTCTTTAAACTGTCGCACCCATGAACGCACTTTCGACACATCCATGACTCGATCTCCACATGTCTCCTTCAACTGGCGATGAATTTCAATCGGTGTCACACCACGAATGGTTACAGCCTGGTCATGTAACGAAAACGTCGCCATTTTAAGTATCGGAAACAGTTCTTATTCTCGCGGCTGCCGCTAGAGGTTCTGTCTTTCGTACAGTGCTGCCATCTCTGTCACGCATTGAAAAAGAATGCCCGATCATTTTAAATACAAACTGCATGTTTCTCTCTCCAGTCCGGAGAAAATAATTGGAGGCCTTACAACTTTAATGCAACTCGTATCGCTCTTATTTTATGTTCGTGATATCAATCTGTTTATGTATTCAGTGTGTCGGGGCTTGTAATATATTTTTGACTCCGTCGCTGAAGTGTTCTTCCTTAAAATCCTGCCTGAATTTCTTCCTTCCTGAATGGACGGAAAAAGTTTGATGAAGCTGGAAAGACAATAAACCGAACGCGAAGGTAGAGCGGGTCGCCAGAAGAAAAGGTAACATTACATAATGTAGATGATTGTCGCACAACAACGTCTCATAACGAAATATTCTTTCTCTGTGACACCTGTGTTCAAATAAAGTACCCATAGTGATAAACTGTCTCATGGAATGCTAAACTTAAATACTTGTGGGGTTCCAACGTCCAGAATATTAAAATGCTTATTTAAATTTTAAGGTGTTCACAGTTCGAACTGAAGAGACTTCCATCAGCAGTAAAACGCTATAAACTGCCTCAATTTACCATGCACTTATATTTATCTGCACATGGTATACATTTAACACGCGTTTATAATTTGAAAATATAAGATTTTACTCCATAACGGCATGAGGAGTTGAAATAACTCAGCAGTGCAGCTCGGCGGACTGCAGTATCGTTCAAGTTACAAGATTATTAGCGACGTAACACGACACTGATGGTGACAATAAATTTCATTGGACCAAAGCGTTCCGAAACTCCATTTGAGAATCAGAGAGGACGGTGCGGGATCATTTATTAAATTTTATACATTTCAAATTGAGCGTAAGGGAGCGATGGGGTCTCGCGTGTCCAACGACGACTGAGCGAAAGCGCTTTTGAAAGGAGAAAACGCAGAAACTCCGACGGCATCAACTCCGCGGCGCCTTTCCGTGGAGTGACGGTCTTCCGGGCCGGATCAATTATAATACCTCCGCGCTTGTCACTCGGCCGCCTCTCTCTCTCTCCCCCCCCTCAATTTCATAACAGCATTCAAGAATTCCCATGAATGGAGTTATTAATTAGTGAAATCAACTAAATACTCAATTAGCTTTGGCATTTTTTCCCACCACAGAATTTTTCTTCTTCAGTGTGAAACCCTTTCCAATCTGTATTAAATTTATTAAGAACAATTGTTGAGCAGCTTGATTTGCAAAATTGTAAATATTAATAATAAATTTATTCATATTTATAAATGGTTTGTACCATACTGGTTATTGTCATAAACAAATCTCAGATGCACCCATTAATACTTTAAATTAAATTAGGTTAAATTACCATCAAACAATTTTTCAAGTAAATAAGGGTTATATAATTAACCATGCATATATTCTCTTCTTAAACTAGTAAGCATCTTCTACTCTTGGCTGGTGTGCCAATCTATTGAACAACCTATTATCTACTTTATGGAATTAATTTAGTGACAATATATAATACTTAACATTTAAATTATCACGGCCTCTAGTAGTATAATTGATAATACATATTTGATCTAGAGGAAAAGGTCTCCAGATTTTCTTTAATATACAGAAGGGGCCTAAAGAAATAAAAATTAAAAGGCATTTATAATGCCATTTGGATAACAAAATATTTAGAATGGTCAAGAGAATGGGCATTATTACTAATTCTGAGAGCTCCTGTCCAAATTATTAGAATTTGACTAACTGTTTAAGTACCAGTGGGCCAATCTATCAGCCAAATTGTTTGATAAATAATCTTTTTCCTAAATTGTATAGGAGAGATATACCCTGTGCTTAGAGGGTAAATAAAAAGTGATGTCAAAAAATTAATATCATTATCACAAATTGTCAATCTGAAGATTGGCTTGCAGCTGCTCTTTAAAATTAAATTCAAAACAGCTGCCTTTCCCCTCTTCTCACCCCTGTTGTTCCTAGAACTACCATTCTCCATCAATTGTTTTAAACAGCACCCTTGGGGTCTACCTAGGGTTCTTCATGCCTGGGTGCATAAGCATGAGCAGTATTTTTTGATGTAGGTACATATGGATGTGGGAGGGGGGGAGAGACAAGGTACCAAATACAGCCTGAGGGAAAGTGAAACACACTCACGGAATATGCTCGGCGTATTCAACTGGAAACATTGTGGATTGTCGGTATATCAATGTTTTGCATTCTTCAAATAACCATTTATATATTTTTTTATTTTCACACCTCAATTTTGGCACCCCCTTTGATACTAATGTGGGTGCCACGGCACCCATCATGTGCAAACCTATGACTAGGTTCCTTTCCAATTAGGTTTTGCTATTATATCTCAATATCTGTAACATAACTTTCCATCTTATTTTGAGTGCACACCTATAATCTCAGATTCCTTTTTAAGACTCTTCAGAATACTTCTTCATTAGCTCTTCCCAATTGTTTATCAAATAAAAAAGGCAAACATGCTAAGCAGTGTTCCACAACCTTATTGATTATCATTGGACATTAGCTGTCCAAAGATTATTTTATCTATTGCAGCTCTCTAAGCTTTCCTGTCTTCTGCCAACCCCTTCATACATTTTTAACTCCTCTCTATCATGTTTCTCATATGTCATTCTTGGTTGACCTCTATTGTTTTTCACTCCTATGCTCCCTTCTAGTATGAATTCGTGAAACTCTAATGCCCTATTAGCTTCCCACTACTTCTTATAGGTTTATTCCATAAACCACTCTTTTTACCAGCTATTTGGAGTGCTTCATAGTTACCCACTTGGTATATTGATTGCATTTTTAACATTCTCCTGTAGTACCACATTGCTTATATTTTCCTCCTCTCTATGGGTGATATTATCCATGTCTCACTTCCATATAAAAGTATGCCTATTGCCTATATCCATGTGCCTGCCCTAATGAACCTCCTATCAAGCTAATACTATATTTTCTGGTAAGTATTGATTATTCTGAAAGAAATTTTCCTTGGCCTGGACTTTTTCTTATTATTTCTTTCTTGTTTCTTCCATCATTGGTAATCTTGCTTCCTAGGTAGCAGGTTGATCTGTTGTGGGTAAGTACATCTGTACCATTATGGTGTCTGTTGGTTTGGTTGCTGTCTTTACCATTGTTACTCTTTCATTATATTGTAGGAAACTCATCACTCTTATTGCCACACTCTTCCTTCTCATTATTCCCACTCCTGCATTTCCATTAATTCACCCTGAATGAATAATATTATAGTTATAATTAAAAAAATCACCTTATTCAGGCCATCTCACCTCACTGATTCTTATGATATTTAATCTCATTCTAAGCATGTCCATCTTTAGGTTCTCTAGAATACCACAAGCTGGAGTGACCTTATAAGTTCATATCCTCAATTGGATTTTACCTTGACTGATGTACTCTGTCATTCAGTGGAGATGCAAATGTGGTACTATTTTACCTCCAGAATATTTTACTCATCACATCATAATCAAAAGTTTAATTTTTTGAGCGGCTCCTCCTCAGAGATTAATGTGGTGTTATACCATTGCCCTCCAGCTTGTAAATTACTATTACTATGTCCACAGTAATGTGGTGCTGTTTACCAACCACTGTGGTCTCCACCTTGACTCACATGAAGGAGGGCTAGTGTGCCCTCCTCCACGCGATTAGCTACTTATTTTCATCTGAAACCTCTTGCCAAGTCATGGCACCAACCCAGGGTTGTTGCTACAATTACTTGCTTATTTCACAGCTAACCTCTACATTGAGGCCTACCCACCATCCCCAACCCAGTGGATACAATCGATAGCTTTAGGAACAACAATTAGTGATATTAATACATATCATATACCTATATTTAAGTATGGAAATAAACAAATGATTTGAAAAAGCTCTAGCATTAAAAAAATATATACGTCTTAGGTGATGGAGGCTAACAGTAACCAGGTTAACAGAAAATTACTTCCATACCTCCAGATCTCTACCCCAATAGTCTATATTACAATGAAAAGATGTATAGTAAAATTAGATGACATATTGAGTAAGATCTATAATCTTCTTTTTCTTAACAAACATTCCTTAACTTTTCTACAGTTCAAACTAATGTGACTTGACCATTTTAACTTAGAATCTTTCTGAATCCTTACTAATTTACCTGATTCAGTGATTAATAATTAGACTGCATGTTATTTTACTAGTTTTCTAAGTATATAGACCAATGTTATTGAATCATTTCAAAGGCTCCCTTTACATATTATCATTTTGCACCTGTACATCATCTAAATTTTTATGTGTCTCTACGTGGGTTCATTAGAATACAGAACTGACTGTGTACCGTAATCAAATTCCAAGATAGTTAACACAGTCAGTTCTCAC
Organism: Rhinocypha anisoptera; assembly: GCA_011762765.2. Taxonomy (NCBI): domain Eukaryota; kingdom Metazoa; phylum Arthropoda; class Insecta; order Odonata; family Chlorocyphidae; genus Rhinocypha; species Rhinocypha anisoptera. The sequence goes on from WURS02002458.1 coordinate 9,385, forward strand.
TTCTACCCTCTCACAAAAATGTAGACATTTAGATGATGCACAGGCAAAACCTGTAAATATCTAAATTCATATAAATATCAAATTAGCTAAGGATTACCTACCTTTCGATTATATAGTTTGCAGATTTCATTGGTTGAAGGGATGACAACTGAATACAAGTAAAATAGGACTGATGAACGGCGGAATTAAATTCTGCAAGCAATAGTAACATTATTGCTCATGAATTCTGCTATAGTATTTTCATTATCCCCAGTTAAAATAGTCATATTCTTAAAAAAAATATATTACCAACAGTACTATCTGAGGATAACATTGAATTATCTAAGATTAATTTAAGAATTAAAAGTGGTTAGAAGTATACTCAACTTTTTAATTTGAATAAAGCTTTAAAAACCTAGTTTATTCTAAGTTTTGCTACTTGTTTGCTTGCACTACAGGAACCATCAGAGTTATAAAATAAATTTGAAATCTAAAAACAAAATGGTTATCTAATGACATCATAGGAATATCATGCACAATCAAATCAAAGGGTAGACCGGTGTTTCCCAAACTTTTTAAGCCCCTACCCCCCTTGGTTCCATATACGTATACCCTATGCTACCCAATCATAACTTCCTTGTTTCTTATTGCCCCCTAGTCCAAAGCACCATTCCTAAGGGGCAGTAATGTCCATTTTGGGAACCACTAGGCTAGACCATATAAAATGGTAAATATACATCATGATTTTATGTAAACATAGGATACTGTGAGGTATTTTGTAATGATTCCTTAAAGCAATGAAGAAGACACCAGAAGAATGGAACACTGTCAATATCTCAACTGGTAAAACTGGGACTCACTCTAGTCCTGAATTTTATAATAACCATGAAAGCTTATAGATAACATAGAATTGGTAGGGAAGAGAATAAGTGAATTCCTTTCAGCTTTTAAAATAATTATGGTAAAATGCAACCAATATAAGACAAAAAGTTTATGCCAGCACGTGAACATACAAGATTCAGTATAAAGTTCACTGTGGAGGCCGTCACTTTGTGGAAATCCATGATAGAGTGATGGTTTTTAAAATAACTTTTATATTTCCACAAAAGATAAAAAATTACAAAACACGACCGGTTTCGGCGATGATAGCCATCATCTGGTGATGGCGATCATCACCAGAAAATAAAAGTTATTTTAAAAACCATCACTCCATCAGACCTGATGATGTTACTGTGGTAATGAAACCAGTTGTAAAATAAAAAAGTGTTTATGTGGAAAAGGCAACGTGACTTTTTCAGCCTTTAAAAATGAATTTCCACAAAGTAGAGCCAAAAACAGTGTATGTTAAAATATGAGGGTTGCCCAGAAAGTAATGCACCATATTACTTTACTCACCCGACAAAAATGTTGCGAATGTGAAATATTACGTGTGCATTATTTGTCTGTAAGTGATGTGCGTACAAGCAGCGTGCCGTCATTGAATTTCTCACTGCAGAGAAAGAAACTGCAGGGAATATTCACAAACGTTTGTGCAAAGTCTTTGGAGCATCTGCTATCGACGACAGGAGTACAGTTAGTTGTCGGGCACAGAGGACGAGGACATCAGAAGGCGGTTCGGCGGAGCTCCAAGATTTGCAGCGGTCGGGGGGAGACCATCCGCCGCTGTCACACTCGACATGTTGCAGCGAGCTCATGTTGTCATTCGCGAGGAAAGACGCATTACGACTCGGCAGTTGGCACTGAATCTGTCAATCAGCAAAGGAATTGTGGATACCATTATCCGCACTCCTGAATACTCTCAAGTTTGTTGCAAGATGGGTCCCGCCGTGCCTAATGGTGGATCACAAATCTCTCAGAAAAAACGTTTGTTCTGACTTGTTGCAACATTTTGAAGCTGAGGGGGAGGTCTTTTTGTCCCGGATTGTGACAGGTGATGAAACCTGAGTTCACCATTCTGAGCCCGAAACAAAACGGCAATCAATGGAATGGCATCATTCTCGCTCTCCACAGAAGAAAAAATTCAAAGCAACTGCATCCTTTGGTAAGGTCATGATCATCCAGCAACTATGGTGCTGTACCAACCCAGGAGATGTTTTGATTCAACACGATGACGCTCGGCCTCACACAAGTTTGAGGACTGCTGAACACATTGCAAAACAGGGTTGGACAGTGTTACCCCATCTACCCTACAGGCCTGACCTGGCTCTCTCGGACTTCCATTTGTTTGGGCCATTAAAAGATGCCATTCGTGGAAAACATTTTGAGGACGACGAGGTGATTCACACAGTGAAGAAATGGCTCCTTGACCAGAACAAGGATTGGTACAGACAGGGTATACACGCTCTTGTTTCATGCTGGAGGAAGGCCATAGAACGAGACGGAGATTATGTGGAAAAATAGGTAGGGTAGGTTGATAAACATTCTTTTGTGTGTGTAATTCTCATTGTGTGCAATAAATAATTGTTGAAGAAAAAAAAATGTGGTGCATTACTTTCTGGGCAACCCTCGTATTATTAATAATAAATTACCTAGTGTTATATCATTTCATACAGACCATCCCTGTTTCTAGATATAGAAAAGGCAATCAACAATGCCAATGGGAATAGAATTCTTATGCTCAGAAGGACATAAGAGCTCCATTTAGTGACAAAAGAGTAATGCAGTGCCTAAATAAAAGCCAAAGAGTGAAGCAAGAATTGAAAAGATACAAGAGGAGGATGTTTACTATCTTCAATGACTTCATAAAGAAAGCACAAATGATGAATGAAAATGATGCAGGTGAGGCTGTCATCACCATATGTTCTCTGGATATTTCCACTTCAACAGCTATTATCACACATCCCCCTCTTAAATTTTTCTGTCACTCCAGCTCCACTCCTCCTCCTCAATCTATATAATGATGGGGATTTAGCCTTTGAAATGTCTGCGGCCATCAATTCTATTACCCGAATGGACACCCAAGAAGACTAGGGTGCATTTCCATAAGGTATGTCTTCTAGTTCTCCCCGACATCTTCTCTCCATCAAATTTCACCTGCAACCACTAGGACTCTATGAAAGTTATTGTCTCAGGCGTAACTTTGTGGAATTCGCTCAGCATGTTGTAGCGAGTGATCGTTTTGCGTTGGTTGGTCCGCATGTTAAAACATAGGCAGTTCCGCCGGTTGTTACGAGTGGTCACACCTGCACTATCGCCATAGCGAGTAGATTTTGCCGTAGGTGGTGTTCGGGTAGTAATACGTCACAGGATTCATACACTCATTACATTGTCATGCCTCGCGAATCTACATTGTAATGAAGACTTTACGAGAGACGTTACATATAAAAATAACAGCGTACCTGTTTTTAGAAAAATACAAACATTATTCAAACCATAGTTTACATCATAAATAAAT
>WURS02002469.1:0-12756 GCA_011762765.2 Rhinocypha anisoptera
GAGAGGGGGGGAGGGAGAGAGGAGAGATGGAGGGAGCGAATGGGAGTGGGGTGACAATGGCTCACTCACGCAACCCCTTCCACACGCCTAAAGGCGTCGGCTTCTGCGAGGGGTATCACGTCGCGCGAGTCACGGAAGGGAGAGAGAGAGAGAGAGAGAGAGAAAGGGGGTGTGTGACCACGCCACTCGCAGACACAAGATTCGAGATATGAGGTCGCCCGCCGCGAATGAGGAGGTCAAGGACGAGATGCGAAAGAATCATTCGTTCGCGCCGAGGTTTCTCCTGCTCTCCCCCGGGGTCCCGTTTACACGCAGACCAGTCTTCCTCCCCTCTGCAAAGCACTCCGCCTCGTGTCTCTCGGTAATTTCGTCACTTCTGGGCCCTCGTTTATTTCGGGAGCACGGAAGGTTCTTAGAATAAAGTTTGTCTTAGTTAGCAACCGTCCTAGCAACCGTTTAGTTAATTTTAGCAACCACGCCACGCGATTTTTTTACGAACGAAATTTCTCCGGGTCTCGCGAGAACTTTTACTTCTACCTCTACTTGATACCCTGCAGAAGCCGCCGCCGCAAGAAGGGGGGGGGGGGGGGAGGGGCGAGGGGGGAGGGAAAAAGTAGTGTCGGAGGAAACCCGAAATTGGACACCGCAGCAAAAAGGCGAAATGCAAAGAAAATCTTTTGAAGCTCCAAAAAGAAGCTGTTTTTCAGCATTACATTCGCTCCATTCTCAGAATCAGTGTGTACCTGTCGAATGAGGATATAGAGTGCCTTTCCCTCCTTTTTATCGCTCGACATCTCTCAAGGCGCTTACAAGACGTGACTGAGGAGATTAGGTTAAATTGACAGTTTGTGGTCGTTTAGAAGGTCGAGTTTATCGGCGATAGCCCAAAGCAGGTTAACAAAGCGAGTGTGTAGGGTTGTACCCAAGTGGTTAGAGAGGGTGAGTGGGGAATTGTGAATAATGAAGATTACCGGAGTCTTAATTGGCAAGTTAGCCCTAATAATCCACTGCACATTTCTCTGAAAGGAATCCTATCAAGTTTCAATAATAACACGTAAAATAGATTTCAACCTATGTTTCACCAAAGCGAATAATACTCTCAAGACGCTCATCTGAGCTTCATAATACAGAATTTTAAAGGTGGAAGCTAGTAAAGATATAAGCATAAATGAAAGATTAAAAAAATGAAATTTTCGCAAATATTTTCATTAATCTAGATAATTCCCAATTGGCACCAAAAAAGTAAAGAAATGTTTCTGTAAAAGTAATGTCAATGAGCATTTTAAAATTTTATTAAATGTCATGCATAAATATATATGAAAAATATCTTATATATATTTAAAAGTGTAATGAATATGAGTAAATGATGTAATCTTATTCGAAGTAGACAGAAAATAAAGATTAGATTACTAATTGGAATGCTTCTATTAACTAACATTTAACTCAGATAAATTTGCCAACGAGCTATTCTTATGTTAATATTTTAGTATATAATATGATATTAGCATATATCCACGAAAGAAAAATCTCTCACTTAGTTTTCACAATTCCATACTGCTAGATTTTCTAAATGTGGTTTGGCTACCGACAGCAAGAAACGCCGCAAAGGAGTTAATTTCTATAGAACGCCGAAAAAGTTAGATGGACACTTTGAATGGCTTAGGACAGAAGGGAGAAAGAATCATATCTGCTGGAATATATCTGCCACGTATAAAGCAGAAGTGGGAAGAACACCAGGTGTGTCGCAGTGGAGCCTATTTGAAATATCGAATAGAATATCACGCAACTTCTTCTATGCATACATTATACCATCTTGTTCATGCATGTGACTGAGGTATTTGATCCATTCGCATTCCATACCCCTTATGTGTTGCGAGAGATCTATTGCGTGAATGGTTCTCACGAACGAGAGGATCATTTCTGATGTCGTGAATCCTTTGGCAACTTATTATGAATTGAATCCTGAATCTACGAATCTTGAATTATTTTGCATGGAATGATGCCATAAATAGTGATTTCGTAATGGAATAAAACTTTGAATGAGAAATATTTCTAATTTAAAATAGAAAGTACTTCCAGATGCGGGTATGAATAAAGTTATTGGTTTCTGTAATACGATACAACATTATTAGACTGCGCGAATCCGGTTTGGCATTGGCCAGGTAATTGATCATTTGACTTGGCGTTGAGATAAGCTTAACAGAAGACAAATTACCACTTTAGTGACGCTACCACAAGATGATAGTGCTCCACGAAGAGGTTTTGATAATTTTAACAAATCATTTTTTGTTTATATCTGAATTTAAAATCCCAACTTATGTAGGTATCAGAGGTTGGTAAAAATGATAAAGTCTCCATGATAGATATTTTATTGAATAAGGTGCTTCGGACCAAGAGTAAAATAGATAAAGACATTTTTCAAAAATGTTGCCACTAACATCCTCCGGTAAACACCAGAAGATGTCGCTCTGCGATGAAATCTAAGTCGTAATAATATTTTTTTTATGGAAATAACAAAGTGTTTTGCTTCTGCAACCAGAAAGTAGTTTCACAAATTTGCGCTAGAAACCATTTCCTATAATTCGAAAACTTATTCTAAGGTAAAAAACGGATTCGTTCCCTAAAAACGTTCTTACATTTTAAACAAAATACAACAGATGTTTATTAAATTAAATTTTCTCCATAGGTAGGTGTACATTCGCTTACCGCGACTATGAATGTTCATGATTGTGATTTTTCATGCTAAAACGGGCTATCGTTTTCTAGTTCAGGTTTAATTCTGTGAGTGAATTTCGTAGCATTTCTGGAAGTATTACTGCCGGTCTTCAAAGATATAGACCGTAAATGTATACAAAAATTTCTCTTCAAACATTAAAAAAAATGATTCAGCATTTTTAATATTATTTTGTCTTGTTAATTTTTAAGGTTATAAGTGTTACCTAATGTCCTACTCTCTAATTCTACTCTTTTAAAATGCATGTTTTTGGAAACGTTGATAAGGTCCCAAACGTAACGTCATTTTATTTTCTTAAATATTTTTAAAATTTTTGAAATTTTAACATTTATGAATAAATTATTAAATTAGGGCGAAGGGAATTTATCTTAATATCATTAAGATATTCTTTTCTTGAAAAACGCATTAGTTTGATTCATAATAGATGCAAAGAATCAGCCTAGACACATGAAAGCGCCATTTCACCAAAAACTATCTTCAGGGCACATGAATGACGAGAATCGACCATCAGCTAATGTTCTGTGCTAGACCCGACTGTTATTTTCCTCTAGAGGCTAAATTGTTACCATTTAGAAAATAATATATTTGACAATCTTATGGAATCAAAATAAGGGAAACTAAAGGATACATTATTTAAAACAATTAATTTACATGAACACTTGGGTGATTATATCTTAATAATTTAAAAATTAATCAGTCCTAAATCCACAAGATTAGGATATTGAGGCGACGATGTAGTGGAGTCTATCTCTGACATATTCCTTCGAACAAATCAATTTATTTTTCTTCCTCAATTTAATTTACCTTGGGTCGAATGAAGCAGATTCAATCGTAAACCCCATTCCAATAATGGGGCGAGATTGAACATTACCTTGTGGCTGTAGTGTGTTCTGCTTTATTGTACCTCCTTCATGCACTATTTCCACCGAAGGCCGGATAGCATCATTGATTTAAATGCGTTTCTTGCGATACTAGGAGAGAGAGAATACCGTGACTCTCCTTCTGTCCCTGCGGCTCTTCTCGGCTTCCCCTTCCCCTCGATGCCCTCCTTCACTCCTCGGATCTAAATGAAGTCATTTGTCCGTCCGTATTCCATCTCATTTGAATTCATTCAATCTCTCGGTAATACTCGTTCCACTGCGCTGGTCTCCTTTTCCTACGTTCAATCGAACAAGCTGAAATCTCGTGGCATCTCATGTTAAATCAGTCGAAGAAAACATGCTCGGGAAAATAACGTCCCCTGCCCCGCAATTCCAATGGTCATATTTTTTCAGTGTTTCAATCGGGCACGAGTACACCATCTAGGCAGCTCCATCGCTTGGCTAACGGCGAAGCCTTGGCGCATTATCCACTTTTTCGATAGCCACCGCTTCTTCAGCGTCACGACCAACTCACCCACTTGTTGTAAGAGAAGTCTTGCGGGTGCCGATCGTATTTGCTTTTCCTTTTTTTTACCTTTTCCGTAATTTTCTTTTTAGTATCCCTCTCGTTCGCCTTTCGTGCTTTCACACCCGTACGAGTGTCCCCGTCTCGATATATATTTAAAATAGCTACTTTTCTAAATGTGAAAATTAATCTCGCATTGAAAATGCGTATTCTTTTCTACCTTTTTCCCTCTCTCTTTGCTTCAGTGATTCTGGAATCCGTACTTACAATTTTTTTCCGGTTATGCAGTGTCATTTTCCTGCAACGGAAATCGATGAAATTAAATTTATATCCTGTTAAAAATTTTTTAATGATACCTTTTCTTACTTCCATAGTCGTAAATCTGTTTTTGTGATCTCACTTTGAGTATCAAAATCATTATTTATCTTATCTTATATTTTATCGCTTGAAATTCTAATATATTAAAGACAGAATTTTTTATATATCATTATAAGTTCATTTTGAGCTAAATACGAGTATTTTCTTAAGAGGCAATTTCCAAACTTCATCATCATTCATTACCCACCCTGCTATATAAGTGATAAAATCATTCAATCTTCTGAGCGAATTTACGCTTGTCTTCTATCTCTTACATCATATACGCAATCGTCATAATTTATGTCGTTCTACTGGATATATATGAATGCTGTAGTCGATAGTGAGACGCGAAACCAACTAGGTACATTTCCGTCGACATGTCACGTGAAAAATTGCTCTCTTTCTTTCTCTCTCCGTAGTACGGTTTCTACTATTTTCACTCCTTAATCAGCTGCATCAGTTCAAGGTTGTCACACAGAACCTAATTTGAACAAAACTTTTTACAGTAATAAATTTAATGCTTCTAAGTAAAACCTTCCAACTGCCTTTCAAACGTTAATTGACGAAAACATTGGCAACTTATGAAATTTCGTTTGAGAAACACGGGACAATGAATATTAAGATTTAGGACGGAAGAAGGAATTAAGAGATTGGCAGGTAATAGTGTAGGTAGGAGAGCTGCTACCATCATATCGTCGGATTGATTACCATATACGATGACGATGAAAGTGTTCCAAGGAATATATTCGAAAATTATGAAATTTTTTATTCACGGCAATAATTTCAAGGTTTGTAAAACCCACGCTGCTGTCATTTATTTCTATATTCAATTTTAAGATAGCTGTAAAACTTATCCTCACTTACCACGGATTCCATTTTTTCAGTGATATTTTGAGGAGTAAGTTAATGTTCATAGAGGAGCAGTAGGGGTTGAGGCGGAAGAAAAAGTTTAAGTTGCGATTAAATCTGGGCCAAAGTAGGAAGCGCTGTCTTTCCTGGAAGATAAATCATTATAAAGAAAGAGATCGTATCCTTATTTAAATACATTTATTCCCTATAGCTATTATCCGCCCACACCTTGAATTTAACATACTCTCCTGTGTTTTTCACTTATTATTTCTCTCTAGTTGTAATATATTAACGTACAGGTTGAGGATTTCGCCAGCCTTTGACTTGTTTGGTGCTAACTATTAGATGTATTCTTGGTTCGTTTTCATTTTGTTGAAATTAATAGAAGTTTTTTCATCAGTCGGATAAAAAAGTCGTATTTACATTATAAGTACAAACGTATAGCCTGAATATTTTACGGAAATAACATCACATGAAATATATAGATTCTAATTCATATAAACTGCAAACATTTCTTGAAAAATATATTTAACTGTGTCACGTTATATTTTACTGTTATCGTAACATTGGGCCGCCCACTGCTATGAACGCTATCATGAATGATGATGATCTATTTTATAGTTATAAAATGTATTCGAAATATGTTGGGACGGTGTAATTAGCATCATATTCATAGATAATGGTTTTAATCCAGTCATAAAATTGAATAATTTCTTACCATTTTATTACTTTGGAACCGCATTTGCATAGCTGCATGGAATGCATATTCGGGCTCCATGGCTTTTAAATGGTAAAGAAGGAAGTTGTAATTTAAATCGAATAATCAAAGTCATCCAGTTCCTATTATTCAGGTTTTTCAGGCATCAGATGTAGTTTCAAATAATTACAGAAAATTATATTTGCGGCAGTATATGGAAACCATTCAAAAGTGTGGCTAAGACTCTAGGCTCTGCCCGGATGACTCAAAGAGGGAACTGTAAATATCCAGTACCTAATTGCCTTCCCTGTCTGCCTGTTCCGTGTCCGTCCTTGTAGAACATGACCATTTTTCTTGAGGACATGAACTGGTCTTTTATTGACGACGTATATTTACTCGAGGCAAGTGCACTTGGTTGGAATCCTCGACGACCTGAATATCCCTCTTGAAAGTGCCATTCCATGAACTCCCGAGGGAGTTTCGTGCATTTTTCAAGCAAGTGCTCAAAAGCTATCGACCTCCTTAGGAATGTCTTCTTCCCATTTAACGTCAGAAAATTAAAATTGCGATATCATTTTCGTTGATATTTAGATAGTGTGCATTGTATTAGCGAATGATTAAAATTAAACCTTAATTTTTCACTCAGGTTAAAAAATTCGAGATTTTGATGAAACACCACTGCCCCTTGATTTATATAATGTTGACAAGGAGATATTAACTGTTTAAAATCCATTACTTATATTATGTTCAATTCTCAAATGAGGATTAAAAATACTGTGGTTAAGCAAAGTAGTCAAGAATAATATCAGTATTGTATGAGGAAGCCGATTCCATATGCCTCCTGTAACAGTGCTTTTGGGACATTTTCTTAAGAGGCCTGAGCATAATGAATCCATTTTTCTTTTTTTTATCGTTAAATAATAGACTCTTGTTTATGTCATCCACTTCAGAGCGGCATAATACTTTGCAGATACGAATGTCGCCCTTTTTAACATCCTAACCATTGTGTGCCATTTCATTTTTTCAATGCTGATGTGTATGCCTGGTCTACCGCTAAGGAGAGAATAAATTATTTTGTAGAAACACTATGAACCGTTATAAAATATGAAAATGAAATAAAATTTAATAAGTAATGTCTTAGGCATGATCTTTTCTTTTTCCTATTTCATTGAAATATGTATTTGGCATGTCATATAGAGAAGTCACCTTTTACGCACTATTTTATAATCTATTCCTTACTCGATTGACGCTTGTGGTTCAATCACTGGTCATTAGTTACTCGTCTTTATTTCCTCAATCTTCCTCACGTGTCTTATTGGAAAATGATTCTCAGTCCGATTACGTACCGCCAATACAATCTTAAAATAAACTTTCGTGTTACTCGTGCATCTAATTAGATCAATTCCCACTAGGAAGCAGATTATGATGCTTTCAAATTACATGTGTGCTCGTTTCTTAAGACGATTATATTGCATAATTCACAAGTCAACAGGCATTCCTTACATTTTTTCACACAATACTCGGGTACTTGTGCACTATTTAATCGCTAAAACAGTAAGAAATTTGTTATTATTATATAAATGTCACATGGACATTCAACCATTAAAATTATCACGAATATAGCATAAACTGTTACAAGTTTCAATAAAAAGTTCTTGTTTATAAACAAATGGACTTTTAACGGACTCTATCTGACTCAATTTAGCTGAGTTCCTTAACCACCTTTTATAACGTGCCGTAAAATAAAATTGTCAATTAAGTTTATAATACTAATCAGAAATACCCGTTAACCTTATGGATGCCAAATATTTTGGGAACTATACAAAAGCAACATTACTTTATCAATCATCTAACTATTTCAATATCGACACGATTTACGTTTTTCAACTGTCTTGGCCCTCAAGGAGAAAATTGTTTCCTTTTTCCATCCCTTCGCTAGCACTTACCGCATTCTGTTTTCAGAGTCTTCTTCATTTCTTCTTCGTTCTGTTTCTCAATCATCGGGGTAGTCGTTATTTCTCATAACTCTCTTACCCTTGGTAAGAAACTGATATTTCCTCATTTCGGTCCACTCGTTTAAGAAACACATGTTCTCAGCTTCATCTACGTGACCAACTCAATCTTTCACCTAACTTAAGCAGACTTTCGAAGATAAATTTTTTATTTACCTCTTTTAAACCTTTTCGTTCCTTGAAATGTCTCTCCTTTTTTCATTTATTCTCTGTAAATGTAGCTGCAAATTTTCTCTACCCGTTAGTAAGGTGACGAAATGAATGAACCAGAAAAGAGCGCTTAAAGTCGTTTCCCATATTACGAATTGACGCATGGAATTTACTTATACCTCCACATCCCTATTAATAGACTCTCTCTTTACATAAAAAGGCAATTTCATTATAAGAGCTTGTGATATTGGTAAAAAATATCGCAAATGCAACTTGAATACAATCGACAGACGGTTATACGAATGATAACACCCTGCCTGGGATATCAGTTACACTCCATAATCCATGATGATAAGCCTGAGACTCTTAATAAGATGCAAAACTTTCTTGGAACCATCCACTTGGAATTTGGGCGTTTCCTCATATAAAATAATCGCAAAAAGTCAAAGATATAATTAAGTTCAAGATAAATAGAAATAAAAAATGAGGTTCCACATGATTATCAAGTCACGACACGACGGTGGAAATTATGTGACCTACCGGTTAAGAATATGGTATTCTACCGTTATTTATGTGATCTACCGGAAAATATGGTAATCTACCGGTCAAGGTAGGTTTTTGATGAGCTTTAGCTTAGGTGGACCGCGTGACATATACCTTTAATCCCTCTTTAAATCCGCATACTTTCGACCCCCTATCATTCTGTCCAAAATCCCTATTCTCTTCCTACCCCTACCCCGCTTACCCAACATTCTACCCTCTATTACAACCTTTAACAACCCATTGCATCTCAGTACCCCTTCCATCGACCTTTCCTGTCTTTTGTGGATTTCGCCTCTTCTCCCTTACCATTCTCAAAACTTCTTCATTCGTTTTTCTCTCTGTCCATTTTACCTTCTCCATGCGCCGCCAAACCCACGTCTCAAAAGCCTCCAATCTACGCTCCTCATCCTTCCTCATGGACCAGGTTTCGGATCCATATAATGCTATATTAGGCTTTTCACTAATCTTTATTCAAATGTTTAATTATGGTCCCTCCCATTAAACTCTTTTCTTTTTGCAAAGGTCTCTTTTGTTAACGCAATTCTTCGTCTAACATCCATGCCACTACGTCCATTTTCCTCTATGATGCTTCCCAAATTAGTAAACTTTTCTACCTGTTTTAAGTTATTCCCTGGAAATTATGTAAATACATGTATTGTATGATTTTATCCAGCGTTCAAAAGTTACTAAAAGGAAGTTTTCATCTCAATATATGCATTCTTTAACTTCATATTCAACTGAAGAAATCACTTGTGCCTTAGGTACTGAAATTAGTCTTCACAAAAAGCGATGGTTTCCGATTACGCAATTAACTTTTTTCACCGTTCTCAAGTTATATACCTCCTGCCATTACACGTCAGCGATTTTCTTAGTTTTTGTATTTTGAACGTTTTACGTAAAAAATCGTGTTAGCAACGTTAACAATTCTAATTGAAAGAGTCGAAGTAATGTAATTGCACTACGGATTTAATACGAGTCTCGTAATCTTTAGGCTATAATTGGGACAATCGCATGGAATACTAGCTTAATTGTATAAATATAATTAATAGCTTAATAAATCAACCAAATATAATAATAGCAGGAATTGTATAGTCTATTATATATATGATAATGAAGTATTTCTGGCTCTCTTATTTCAAAATTATTCTGAGACCGGACTCCTTCAAAATTCGATTAATTATGGATAACTGCATCCATATTATAGATACGTACCCATTGCTCTAGTGAAGTGTGTAAGAGCCTTCAATATTTTTATGGTGGTCTTCAGAAAATGAAAAATAATAACATTTCAATGAAATGTAAATGTCGTTGAAAGAGCATTCTCTGTTTTTTTTATCTACAGGACCTGGCGTTATTCATTTCCTTACTGCCAGAGTCATCTCATAGGACTCACTTAATTCATCGCGTCATTACTACTTCCACCCATTACTGACCCGGAAAGGTGTAATTCCCTTCCCAATTTGGAGCTCTTTTCAATTACTCATACTATTAATTACGCCTCATTCTCTCTTGCATATTTCTCTCGCTACTTATATGGAGGTATTTGAGGGAGTAAAAAAAATTTACTACTCATAGGTAGAATTTCCTGAAGTTAGACTATATTAGAGAAATTTCCTTTGTTTTATATTATTTGTTATTATATTCTTCTACTAGTTTTAATAATTTTCTATTAATTCTTACTTGTAACGGGATGGCGCTTTGAATACAAAAATTTCAATCTAAATGAAATTAAATCATATTCTCAAAAAATATCAAAATAATTCATTTTATCATAGAAAATAAATATTTAATACACTAGTGACTGGCTGATATGAAAAAATTTTTCGATGTACAAATTCTTTAATTCTACTCTTAAGTTGTTTCAATCTTTAATACTATTTATTTTCTTTGTTACCTGATGATGCATAATGATTTTGTTCATGCACTTGATGAATTACTCTTAAAGCAAACAGACTAAGTTCTTCTTTGTTTGTCATCAGGAATACTTTTACTTAATTAACTAGAGTGGCTACTTTTATTTCATTAAATTTTAGGAACATATACATTCATTTTTACGTAGCTTTTATTGTTATTATTGAAGCTGTGCTTTATAATCTTCCCTAAATCTATAATTTATTTATAAGAAAAGTTGCAAGCAGATTCTATATCGCAATATTTATGATTGAAACCGTATATGCCAGAAAATATATAGGAATCTCTATTTTTGATACATTATTGCTATATCAGAGTTCATATTGACTTTTGGCATAATTTTACTGTTCTTTCTTTCTTAATTTCTTGTCACTTTTCTCGGCACTTAACGCAATATAACTATTCCAGAAATGCATTACGGTTGCAATTTTAGAAGCTTAGAATACCTTAGCGTACATAATTTCAGTTCTTTGTTTTTGGTCTTTTTCCGTTGAAATGTCTCGAAAACCTGTAAACGTCTTTATTACTTCTATTTAGTACGAATATGACTATAGAATATTCTTTTTTCTAATCACATTTCATAAATTTAGAGATAAAAGTAATATTGAAATAACATCCTTCCTCGTCGGAATAACAAAAAAACACTTAAATAATGTTTTGTTGAAGACTGAAGACTACAGTACTAATGCTATACAAAATCACCCTTGGTTCACACCATTGGTTTGCATTCCTTCTAGTGTAAATGCATATAGGGCAAGTATCCTCTTAGCGTCACTCATGCTTAGAAGGACACACCATAGTGGTCCATGGCCCCATTCCTTTCTTATCCCAATTCTCTTATATCTTCTCAAGTAGCTCTCCGCCCACCCTTCTTGGTTCATATTCTTGCCCCAGTTAGCGAACAATTCCGTAGGAAATAAGGATATCCACAAACCTCGCAATGTCCTCTATGACTTCCCTAACTTCTCGTTCTCCGAAAACCGCTTTTTTTACGTCTCTGTTCATTATTTCTGTGTTTCCTTTCCGCCGCCCACGAACTTTCAATCCCAACGCTCCTACTCAGATCTCCACAAGACGTGGCTCCTCTGAAAGAGAGGGAAAGACGCATCAAATCCTCCCACGTGGAGTATAGCAGCTGCCAAACGCATTCTTTCCTCCTTCGCCCACCTAATCCTTCGAGTGTTTACCATACCAATTCACGATATTATCCACGAGGAATGCTTCACATTTCTTTACTGGTAATGATGGTTCCGCACTCTTAGGGAATTTGCTCTGCAGTGCATTATATTTTACGAAGAGCCCGTTATTTTTCGTGAACATATAATGCATATGATATAAGACATATGTTTTTAATTATATTATATATTTTATTATTTTACCAATGATTCGGTTATTAACAACTTCTATATTTGTAATATTGATGATAATTTAGAAATACAGATATGCGATTCTCGGTATATTGCCACTGGGTTCCATATATCCCATATTTCATAAGTTCTCCAAATTAAAGGTTCTCTCCTCGATATCTACCTATTAAGGGTCTACCCAATTTCACTTTTGAAACTATTGATTTCCTTTCAACATGAGCAGCATGTTTTTTGAATGTTTCAATGCCATTATAAATGCCACATGCCCGAATTTCTCTTATTATAAATTTAAAATTGAAAATTAAATGAGAGGAAATCAAAAAAAGCATTTGGACGGAGCAAGCGATTCAAATAGATGTAAAATTCCAATGAATTTTCTTTTTTAACCCCTCGGGGTGCACATTCCTTTTCCCCGTCATGAAATTTAACAGGGATGCCGTAACAATTTAGCATTTTCAATCGATTTCCTCGGATGTTTACACGCGTATATCGTCCTCCCGAATTTTTTTCAAGCTCCAAATCTCCTCTATAGCGTACCGTTAGTGTGTAAACCTCGGAAACATGAGAAATATCGCCCCGTTGGGACGTAGGAAAGCCGATGAAAAGCCGACAGAAAGATAATGATTCGGTGGGATTCCTGTTCGAAGGACCTGTCCAATTCATCCCTCCTCCCTTCACTTGCTCTTCCACCACTGCCTATTTCAAAACCTTTCCCCCCGGACGGGCGTTCCCCCTTCCCCCCTTCTTCCC
>WURS02002480.1:0-12756 GCA_011762765.2 Rhinocypha anisoptera
TCTTCTTTTATAAGAGGTCTCTCTCTCCCTAATGTCTAGGAAGTATTTCTCACGCAACCTGATCCTTTCCACACTAAACGACGTCGGCATGAAATTCCCTTGCGTCACTCCTTGCCGTGCCTCGGGCCTATACAGCTGCTGAGGGGGGCGGGGGGTGGTGTATTCTC
Organism: Rhinocypha anisoptera; assembly: GCA_011762765.2. Taxonomy (NCBI): domain Eukaryota; kingdom Metazoa; phylum Arthropoda; class Insecta; order Odonata; family Chlorocyphidae; genus Rhinocypha; species Rhinocypha anisoptera. The sequence goes on from WURS02002480.1 coordinate 168, forward strand.
CCTAGAGGTGCGCATTCCTATCGTCCCTCATTTCTTCTTTTGCGGCCATACTCGGTGGCTTTGGCTCTCTCGCGGAAAACATTTCCCCAGTGCGCTCTTAGAAATAAGGAATGACCACTCCGATTGTGGCATTCTTCCTCCTACGTTTTCGGAATTCTTTGCTTGCTGTCGTGGCATCAGGCTCTAGGCTGTAACACTCGGGACATTCTCCTTATCCCCCTTATGACAAGGACTCCTCGGGGAAATTTGTCTCTGTGAGAATTCAATCTGGACATGCTTTCCGCACTAACGTGCCAACAACATTTTCCACATAGCTTTCCATTCAAGATGTTCCAGTGTTTTCATTGTAATTTAAATTTATATTTGGTTTCACACACTACGCCGAAGGTATAAATGATTACATCATAGCGTTTATTGACAACAACCAGGACTATAAAAAGAAGAATTCCTAAGAGAACCAGCCAACTGTTTACGAATCTTGATAAATAATTAATTAAGTAATCAAAGTTACTATCTTGTCATTTTGTTAGTGAATTTTGAAAAGATGAGTATTCTTTCTTCGAAGAAGAAAATGAATGGCGCAATTGGCAAAGATGTAATAAATTCAATTTTTCTGCATCTTTCAGCCTCTATATCGTCGCATTATAAGTTATTTAAAGATTAGTTTAACCCTTATATTCTTTTGTGGCCGTTTTCTCATAAATCGTTTTGTCCTGAAATGAGGACAATGAATGAAATAAAGGAATCGTAGAAGAAACATTTATGAGAGAAATAACATAGGGTATATCGCTTATTAAATTTGCCATGATGTAATCACACAATCCGTTATGATAGGTATTTCGATGGCTGAAATAATCATGATCAAATTTACATTCAGAATGGTTCAAATTAATTTAAGGCATTAGCCATATTTGTGATAGTTTATTCAATTTCAACCTCAATACTGCGCCATTAATCCGGTCCAGTAAAATCTGTAGTAGAAATTTCAGTATGTTTTTATTCATTATTTCTGAATTGGAAAAATATAAACAAATATTACCTTATGCTAGACCATTAACGAAAACTTTTTTATTGCATGACAATTATTTAATAAATTCCTAAATTAATGCATGGAACTAACGAGTTAATATATCAATTACATATAATTGGTTTCATGCTAATCTTGTTCACATATTTTTATGATTTAACCGTTTTCAAGGTTTACGCGTTATTTTATACCGAAAACATTTGTTATTTGTGTTCGGGAGATACCATGGTAAAATTTAAGTTAGTACAACGAATTTAATTGTTTAATGCAATATACTCACTAATCTAAGATATTGAACGATTAATGTAGTCAATTTAATAACATTATATTGTTGTCGATTCTCCAATGCAATATGTCTTGTAGCCTAACAACCTAATTAGTGTAAAAGAATGGTTCTGAAAAAATATATTTACAGTATTTAGGTGTTTTATGACCATCACCTTAATATCCGTTTAACTTTAATGTAATATTAATTAAATATTATTACTAAAAATCAAACACGGTTAAATTAGAATGTTAGGACAAAAAAGTAGTTTTTGAGAGAAATTAACACCCAGTGGTAATGGTGACTTTGCAAATTTATGGTTACATTATTGACGCCATTTTGAAGATATAACGTCTGCCGACCTCGTGAATTTAGAATTCGTCGCGTCCGATGTCTCCACTTTTCCCACATATATTTTATTGTGAGATTGATTTATTATAAGTTTAAGAAGGCCAATATTTTTGTCATCGTTTAGATAAAAGCCGCCAAATCTTAAGGTTTTACAAAGTTTTTAGTGTCCTAATAAATGTATGGTTAAATTAAATTTCAGGAGAGAAAAAAAATACAGATGTTTTTCTCACGTTATCATTTATCTCCTTGTGTTAATTTCTTCGAGCGCCAGTTTTTATTTCCCTTTTATAACTGAGCTTTCATCGCGTCCTTGCGATCGAACGTCTCTCACTACGTCCACCGTCACTAGACTTTTCAGATCCTTTTCCTCCTTTTTTCTTCTTTTTTCCCGCCAGAAGATCCTCTTCATCTCCGTCGTGTGGCCAGCCTCGAAGCCCACTCTAGCCAGCCGTAACCCTCGGCGTATTTTTTTTTATCTTTACGCCTCCATAGCTACGCCTCGATCGATGGTTCACGTCGCCTTTCTTGATGAAACTCATCCTCTTCTCTCCCTCTCCTCGACCTTTCTCCCCTTCTCCCCTCCCCTCCCCCCGACTCCACCATTCTTATTTCCACATTTTTATTTCTTTTTCATTTTCTCTCCGTCTTTTCCTTATTGTCCACCCACTTATATTCATGATTCAAGTCGTATTCCAGATTATTCCCTCCTCTGTGACTGGCCTCGTCCTCCGTTAACCTTCAACTCTTCCTTCCTCTTCCTTCCTTCCAACTCTTCCTAGCATTTTTCCTTCTGTCATATCATACCATAATGTACATTAGGACGACGGACACTCTGCGAACTCTCGCCCTTTCTATGGGATGTGTTGGCGTTATCTGGAGTCTCTCAGTAATATTCCATGATCCCTCCCCGTTCCAAGATCCACCTAAGGTCCGTTCGGGTTCGATCAGTCTCCATTCTCCTTTCTCTTGCGTGCACCCCATAACTTCGTGCACTTTTCCACCTTGGGAAGAAAACAGGTTTTTCCATAGGCTTTACTTTCTTAAAATGAATTTTATGTAGATATTTTATCAGCAAAATTTTTATTTTGAAAAGAAACAAGAGAAAACAGCCGTTATAATTATTTTTGTATGAATTAGTACTCAGCATGTAGTTTTTCCAAATTTTCTCACATAACTTCCATCATTATCACAGGGCTTCAATCCGAAGATTGGTTTTTAGAAGTTATTCAAATCATCATGTCATCTGCCAACCTCTTTGTGGATCCTAATTCTAATGTTCTCCATTATTGTCCCATACACCAGCCTTGCCTATTATTATTCCTTCTTAAGATCCTTTTAATTAGGTTTTCGTCATCTGTAATGTCTCAATATCTATCCTATTACTTTTCCTCTAGTTGTAAGTATATTCTCATCATAAGATTCTCTTCCAATGACTCTTCAGAGTACTTCCTCGTTGGTTCTTCCCAATCGGCTATCAAGCAAAGGAGGTACAGTCAGTCGGACCGTGCTCAGCCACATTTATGGTTCACAATCCTACGTCAGTAGCCCGAATATTTGTTGTTCTGTCACGTATATCGAAGTACCTGCCAGCTGTCAGCCTTTCCATACCCACATAGCTTCGTAGCTCCAACATTCTATATTATTTGATTCTCGCAGGCCATCCTTAGTCAACCTCCAGAGTTTCTTCCAACACGGATTTTACTACACTCTACTACACACTGCCTCACTATTTGTTCTATTAGTTTCCCTCTTCTTCTAGTATGTGTAATCCATAAGACTCCAGGTTCTAGTTAGACATTTGGCCAAAGGATCGCAGATCTTGTTTAGCGCTTTACAGGATCAAAGTAGGAGTTCAGGGTTGAAATTTAACGGTAAGAACAAGAACAAATTTAATGAGATTCTCGAAAAGTAGAAAGGCTAAACTGACTCTAACACTAGAACGTCTTAAGTTGGTCCAGGTAGGTTTACTTATTTGAGCAGCGTCATTGAGGAAGACGGAAGTAGCGACAAGGATATTAGAAGAAGAATTCAAAGAATTGAAAAGAGGAATTTGTGAAAGGGGAGGAGTTGATCAGAGGAACCTTATGGAGATCCGTAGAGAAAATAGTGACAACCCTCATGGAGCGTTTGGATTTGAAGCCTGGTCCTTGAGGAAGATGATGAGCGTAGGTTAGAGGCTTAAAAGATGTGCGTTTGACGACGGATGGATAAGTTATGATGGACGGAGAGGAAAACTAATGAATAAGTGCAAAAAAAATGGTAGGACAGGAGAGTCGTTCGCCGCGTGAAATCCGAAGAAGGCAGGAAAGGTGGATGGAAGGGGTACTCAGACTCAATGGGCCGTTGAAGGCTATAATGGAGGGTAGAATGTTGAATAAGCGAGGTAGGGGTAGAAAAGAACAGAGATTTGCGATAGAATGGTATCGTGTGGGAATTACGCAGAGTTGAAGTGGAAATTATGTTAAGGTGGGGCTCGGTAGCGAAATCGGACTCTATAGCACTGTAGTCTCGAGTTTAATCTCTAGGTTCTGACATATTGCTAATTCCACTTTTGCCACCATTTGCCACTTCATACAAAATATAGAAAACGTTTTTAAAAAATTATTCCTTCGAGAGAGTATGTTCTTTGTTTATCATTAGTTTACCAGAGAGAAAACTTCATTGTTTAACATTGATTTATTACTGAAAGTTAATCCCATGTGCTTCACGTGTTGGCGTTTCACAATTTTCTAGATTGAAAGATAAGCTGTGAAAAGGTAGAGGCTTTCGCCCAAGACTTTCACTTGGCCCTCTGACGAAAGGACTTTTTCGAAAGAGAGGACGTTTTTGAAAGACCCCTTGTGATGGGAAAACTCGGTCGGAAAACTCTGTGTCTGAGCCCGAGGTTGTGCGAGAGATTGTTTGGTAGTATCGAAGAGTAAAAAGCAGTAGTACTGAAAGAGCACTTGAAGCATTGTCGTATTGTTTGATCACGACATAACTGTCATTTAATTTTCTATTTCTCTAAATTTATTTCTGCAGAAATAACAATGCACTTACAATAGGGTACATTATTTTGATTACCTACGGTGAAAACTGGATTGGAAAGGATCTTAAAAGGGAAGAACCCTAGAGATAGGCCAATGTTGGCCTATCTCTAGGGTTCGCATAATTTTTTGAACAACTGAACTGAACACTATGGAACAACATTTTTTTTACCTTCTAGTCAGTTTCAACTTCGAACAACGTCGAAACTTTTTATTTTGCTCAATAGGTACATTTATAGAAGAAGTTAATAGTTGGCGAAAATCTTTCGTTTCGAAGATCTATCCCTTGTCCTTCCTAAATAATGAACTTTATATAAAAATACATAAAAGGCAATGTGTTCGACGTAGAAGCAAATATTGAGTTTGTTTTGTTGAATAAAATTAAAAGTAATGTTTCCCAGCTAGATTTAAGTTTAAGGATTCGAATTCGGTGTGAGTTATAGCATGTGATTATGTGATGGTCTCTCTTTCAACTTGTCAACTTCTAAGATCAAAAGTCTTCGAATGTGGACGAGAATCATTAGCAAAAGCAATATTTTAGGTTATTTTAAATTTAACCTGCACTAAAATAACTTTTTTCACCGAAACTCTACGTCTGGATACAAGATAGAATCCGTGTGAAAGTAAGAGACCTTTCTTACCCGATGGGCAGAAAAACTTTAAAACTTGTTTGAAAATATTTAAGAACTTGTTAAATCGCGGAAGAAACGTGAGCCCTTGTACCTACCTCTACGATCCAAATAATTCGTCCTCATCCTTTAATCAGGTTTTCCAGGTGTCGAAGTGTAAGAGCTCGTATTGCACTCATTTCCTTGACGGTGTCAGAACCGAGCCTTTGCCTTATCGGTAGTGCGAGTTTGCAGTGTGAATTTAACTTCAAATTCCGAGCATATATATCAGAATATGAGAAAAACGAGAAAAATACTGATTTTGGTTAGTAGTATAAATGTAGTATATTTGAATCACACAAGAAAATAATTTAGAAATTTATCGAAATTGTGAAAAGATATAGGCTGTTTTACCGATTTCAAAATTATTATTTCTGCCGGCTTTTACTTACTGTTAACTAACTGAAATTCCTGGAAACTGCAACTGGAGATGCTGACTATGGATTGAATCACATATTTTGTTTCAACTCTCGCAATTCTGTCTGAATTCCTCACCCCGGGTAAAAGGGAAATGGCCCTACTTTGAATCATATGAATACTTTCAATGCTATCAAAAAATGTTTCTATTTAATAACTGGCAGGCTTCTATGAGAGACGTAGGTAGTTGCATTTATTCACAACCATTCCATGGCAAAAGACGACACCATCCATTCTATCTTCGTCGAGTTACGAATGACCTGAGCCAAGAGGCCTCTCTGCTTTTGCGTGATACGCGCTCCGTCGCGGTTGTAACTGTTTTCCGGTCATAATTTCGCTATTCGCTATAAAACTGAAATTGACTCCTACGACTTTCTAATGTGCTAAAATCCAATGAAAATTAAAACATGGAAGCAGGTATGTTGACGACTATTCTTCCACCTTTATTACTGGCAGATCTCAAACATACCAGATAAACCCGAAGCATTTTCCTCCTAAGTTTTTCTCTGAACGCGAAAATCGGAGTATTACACATTTTAATTAACAAATAAATAACCTTCTTTAAAAGGTGGACATTTCAGTTTATATTGACAATAAGTCTAATAACAATGTTTTATACTTGTAAAATTTGACTGTTCTCGAAAGTTATGAGGTGAAACATGGGAAAAAGCGTGGTCCTGTTATGGTCAGACGTTATACCAGACGATAGAGCCATAACATTTTTACGATATGGCGGAAATGACCCATGGGCGATTGTGGTGCTAATAAAATTTTGTTGACCTACCGTAAAATACCTCAGGTGTCCTGAATTTTACGTCAATATATACACTTTAACTTTTCCTTCGCAAGCTATTATTAATTACCGTGAACTTGTAGTGTGTTTTCATGTAGTAGAATTATTTTTTTCGTTCCGTTTCATTTTTCATTTAGATATCGAAGTTCCCACTGTGGACACGATAAGGAGTTCTACCCTATTGGGGATGCTGATCGGGGGAGAATATCCCGCTCTATGTGTTGGCCCCACGGGGACAGGGAAGTCGACAGTTGCAAAGGCGAAACTAATATCCGACTTGCCCAAAAATTTTATTTCGGATATTATCATTTTCTCCGCTCGCACTTCTGCCAACCAAACACAGGTAGTAATGTTTCACTTCATCTCACTAACAATTAAAAATTTAATTAATTTAACTTTAATTATATTATTTATAATATTTACAATTTATATTATTTAATTTAATTAAATTATTAAGTTAACTTTTCTCAGCTGCATCCTTTTTTTCCTAAAACTGGACCCTTGTTTTTACTCTATAGGACATAATGCTTCAACTTTTTCTTCTCTAATATTTAATATTAATTAATTATGCATCAACGAGTTTTACATGCTTCCGGTTAGGAGTCACTTTGATTCGAATTACATAATTTTGCTATGGATGGATATGTCTCTCGGTACAACTGAGTTGCTGACAAAATATATCATTCATATAACCTTAATAAATAATTAATAAGTAAATAATTAATTATTTATGATAAAATACGTAGTAAACTTGTTCTGCTTAGTGTTGGCTGAGAGGTATAAAGAGTAAATAAGCGATTTGGATTACTTTTATTATTATAGCATAAAAAAGGAGTAAAATTATTTTGAAATGCTCCAATAGATAGATTCAAAATAGTTGCATGTCACTTTACATGCCATTGAATATATTTAAGCAATTAATATTTCAAGATGAGCAAAATAATTTAGATTTTAAATAAGGAATATAATATATATATCGTAAAAAATGATTTTATTTGAAATTTTTGAATTTTTAAAAATTAGTTGAATAAGAACGATTCCATCATCATCATTAGTGAATAGAATTTTGTAGCTTTTTTCCTCAGTATAGTATATTTAGTACGACGCGTTTCAGCTGACTGAGTCATCCTCATGTATAAGACCCATCTTGTCTAGGTCTTGTACCTGAGGATGGCTCGGTGAACTGAAACGCGTCGCATGAAATGTATTATACTGTGGAAAAGTACATCTTTATTTTCATTATGTATTCCTTCCACTACAAAAACCTAAATCAGTAACACTTAATCATCATCAGTACTTCAATCCGAAGATTGGGTGACTACAAACCTCCATTCTTTCGTATCTAATGCCAATTATCCTATTCCATGGTAGTTTTTTTTCTGACGTCTCTTATTATTTGCCCTATATATTTTTCCTATATATCAGCCCCATCAATGAGGGGATACTCTTTTCTTACATAAAATTTGCAATAGTTAATACATTACATGTATAATTTATTACTAATCTTCTTTAATTATATTGTCATATTACTAATCATTATCTCCTGTTTACATTTAAATTTAATCTTATTTTCGTAATGGATTAAGTACGAGTATTAATTTTTTTTATTGTTGTAATTTATTCTTCAACTGCCCACACCCAGCACTAGGCTCAATTACGGTGACACAGTATACCAATCAATAACCAGGACGAAACACACATATCCATGCCCAAGGTAGGAGACCTCCGAATTAGCAGACGAGGACTTTACCCCAGCGCCACCGAGACCGCCAAATACTTAATTTAATTACCCTTGGATTCAATTATAATTAATTTCACAATTCACGATTGCATTAATCGAAGCATATGCAATTCGAAATTCAAGTGCCTAAAATTCCGCGCTACTCAGGACAACAGATCCAAGTATGAAAAAATAAAAAGGAGATAGTTTTACTTTTTTGACAGTGACGTGAGAGAGCCATTTGTAGGGTTTAAAACTCTGTAAATTCAGTTCTTTTCTCCTCCAAGCATTAAACGTATGGTCAAGAAATGTTATCAAGCGTTTCATTTGACCATCTAGTCCAGAAAGTCTCTCTCCAACCATACGTCTGTAAAGTAATTTTTTATATTTTTTGAAATCGAGTTTTAGGCGTTAAACATGTAAACTAGTCATATTTGGAATAATAAAATAAGAATTATCTTCGATGAAATTTTTTCCAGGATCTGATTGACTCCAAGCTTGACCGAAGGAGAAAGGGAGTTTTTGGTCCAATTCTAGGAAAGAAACAAGTTTTCTTCATCGACGACTTTAACATGCCCGCTCTCGAAGTCTACGGAGCTCAACCGCCAATTGAATTGATACGGCAGTGGATGGACTTCAAAGGTAGGAGACGACTATTTAGATTCCTGTTGAAACTAATAGCGCTCTTCCTTTCCAGTGAGGGAACTTAGCTTGTTCACAACTTACAGGAAAATATATTGTTAATTTGTGCGTTTGTGCGTTATTTTGACGTGAGGAAATTTTTATTTACACCAAAATTCAGCTACCGTTATTTGATTCAAGGGATAAGAGTATCATTATCATCATTAGGAGTTATTAATCCGACGACTGGTTTCTCTCTCAAAGGTTCTCCACTTTATACTTTCACATGTGAGCCTCATCATACTTTCATATATTTTAATTCTCAATTTCTCCAATACCTGTTTCCTAGTGAACATAAATGGCCTACTTGTATAGATGATCACTTCTAGGGTCCCTTCTGATAAACTCTTCAACAAATAATGTGTCCCACTGTAAAAGTTGTCCATAAGCTTCTCTTTTCTCAGGTCGTAGGAAATGCTTTTTACCGTGCACATAATGATGACGCTAATGGAACGCCGCGTTATTCACGAATATTTCCGAACAAAAGTTTATGGAAAATATCAAAATCACAATAAAACTTTATATTTCGATGATAAACTGATAATGACTTACTATGATGGTGCTAAAAGAGTAGATAATCAGTCTTTTTGATCCAATCTAATTTACCACCCATTTTTGTAACAGATCATTAACTTCTTAAATCTCTGAGACAACATATTTTTGCTTGCTCAGTGCAGATAATAGAGGCACAGATACTTATTGTCTTGTCTATAACTAATTAGTTCATCACTGTAAATCTTTACTTACATAGACGTTGTGTCTACAGCTATGTGTTATCATTGTGTATAGACAATGGGTTCAAACGCTACAGTTCAACCTATCTTTATAAGAAATCCAAGAAATTAAATAAGGAATAAATGGAAGTGGACAACAAGACATCAAGAAGTGAGAACACCACTTATGTATTTGTTGTAATAAATTCACGTTGCCGATAGATCAGCCCAACAAAGAACCACCGTATCCTAATCAAAAATAACTTTCACTTGATTTCTGCATACTTCCCAACAGTAATCAAGCTTTCAAAATCCCATTTCTTTTTAAACCCCTTCCCCCACTTATATTCAACTTTCTATTACGATATATATACACACTAGCATTATTGACTGCTGCTGAATTCCCTGGTGACGACTTGCAAGGTAACCCGTACGTAGACGTCGATGACTATTTTTCCATTAGCACCAACTCGTATTGACTTCCATTATTCGTACTTCCCTGTTCATTATTTTTGTGTGCAGTCAATCCATCTTCCAAAATGTTTCATTCGCAGTCTTCGAAACTGCCTATTTTTTAATCTAAATTTGGCTGCACGCTGAATCCTTGCCTCTCCTTGTGCAGAACAAGGCATTCCTCTAAGCCGGAGGTGGGGGAGATTGGTTTGGTGACCATGGTTCACTTTTTCTATTTAACCAATTGTAGATTACTAAAAAATGTATTCTACTGTTGAATAATTGAGGTGGCTTCCCATAGCCTTCGTGAATAGTGTGTAATGAATGAAATTTCACTGGGCAAGAGCCGCCTCACTGAGGAGTAGACGCTGCGTGGGCCACCTTTCGTCTAGCTCCTGCCCTTCGATCTATCTGTCACGCATAACCCCACCAGAAGGAATCATTACTCCCGCCCGAACTGCTCTTAGGTTCACGGATTATTAAAAAACCAAAAATGAATTCGGGCCTTTTGTGCTGTGGCCATTCGATTGAACGAATTATTTTTTTTTCATTAAATTCTTCCTTTTTGTATTCCCAGGTAAAAATAAATTAAGGCCTTTTTTCTGATTTTTATCTTACTTTTTTCTTGGGTGGATTACTATTGTGACTAGTTATTACTATATTTCAAAATACTTTCCTCTTTTATCTGATGCTTCGGTTCCTTGTAAGCCCTTGGGGATTTCTTCCCTAGGCGTGGATACCACACGTGGGAGGCGGCCGTATTTTACTGGAACATGCCTTAAAACCATATTCTTGAACCTTATGTCTCCTCGCCGGACCGAATTCTCTCTCTATTTTGTTTGTGAAGCTCCTTAGCGGTAGATTAAATCCGATCCATATTTTTAGCTGATTTCATATAGTTATATATATGATTCTTTTCTCTTGTATTTATTATTCACTTTTTCATTTGAAAATTCATGTCATCTTTGGATTAAAATCATGCATTTTGTGCGTATAAATCTTTTTTGTTACAATAACTTAAGAAAATAATATTCATGCATAAATTTATTCAAGAATTAATACTAAGTATCTGATTTTTGAAAATGATAATTGAACCATGTCATTTCCTTGTTTTACTATTTGTTGTACAATGGGAGGTACGTTCTTTATTTTCACTGTTTCTCCACAGCTATGAAAATTGAGAGAGTATTCATGTCTGAGAATAAGGTATTTCAATGGAAGTTTAAAGGACTCTGGTTCAACATTATTTTGAATAACTCAACTTATAACTTATTCAATATTAAATATTCTATTTAAATTCCCAAGGCTGTTTTCTTTCAGTCGTAGCCAAGAGAAAATTGGATATGAGCGATTCGTAAGCATACTGCTAAATTCCATCAGCGAGATATTAGAGATTAAGCATCGTCAATTGTCAAAAACAGGTATAAGCTATGTTTTGTAATCGACCTGGATTAATTATTGCAATGGGTAATACACGTCATATTAACGATGATTACCTTATTTTTTTGTTCTTTTGTGATTAAATTTTTTTTACTCTATTTCTAATTTAATTAATAATTAATAAATTAATAAATTTAAAGTTTTTTATGTAAGAAATACTTTGTTTTTTGTCTTCTAGTCAGTTCTTAGTTTTTTTTATCTTTTATTTTTTGTCTATGACTATGCTTAAAGTAGTGGGATTAAGGAATATGTCTTATTTCTTCTTCCACTTCAATTGATTTGGATTTCTCCTTTGCATTTAATAATTATCTTGTGTATATACCTTGGATTACACTCATTACGGCTGGAATTACTTTCCTTTCTTTCAAAAGTCTAAAAATGTCTTTCACTCAAACTGTGTCGAAGGCCTTTTTTAAGTTCGCAAAACACATGATAAAAGGTGTATTTGTATTCTATTGACTTCTCCACTATATTTTCGACATTGAGAGATTACAGCTTCGGAAACCATTTTGTTCATCTTCAAATATTAATTGTGATTTTAATATTTCATTTATTGCTGTTATCGTTACCTTTAGTGATGTTCTAATTTAATTAACTCCTCTGTAATTTTCTGGGACATTTATATCGTCTTTTTTGAAATGAGGTAAGGCGATGCTTTCTTTCCATTCTGGTGGATTTTGCGTCTCTATTTTTTCTTAATAACTTCGAGTATCCATACTTCTACTAGGTGCTGCTCTTGTATTTCGTCGTATTTAATTAATTCATTTTTAATTTCATCTTTTCCTGATGATTTTCTGTTTTTAAATTTTTTTATTGCTTGTCTACATTAAATTCTGTAGGTTACATGCATTATTAAATTAATAAATTTCCTCTTATCAAATATTCCTCCGTGTTTCTATAAAACTAAGGAATATTTGTAAATGTAGAAGGAAAAAGGAAAATATTACTTTTGTCACACTTCAGTAAACGATACGGTTTCTGGCGTAACTTTGTGGAACTCCAACATACTAGGAGTAATTGAGCTAACTTTGCATT
>WURS02002501.1:0-12755 GCA_011762765.2 Rhinocypha anisoptera
TAATGTATGCTGAATATTTCAGTACCTGAAGACGCCGCAAGCCGGTGAAACGCGTCGTACAAAAATAAAAGTCTGTGAAAATTACAAAGTTGTTTTAATATGGAATATATTTCATTTTAATGATTTCTGCTCTCTATATCTATATATCTCTGTTCTCCTTGAATCTCCATATTTGTTGAAGGATGGATAGAGAAGTGTTGGAAATGCTTGATTTGAAAAAATGCTTCTCCACTTCTAATGTATGGATCAAAAGTATTAAATAATATGATAAACAAATCATCAAATGATGCAGGAGAACCACATGAATGGTCACGCTGTGGCAGTTTTCCAATGTACATTCAAAAAGAGAAAATTATATTTTTGAGTAATGATGTTAATGGGAAAAATGCCAAATTAAAACGTGAACACTTATTGATGAAGAAAGGGATTTTAGTGACATGGAAAAGAGAGAAGGTAACTAAAGAAATTTGCTCCAAACTCTGCCCTTAAATGAGGCAATTTTGAATTATTTAAGTTAATTTTATCATTACAAAATTTGACATATGAGTAACAATGTACATATAAAAAGGCAGGCCAATATAAATAATAATAATCCTTACTATCTAATGCTGTAATAATACCATAAATTGGATTGAGAGATTGGCAAATTTATTCCTTTCCCAGTTTAAGCTTCTGAGCAAAAATAGCACCAGGATTACATAAGAAAGCAGTAATTATTCTTCCTAAGAAGAAGAATTATTATAGCTTCTGGTAGGGAATCAACACCTTGGACAAAACAGGAGGAACTTCTACTTACATTATGTTCAGCAACAACCCCTTCATAAACTTCATAAAACTCTTGAACATCTGTTTTATCTAAATAATACATTCTCATTGCTGTTATTTCAAATGAGGCACTCTGGATATCAGATATGATTTTACCTAAATTTCCTGTGAATGAAATAACCACACAACAGTCTAAATATTTTATTGCTGCATAAGAATTGGTAATACCGTAATTAGTGTACAGCATAATAATACATAACTAATTCTTCGTAATTATGAAATGTTGTTCACACAATTCCGTTATTAGAACAATGCTTTTAATAAGTTATAATGAATGTACTATTATAATAATATGAGATCTTGGTTTTCATACTTTGTCAGTCTAAAGGTTTTCATGTAAACCAAAATACACAGTTTATTTTAAAGCAAATACAGGACAAAAGTTAAAAGTAAATTTTGGAATAGCAGTAAATATTACTCATAACTAAACCAACCTTCCTCTACTGCATGTGGAAGTATAACACAGCAGGTACTATTTTCAAAGGTGGCAGTACTTTTGGGGATGTTTTGCTTTGGTGATGGTTTTGCAGGAAAAAATATGTCAAGTTCCTGGAGAGGATTAAAGAAATAATATGTATACATACAGTCTTCCATAATCAGCAATGTTTACATGCATTAATATACATTGAAAATTTTAGGGAAACAGCATATCACAATGTACACTCATAGATCTGGGAGCACACAACAGGTTCTGTGTTTATGTTGACAATTGAATAACATTTTATACAACCATCTTAAATGTGTATTATTTTATACAACACACATAACACCTATTGAGATTGAGGAAGTCTAAGAGATTCAAGACAGAAAAGAATGCGATAAAATAAAAGGATTATAAAAATTAAAATATGTGAATACATATTAGCACCCAAAATAACTTGGACCACTCACTCTTTTAGCTGATGCTGCGCTATCAGACCCATGAAAGCCATTCTGTGTCTTATCAATGCCATACAGTGCTCTTAAAGACGTAGGGACCTCTTCCCTTGCTTGGTGGGCATCTGTGGGGCCTATTTCCTGGCGCCAGGCTTTAATGGCGTTGGTACCCATAAGTTCAAGTGCAACTATTGGTGCTGAGGACATGTGGCGTACCAGTGTTCTTTAAAGAAAATCAACATTATTCAGTCATGAGTTTAATAGTTTTAGGCTTCATTTCATGAAGAATGTGAATTTTCATAACAGAGAAAAAACAATGTACTTTGAAAAAGAGAAATCAAGAAAGAAACAAGGTACTTCAGAAAAACATTAATTTAAAGCCTGTGGAAAAGTACATTGTTATTTTTCCTATTCTGAATATTACTCAGTCATTGAATTTTATTCAAAATAATAAATGCTATACCAAGACAGTTCCATGCCATGATTTGGAATTGTCTCAGGATCTTTTACAGTGAAAAAATTACTTAGAGAGGCAAGTGGAGTGACAAAAACAGGCATTTGTGTAATTTATTCATAATGTTGAGATTTTGTTTAAATCATGAAAGTATGCTTTTCCTATTCTCCTTCAGTTTCTGTTACTTTTGAGTATACTTCTTTATAATCTCTACAATGGAAATGACAGCTATGATCATTCTGAATCTCTTCAAATCATAGAAAAAACCCTATTGGACAAACACAACACCAATGCCATGGCCGGAACTCGAACCCACGACTTTTGGGTTAGCCGGAAAGTGAGTTATCCTCAAGCTAACCCAGCTGGCCTCTTGCTTAATGAGAATACATATATTATAAAATAGCAGCAATCCAGTTACATGGTTTAAATATGAAAATCAAGAGTGGACAATCACAGTTTCAACACCAAGTTGGCTTTACTCAGTTTTCACAAGAAGTTTAAAAAAATCGATGGAGTAATTACTCATTGCATTAATCCAATCAGGTCATGAGTGTTCTGGATAATATTATCACTTCACCATCTGAATTTAAAAAGACATTTTTATTTCAAACAGGTACATTGATGATACCAGAAAAAAAGACAAACACAGAAGATTAGATGATATTACATATAAAGAAGAGTGCATTTCAACCCTGGGATTAAAAAATTATATTTAATTTTTTTTCTGAACAAAGAATATTTAATTTAACAGATGGGATTCCTTACTTACTTCATATCTACCCTTCAAAGAGTAGAGCATCACACCAAAAGAGAACGGTCACCACTTATGTAATTAGGATTCTGGTTCATTCGGACCTTTAGTTTTTTATTTATTATTTGAATGAGAATGTGTAAACACTTTGGTGGCGGATGATAAATTATCTTTTTTTGGACAAATCAAATTGAGTTGATCCTACAAATCCTGATTAATCAAATCAAATTGTACCTACGGGAAAAATGTCCTCCCATCGTGCTCCTTGTAAAATTCTTGGGCATTATCCTCAGTCATAAGACACATTTTTGCATTTATCACTTTGAAGCCCCTTGAATATATTTCATCTAATATCTTTCCAAAGCGGGCCACAGATTCTGGCTTGAGCATGGCGAATGTCCTGAAAGACAGCATAGAAATATATACTAGTTTCATGCAAACAATGACAACACAAAATGTGGCATTAGAAATAACTCAAACAATACTACTAATTTATAAGTTTCCACAAATGAAGAGATAAAAGATCACTTGTTCAGGAAATCAAATATAAAAATATTCAATGTTCCCAGGGGCCTAAATATTTCAAGGTTTATTTTATTTTTGAAATTGACCCACAAGATAGAAATGATTAAGACCTGGTCACACATGTTGGCCTCAAAATTTCCCAGCAAGTGTTTGATTTTTTGCTGATTATTTCAGAAAATACTTCTACTTCCTCACCTTTAATGCACAATTTATGAGTAGACATGTTTGATTAGAATTTCAAACACTTCACGGCAATGCTCTAATTAACAACTATTCTAGCAGAACGACGCAACCAACATTTTCTCTTTTAGTTGCAGGTATTTGTACTACTATAGCCTAACACAAAAATTAGGACACTCGTTGGTGGAGACAATATTATTTGGAGATAAAGTAATTTTTGAGTAGCTACATATATATGTTTTGCCAATATGTTGTACATACAAAATGCTTATGAAATGGACTAGCCTGTGAACATTTTTGTGGATTTGTTTGTAAACAATGATGCTTCGTGCAAAGTTCATGCAATAAAGAGTTCATAATTATTAAAAACTTTACATATTCATTATAAAATTATGAATTGCAATGAAAAACCAAACTGTTTAGTAGTTTCAGTCTCACACATATTATTGAACAAAAGCATTTAGAGGGTGGAAGGAATGATGGCCCAGCATGGTAGCCTTCATGTTCCTCCTCTATATTAGTAAAAATAAAATAGTATGTATCCACAACATATGTAAAATGATTCTTCTTTCCCAGGACTTGGTGAACTCTGCTTGATGCAAAAATTCCCTTTGGTAATCTAATAGTACATACCTTTTGTTTTTTCTTTCAATTTTTGAGATCAAACAACAATTGACTGAAATTGGGATAATCTCTCCACATGAAAAGTAATATATACTTCAAATATACATATAAATTGTAGTAAATGTATTTGTATTGTCAACTAAGCCACTCATTTTCGGAAGTCATCACTATCCTGTGCAGCTGATAAGCTAAATGAAAATCAAAAGTCACAGTTTTACTTTCAATAAAAGAAATATATTTTTCCAGAATATGGTCCTCAAGTGCTGTAAAATTCCTTAATGTTCACATGTACTTGTTTTTTTAAATGATAGAGATTTAATGTTCTTAAGTTACATGAAAGTATAATGAATGCCTTATCATGCTTTGAATAACCTTTTGTGATTTTCTAATTTTTTGGAATGTAGTTACCTTACAAAATCTACTTATGTAATATCATGTCCCTTGGGAAAATAAACAAAAATACCCAATGATTCACATGTGAAAGTCACCTTAAAAACCTAGAAGTTAAGTCATGGGTCTAATAATAATAGCCTTTGTTTTTGCCTTGATTGTCATGAGTGATAATGTGGGCACCAAATGAATTTAGGAAAGAGATGGCAAAAGAGGAATGGGAAGAGGACTGAAAAGTCACTCTACCCTTGATGAATGACTCCAAAATGTGCATCTCTAAATATGTCGAATAAAATGCGATCTCTCCATTCTTTCACAGTTTTTACCAATTTCCTTCCTTTGCCCACTATTCTTTATCAAGGTCATTAGCATTTGAAGGAATAATAAACTCTAGATTTAAAGCATAAGCTATATTTATATTCATCATTTACCTTTGAGATTTATATGCTTGAAAATATAAACACAGTAAGAAAATACTGAAGAACTGACAAACATATGTAGCCCTTATTAAATATTGAGTAAAATTGGTTGAAGGAATTGAGGCAAATTTGAGTAACAGTGAATTATTATTGAAATCATAAATCATTTATTTATGGGGAAATAGACACCAGCTAAGGTTATTCCAGAACTACCAGGGAGAAACTAAATAAAATGAAGTCTGTTACCACTATAAACTGAGTAGGTGATGATTTATAATGAAGAGGGTCCCTGATGTTCTTTGAATGGGAGGGTGCACTTAAGAATATTTTCTTGAATAGTCTACTTTGAGGATCCATAATTATGGCCAACTGTTAATGGTGTCTGTGAAAAAATCCAAATTAATACTTTGTTGCTCATAGCAGTACTAGTATTTTACACTGGATATGCAATCAACACAATAGTGCATGTGGTGCTTCACTTTGTTGGTTGTCTTCTGTTGACAACCAATGTAATGGAGCACCGGAAGTCCTTTAGCATCGCAAAATGAATCACTGTTGAATCTTACATCAGAACATAAAATAGCACACCTAAAAGTTTATCTTTGTATCAAGCCCTTAGGAAAGGACAAACTAATGAGTGACTTGTTTACTACATAAGGGGCCACCAGGCACATAGTATGCTGGATGGTGTTGAAGCAGGTTATGAGGTGTGAACTGAACCATCATCCAAAAATATTTTGCATTAAACAAACAGCACTGATTCATGAATATGTAAATAAATGCCTTTATATCCAATAGACATGCATGGGTGGTAAACATTGAAATACAAGGGCCCAGTCACATAAGACAGTAAAGGGTTAGTTTTCTCTAGCCTCATGAAAAATCTAGCTGCTGACTGACCTCATACTTTTTATCCATCTTGATGGTGAATGGGAAAGAACAATCCCATAAGCTCATTTTTCACTCGAATATCAATCTCAACTTTCCAATGACTCAATATCAAATAATGTCACTAACTCTGGACCTCATACTTAGCATAGAATGTGTGCTGACTTTCTAAGGAATGCTTATTATCCCATATGTGGGGGTGGATATTCTACATACATAGTAGCACTCAAGCAAAGATAGAATAAAATATATGACACATAAAAACAGCATTCAGAAATCTTAAGCAATCCATAAAACACAGTTTTTAAAATCACCTTGTAAGAAGAAACTTCATGGTAGAACAATCAAATTACACCATATGTCTCTGCTGTAGGTAGCTTTATCTTCTTCTAAGTTTCTGAATAAAAAAGTTTTAAATGATGCCTACTGATCACAGGTAGATTTCAAAATAAAACATTTAGCATCTGTACTTTCCTCACAAGAGGTTTACTTCAGCAACCATAGCAATGGATTTGTTTACTAACATTCAAATCATTTCATTTTCATTGGTTGGGTAAATGGTCATTAAGTATCAACTCAACTTTACAGAGATTATAACTCTTTAAAAAATATTTTTCTTGAGACAATTAATTGTTCTCTGTGTTCACAGTCAAACATTACTATTTCAAAGAAAATGAAATTTTCCATCAAAAATAAGAAGTCAAACAAAAATAGTAGCCTTCAAAAGAACATCAAGAAGCAGAAGACCGGGAAACACAAAACTCAGGATCGTGAGAAGAAGAAAAATAAGATAAGATTGAATGGAAGTGAGGAAACAACATGATTAAGCATTCAAATGTTCCATAAAATTTTTAAAATGCTTTAGATGCCTGATAAAGATTTCATACTATCTATTCTGAAAGGACTTTCCCTGTCAAAGGATAACATGTTTATAAAGTTACAACATTAGGCTTCACTTTGTGTAAGGTTTATATATCCATGATTACCAATTGGATATATCACAGAACTTTTCAATAGATCTCATTATGTAAAACAAGTTTCACTGTGATGCAGCATGGTGAGGTATCTGAAGATATCATATCATGGTGAAATATGTAGTACATACTTAAATTCTGTGGAAAAGTATTACATACATTCAATTGGTAATCATGGATGAATATGGTTATACAGACATAGTTCTGCAACATTAAAACAAATAATCAATTGTGAAAGTGTATTATAAGCAGTTCAAAATCATAAAGAAGTATTCATAAAATAGTATTCTCAGCTTCCTAGCAGCATCTGAGAATTAAGGCTATATTGGCTTACAATTAATAATGAGGTGAAAATGTCATGAATTGTAATGTCATTATTTCAGAAATGGAGGAGATTTGACCCACAAATTTTTGGGTGGGACAAGTCATGACTAATTAAAATTATAATTGAGACAATGAGAAAATTATAGCTAAATGTGTCGCTGAAATATTTATGGCATCAACATAATTAAAGCAACAAAGATAAGCCCTAAATACAGAAATATTTTACGATACAACAAAATTTTTTTAGGAAATGTTCATGATAAATCATCAAAATTGCATCTTTGGTATTTCCATGTAGTCCACAAGTTGAAATACAATAACTGCTTGAACATATTTGTTTTAAATACAGAGAAAGTTTAAAGAAGATTGAAGGAACTGGATGTGTTCTTCTAAAAGATAAGTTATATTCACTTCCGTTACACCTTTATCAGCACAAACACCTGATAAAGTTCTGTAGAAATATGACCACCAAAGATATAATGGTCGGCATTTTATTAAAAAATTCGTAATATAGAGCAGCAAAGAAAAACTACTCCCGACGTTTTGCAAACAACCGTATGAAACTGCCAAACAGCTAGATTACAATACCAACCTCTTCGTGTATCCCAACAGCAATACCATTCTTCCAAAACTTGTTTGATTACCCAATACTCCCCTCAAGCAATGCGAACTTTTCCATACCGGTAAATAATTCTGTTTGGAAACTTTGTAAAAATAAAACACATTGATAGTGTTGAAAATGTCATATTTCTCTTAACTAGTTTGAGAAAAGAATTTGTAGCACGCCACTGTCATTTTTAAGTGCGCATTTCAAAGGTTTGTCCTAGAATTCGTTTCCAGGTCTAAGGTAATAAATATGTAAAAAATATGTGAATACCTGGATAATACTTCGAGTAGAATATCTTTCTCACACAAAATGGTCTTGTGAAAAATGATTGGCAACTACATGAAGGTATTTTTCCAACAATCACCATCTACTAAGATATATAAGGATATAATATAGGCACGCGGCTTGCTTTAAGTCGTTGGCTTGTGCTTGTTCTGAAAATCTATGGAAAATCACCTTACTTCTTAGGTGATAATGCATGTCATTTTTTCCAAATACCTGGCCTAAACTAGGGTGAAACTAAGTAGGAAATTACTGCACATAATTTATGAATATAAGACCTTTTTCATGATGAACGGTCAGGGACAACAAATATAGATAAACATAGACTAGTTCCCTACAACATATAAGTTGCTACTCTAGTACATGACATTTTTAACAATTAAGGCATAATGATAAGCCACTTACTTCTCTGTAATCTTGGAAAATGTATCTCTCGTAAAGTCATCTGCATATTCGATCACTTTCATTTGGCGAGAAAATATGTTAATAGTTGATCCAATATAAATCGACTTCAATGTAACGCCATCGCATTTTATTCTCTTAAGGAAGATTTTAGAAGATTTAATTTCCACCTTGAAGTAAATCGCTCACGTTAGCTGGGAGAGGGCATTCATGAGAATGGATACAACAATCCAAAAAACGATTACTTACTAGTTCAATAGTGTCATTCGAGACAAAGTAAAAGAGACAAAACTTTCGGGTTACAGATGCAAGGTCATCATACCAATCGACGAAAAAACTGTATCTTGTTTCATTGATTCCAGACTAAAATGGATAGAATTACAAAGTCATCATTTTATTTGGGCTGTAACTTTAATAAAGCAAATGCATAACTAAACATTTCTAACCTTATTTACAAGCAAAGAAACATAAATCGCTAAAAACAGGAATTTGGCATCGTGCTGCACCAGTGGTTGAAAAAAACAAAAGTTAAGAAAACAATAGTATCCTAATTCATTAAAAATATTCACATTTTTTACATTATTTGTCATTACTGTACCATGTTTAATTAATTTCCACGAAAGTTCACCGAGTACTAGAAGACAAAAGATCGTTTAAAGCTTTTACAATAAATTTCGTTCAAAATAACTTGATATTTGCACAAAAGATAATACTAAAAAATTTTCACGTAATAGAGACTACTTAAACATATCATATACAATGATATACAATGTGAAAAATGACCTTATATACTCAGCGATGTAACTTAACTTGTTTGAAAACAAAAACAAATGAAGTGCGTTAAATCATAACGCGCATAGCCGGTAGAGCCATCGCGTTTTCAAGATTTAAATTTATAGTTCTATTACAGTATTAGTACATTTTATAATAACTAAGTGGATATCATCTTGCGAAATAAAAGAATAATTGTCTAATTTTCAATATATGTATATTCTAGATACAATATATACCGGTAAACTGGTACTTTAAGAAATAAATCAGTTACTTTGTTGCTATAAATACCTACTATAGGGCGAAAGCCTAAAGGCAAAATCAGGTACGAAAAAGGCAAGATCAGCGGAGGAGAGGAATGAGGATCACACGGAGGAACGACTCTCGGTACGGGCCTTACAATTAATAAATTCTTTTGTGAGATCAGTTTTCGAAATGACACAATGTGTTCTAATTTTATAATAATGTAATGGGCAATTAATAAAACTTTCTGGTATCATTTTAAAAATTGTACTTTATTCATAATCTGGTCTTATTCGAAAATCGCCATCAATTTTGGGTACTCTGGCAAACAGTTGCTAAATATACTGGTACAAAAAAATCCAAACCTAATTCCAAACTACAGTTCTTAAGTCACTTGAATTCTACTTTGGTTTTTGAAAGAGAAATTAAGATCAACCTAAAGATTTTTTTTGCCAATTTCTTCCCCATATTTAAAATTCTTATATAATTTTGATGGGATAATATATCTGTATTCTTACGACCTTGTTTACCAACATTCCAGGTATGTGGGAAATTTAAGGTAGATTTATTCACCATAGAACAAGAATAGACTTGTATGGGCTTCGTCACGTAGTACAATTAAAGAAAGATCAGAAACAAGAGGAATAAAACTAAACATAGAAAAACATGTTACACAACAGTACATTTTGATTTCATGAAATTATTTCATCTTTCCAAGTATTCCTGTATACTATAAAATATATCATTTAGAAAAAATCTTTTAATTTGTATTTAAATTTCTTTTCTTGGAAATACATTGCTTTTATCACAGATGGAAGTTTATTAAATATTATTTTTCCTGTGGATTCAGGTTTTTTTTGCAGAGTAGTTATTCGACAGTGGTTACTAAATATATCATCTTTTTATGGTTTTATGGGCGTGAATGTACTTATTCCTCATCAGTGAGATAGTTTTATAGCAGGCATAGAGAGTTACCTGCTGCATGTATATGCAGGGAATGGTCATAATTTTATGCATTATAAAGTATTTTCTGCAAGATTCCTGAGGTGCTAACTTGCTAAGATGGTCCTCAATGTGTGTTTTTGAAGAGTATTTTATTAATATTCCCATGAGATGAGCTTCCCCAACAGACAATCTCATACCTTTTGATTAAAAGATACTATAATATATTGGGATTAAAGTTTCTGCATCACAGTAGTTTAACAGGGTTTTTAAAAGAAATATAACTGAACATAACTTATTGCAGCATTTTTCTACATGAACTTCCCAGCTTAATTTGTTGTCTATTTCCAAGCCTAAAAAAATGATGTGTTCCACCTCTGTAATAAAAAGGTTTCCTATTTCTACTGAAATGTTTGTTTGGTGAGCTTTGCTATTAAATATCATATAAACTGTTTTATTAATGCTTAGTTGTAGATTATTGTTATGCAACCACTGAGCAACTGAATTTACATTTGAGTACATATCAACCTCCAGTTGATATGATTTAGGATGTGCTGCCATTAAAGTAATATCATTCGCATAAAGTAACATGTTTCTGCTCTGACGAGGGAATTGCTTTTTCAGTTTTGTTCACATATATTAAGAAAAGTCAAGGGTCCAGTATGGAGCCCTTTGGAACACCATGTTTAATTGTTCTCATAGTTGATCTGTAGGTAGATCCATTTTTCCCAATAACTTCAACATATTGTTTTCTGTGCACATACCAATCGACGAAAAAGCTGTATCTTATTTTATTGATTCCAGACTAAAATAACAGAATTACAATGTCATTATTTTATTAGAGCTGTAACTTTAATGAAGTAAATGAATAACTAATTATTTGTAACCTTATTTACAAGCAAAGAAACAAAATCGCTAAAAACAGGATTTTGGCAATGTACTGCACCAGTGGTTGAAAAAACAAAAGTTGGATTAATTTTCAAGAGTGGAAGTTATATCTTGCCAACACCATAACTGAGCTGCATGAGGCAGATGCTGAGTCTGGTGGTGGCAGTATCAAGCACTTGCTCCATCATTTTCCATGGAATTCTTATGAAATAAGAAACAGAAAAACAGGGATATAATATAAATGGGTAAAAAAGAGATTTGGAATGCTAAAACAATAATGAGGGTAGAAACCTAAAAATATAAGATGCAAAAAGGAAATATAAACATGTTAATTTTGAATAAGGTGAGATGGAAGGACTCCATATTTTTGAATAGGCAGTTCTTGGTCAATATATAACCAATGTAATGAGAATCAATGTGGGATAGCCATAGGAAGCAATTAGGGAGAAGTAATTATTGATCAGGTGGGAAGCAAAATATTTGTGACATTTGTTATAAAAAAACAGCAGTCCCATGGGACTGCAGTCACTTAAGTAGCAGTTCAAGTTTCTGCCAACAGGAGGTCATAGGGAGGAAGGAGTTAATAGGGTTATTATGAATGTATGGGGCAAGTTCTAAGGCAATTACTTTTCCTCATTTACATACATGGTCTACTAAATAAATTAAAAATTTTGATGATGATGACCCAAAGACAAATGGGGTAGGAATATGACTGCTGATTATTTCAAAACAACATAGATTACCTATATGACTAGACAATCAAGAGTATGCACATAACCAGATGTCACGATAGCCCAGTAGGTTTGAGTGCTATAGGTTACTGAATGGGAGACCTGGATGGAAAGGCCTGGTGATGTCTCTATACACCTAAACTAAAATTTGTAGTTTTCTCAACTTAACCCAAGATGAGTGATTTTCTGGGTACCAAATCTTCCTGGTGACACAGGGAAAGGAATGCAGCCCCTTACCCTGATGTGAGAATTTTCTCATACTGTTTGTCTTAGGTGAGTTCCACCCTCATTCATAAAACTAGTCTTAGAGTTGAAAACTCTTTGGTTTATGCACAGTACTATATACGAGCACTCGTATATCCATGCATGAAATTTTTCTTACTTCACTTATTTATCTCATATTTTATTTATTTGAAAAATAGCCCACATACAGCATATTTCTGCCAATTTAAAGTGGTGCATACAACAATACAACATAGATAGTATATACAAACAATAACAAGTTAACAAGAAACAACTGCAAGGGGAGGGGAAGAGATGGTGTTAACAGTTTTCGGAGAGATGATTTAGAGCTAGGTTGGTAAAAGTATTTGAGGAGAGAGAAAACGGATCGATGCTATACGGAAGTGAATTAAGTAGGGAGGAGAGGCGGAATAGAA
>WURS02002521.1:0-12755 GCA_011762765.2 Rhinocypha anisoptera
ATACCTCCGTGCATATAAAACCTACCAATAGTCAACAATACCTTCACTACAACAGCTGTCACCCATCCCACACAAAAAGTGCCATCCCCTACTTCTTATCCATCCGAGGTCAGCGAATTTGCAACAACCCTGATTCCCTACAATCAATTCAATTCTCCCAAATTTATAAACTATTAGAAGTGGATAAAAGGTTTAGTTCTCTAGAATCAAGAAAAATATTCATAAGGTATTATATTTTCATATTAATTTTATAAAAATTTTATTTTACGAGGCATAAATTGAGTTCATTCATTTTATAACTGATATAATAAGCTAAACAAATTAGGCGAGAATCTAAGGAGTAATTGTTAATTCTACCATAGTTTAAAATATATAATCATTGTTAATGTGAAATTGTTGCTTGGCATAACGACCACAAATTCATGTTGTCATCTAACCAATATACCTTGAACCTCTAATTCATAACAAAATCAATGTCATGGAGAACAATTATAAGAAATTCTGCATTCTTATCTTATCATTGATAGTATATTTATTTACAGGGTGCGTATATGGAAAATGTGACTTAGCCCTTTTATTTATCCAATAAAAATTAGTCCCAGCGCAAAGTGGGAGAAAAAGATAAATTTAGTTAGCCTGAAAGTTTTCCATATAGCAGACTAACCTGACCGCTGTAGCTTATCTTCATAGAAGAGTTATACAAATATCCAATTATATAATGTAAGGTGAAACAGGAAAAATATGTATTGGCCAATTTGCAAGATTCTTTGAACCTATGTATTGATGTTCTTGTAAGATGTCACATTTAACTGCTGCCTTCCACAAAGATATTTTTCCCAAAGCATCTTCTTGGCCTTTTAGTGAAATTAATTTCAACTTTACGTTTAATGATGCCAAGAAAAATTAGCAAAGTTATATAATATAGCAATTATATGATGTAATCATTATTGAAACCAAGTAAAATATAAAGATAGCCACAAACTCCTCCTCGCTACTTGAAACATTTCTTTTCGAAAACATGCCAGTAAATGCGATAGGATTATAATTAAATTTCTTCGCTTCTAACCTCTGCATTACTGTGGTAACTGTTGTATTTTCATAGATAGAATTACAGTGATTAAATAAGTTAAATCAGCCATCATATTATTTTAGTTTTAAGAAGATATTTTAGTTACTGCAAGTGAAAACCTGAAATATACGATAACTTAATCACTCCTAAGGAAGTGCAAATACTAACTTAAATAGTGATACTAGACTTTTATCGTCTTTGTTATATGTAGGTAATTTAAACCTGAAGCTTTGTAAAAAGGGAAGCAACTTGATAGTCCAATTCCTAAAATGAAAATTACTTTTTCAAAATTTCAATTAATGAGAAATGATTGTTGTAAATTTTTCATCATTCTGAAAAAAAATCAAAATTCAAAATATTATTATTTATACGAGACGGATATTAAAATAATAACTGCCTATGGTTTATATAAATTATAGTTTAATAAGAATGCCACAACAAACATTCAAAAATAATATTAGTTCATTTTCGTTTGTGAACCCCTCTTAGATTCTTTGCACGTACCTATATACGACATGTATACATACATAAATACTTATAATATACTCATATATGCATACACATAAACAAGTTTAAGTAATGTAAAAACTTATTTTTTCTAATAGGGAGACAATTTTTATTACCTATTGTTATTTTTAAACAATTTATAACATTTAAAATGGACCTCACATTTCGTTATGAAGAAAAAGGAAAAAGATTCCTAAAATCATTACATTCTGAAATGTTTTATGCTTCACCATATTTCCATCGGCTCAAGTCTATCATCGTCCAATTTCAATTATAACCGACTGATTATCTCATTTCCCTTATCACCTAATTTCAATTCCTTACCCGTTTACGGTGAGCTAATTTCAAAGGCTTAGTTGTCTGTATGAGACACTAAGCCTTCGAAGGGCGCCATATCACTAAACCTCACCGATTATTCCCAGGAGGCCATTAGGGCAGGCAAATAATTTTCTGAAAACTTTTATTAATATCTTTTTGTAATTGTTTCCAGATACCCTCGAATGATGTCGGAATGAGAAATTTGCCCGAATCACAAATCTCCACTCTGAATTGTCAAAATTCGGAAGAGATGGGATTGAGGGTCGGATAAAGAGAAACGGTATTTTAAGGACAAGTCATGGGAGCCAAAATTCATGGAAATAGAAGAAGTGGATTTGAAAGGCGATTTTTCGGAAAAAACGGATTATTCAGCAGTATGAAGCGTCGCTTTATATTTATCAATGTTGAACGGAGACCAAGGTTATCGGAAGTTATACAAGACGTTATTTGACTGGCAGTTTGTGGGTCAGCACAGATGTTATGGGTGGTTGTTGGGAAGAGAAGCCCAAAGGATTAGATGGCAGGTTTTGCTGTGTAGTCGCTTAATGGTCGAAGGTCGATGGTGAGAGGTATTACTAAAGCTAAGGGTTGGAGGAATTTGAAATAGCTTTGAGGTCTTCGTGCCGTTTGGAGGGTTATATAGGTCATTAAAGGCATTTGGGAGGTGGTTCCTTATATTTTGCATCACTAGTGAGTAATCAATTAATATTTATCTGCCCCTGGAAAGTACGTCACATTTAAACTTTCTTAACGGTACTTATTTATTTTTGAGAAAGATGTAAAACGAAATACTATGCATTAGTTCGTAAAAAATAAATTTTGAATTACCATGGTGCGATTATTGCTGCTGAATTTGTACGCCCATGTTGACAAAGGTAATTCTCTAATGTTGCCAGGTAAAATCAAGAATGTAAAACGAGTTTCCCTCACGTTCGCAGAGTTACCAGTGTTAGCGTGAGCCAGCGGAATAAAGCCGAATACCATCACATTGGGTCGAATCTAACCATGGGAACAAGGTTCAAATGTTTCCATAATGATCAATATTTTCGATTTTTCGAAGGCAGAAAGCTAAAAATGGTATTACAGGTGATTCATCGAACGGTAGTCATTCGTCACCCCCCCATAGCTCGAAGTTCCAGGAGCTACGTATTCGGCCCGGGAATTCTCCGCCTATATTGGGAAGACGATGGAGAGGAATTTATCCCTCAATTTGAAACTGGAGGCCCATTGGCTCTCAATATCCCTGGACAGCTCATATTATTTTCTAAGTTTAAGACTCTTTCACACGGGACCAATCTCAAATGGAACTGAGCACAAGCAGGTGTATCGAGATAAATCGCTTCCTTCGAATGAATTCCATTTTTACGGCAAAAAGTCAATGCAATTCGACTTTTTACTTAATTCCTCTAGTGGAATACAATATTTAAATTTGTATGAGGAAAAAAGGATTTATGTTGATTCTACACCGCAAGCCTCTTCAAGTTAATACATTCTCTTTGAAGGTATTTAGGTGCTATTGGGTAGGGTGTTCAATATTTGGCAAGCAAACTAACTTTACATTAGTCAAATTGAAAGCGATGACATAATGCTTTAATGTAAACAACACAGGGTAAATATCATGTGTATTCCACGTTACTCAACTAAAGATTAATAGTTAAATAACTGTAATTTTAGGAAAGTATTGATAAAATTTTATTGTAAATTATTTTGTAAAAAATTAATATATGTATCCATTTTTTTATTTAAAAAAACCTGTATCACGATCGATGTCTTTACGAATGCTTTCAACATATTTATTAGTTTTTCTTTATTTTGCTTATAAATAATTTCAGTTATATAAATGTCAGTATATTATTATAATGGGTATATGCTCTAGAGCCATAAAAATTAAATGAAATTTTATAACAATAAATGTTCTGTACCTCTAAAAATAAACCAACGGAATATTTTGGGAAAAATATTATTCACTACTCAAGCTGTTAAGTCAGTAAAAATTATGAGAATGTCTTTAACTCCCTAATCAAACTGTCAACAGCCGTTGAGTGATCGACATTATCGGAAGGAAAACACGAGAAAGATCGGAGATATGATTTTCGAGATAGCTGGCATGGATAACAGAAAATCATTTCCTTACGAAAACTGTAACTTTAGATGGACATTAGGTACGAAATTCCTATATTAATGATATAATTTTGGCAATCTCGGAAGATTCTTAAAGTTTGGTCAGCAATCCGCACTATGCGAGATTTGTGTATATTATTACTGCTTGTTTGGAACAAATATTGAAAGAAAATTAACGCGAATTACACGAAGGAAATAACTAAAATAAATGGTTCATTAATTTCCGGAAATTATGGCGTTAAAGGTTAATTGAAATATTTTAGTACGATTTCGTGAAGACCATGAGTTTATAAAATTCTTTACATGTCCAATACAATTTTTTTGCACAAAGGATATTTGGTAAAGAAATTACGTAGGGATTCATAGAATTATGTTATAAATAAATGGTATGGCAAAAAGTACCACACGTGTCTGAAAAAATAATTATAATTTCTTATACTACATTATGTCATATGTACTGATAACAAATTATTATATCCGAGCCTGAATCATTTTTAGATACTCACTATGAATTTAATGTTTAGTAGAGGTACTAGATATGAATAAATATACACTTTTGAAGTGCCCTTCAAACCCCCTTTAATGGATACGGCAGGAGATATTTTTACCTGAAGTCTTAAAAATATGGAATACTTTATTGCAAGTGATAAATAACGTTGCATACACACTAAAATATATAAAATAAACATTCGTAGCGATGTAATTAAATAAAAATATTTAAGTTGTATTGACTTTAATCATGCAATTATTGATATTTTAAAACATTCCGGATTCAATGACACCGTGCTATTTATTCCGTTATATAATATACTTAAAATAAAATCTAGTCAAATCGTTTGAAAATTATGTTAAATTTTCGTATCTAGTATAATTTTTTTACTCCTAGACTGTTCTCTAAACTGTGATTATGGGTGTAAATTCGTGAACAATTTCTGCATTAAAAATGTTATTGTATTAGTAGATAGTATTTGTATTTACAGAGCGCGTAGACGGCTATTGTCACATTGGACTCTAAATAAACTCTAAGGGATTCTATGGGCCATCTGAACAAACACCACACCTATGCTCTAGGCGGGATTCGAATCCACAAACTTCGGTTTAATCTGCGGATGCAATATCGACACGACTAACACGGCCGGCGTAGATTAAATTTCTTAGCACTTTAAATAAGAAAAACGTATAAAAATTAAAAAACCTGTAGCCTCTTGATTACATGATTTGATAAAGTAAATCGTTACTTATTTCCCTTTTCGAAGATTTATTTTTCATCATTAGTATTTAAATTTTAAGATTGATTGAGAGAAACCCTACATCCTTCCCTAACCAATGCTAACTCTCTTGCGACTTTTAAGTTATTATTATTTAAATATGGTATTGTTTTCCCTCCAATAGAAAAATTATGCAGTACCTAATAACTTTGTTTGTGAATTTTGTAAAGGTTACACTGAATATTATATGAAGGTCATCATAAGTGCGTATATAAGAACAAGAAAGAATGGCACAAAATTTAACAAATGCCTTTGAGAAATCATGTCGTTTAATCCACAGGTTGAGGTAAGATTTTGGTTATCTCCAGATTATAAGTGCTAAACCTGACCTGAATATATAACTCACTTCATCTCTGAATTCCCTCTGACAACTATCATTATATGCAAAATACCATCTATCTCCCCCAATTACGACTTTAAATGCTTTAATAACATTCTTACCAGTTCCAATATTTCATCAATTGTGTTTCTTTGGAATAATTCTTCCTTGTCTATTTGCATGAATTATGGAATAGTGATCAAATAAAGAAGGCACGACTGATGGAACGTGCTCAGCCTGGATAATTGTCCAATGTATTAGCTTACTCTCTAAGGATTGATTTAGATACTGGATCCTGCTTTATTTAACACTATTACTTTCTCAATTATGAGTTTTTCCTATCAGATATCATAGTGTCTAAGACCACGATATATTTCTACCTTTACCTTTACTTGAAACTTTGACCCTGAATAAACTCTTCAAAAACCCATCGCCTGTAATTATTTCTTATATCTACAGTGCCTGCATTCGAATTTTACTAAAAGTCGTCACTTCCCATATCAATCTTACCACTTGTTCATTAATTTTCTTTTCGTACCTCTGTATATCCTCTGTCCTTTGCCATATACGGTAGGTTCATGGCAACTTTTCAAGTTTCAGACCTTTTTAATACTATACATATCCATTTATACTATCCAATTAAGTGTTTTACTATTTTATCTTCACTTCTTCCCATAAGGTTTCCCTCATTAACTCCTTTCAATTCACGAAAGGGTTTATTACTTACGCGTTTCTTCCACTAGCTCTTTTACCGCCATGACCGTTTTCCTTATGACATTTTTAAATAAGTAAACGTTTATCCCTATTATAACTTACGTAATCCAAATATTATACGTCCCTCCCCAGAATCTAATTGTGTAAGTTTTCTCACTATTTACCTGGATATAAAAATCTCTCACGTTTGTCTTTAAATGGTATCATCAAGTATATTATTAGGTTCAAGGGAATTCCTTTGGTCGAATGACTACCGAGAAATTAGTTATTCGCGAATCTTACTTGATGAGTTCCCCGTCCACTTTTACTCCTGACTCCATCTCTTCATAAGTTCATAAGTTACCTATGATTAAAATGGCTTTAACTAAGAGAACGTCTTGGGCAAGTAAGAATTTAGCTTTGGGCGTAATTGTGGTTTTTTAAACTAATCTTATATTAATGTACCTTGAAGTTTTGACTACAATAATGAATGATAATTTACAATTATTATGTTATATGATACCATTTTATATATAAACGTTACTAAAAATAAAGTTCAAATGCAAATTGGACTAAAATAATCAGTTGCAAATATACAGGATGTTAGGATCATTTGGTACGATAATAGGAAATATTTTTAAGTATTACTTTTGAAACTTCTATGTCTTTGTTCCCAAACAGAGGAATCTTAAAGCGATAAAAAATATTTTGGAGTCAAAATTTTGAGCTGTCCTATAAATTTTCACAATAAATAATTACACTGTAGGTTCATGGAAATGGATCTCTGGAACTGCGGATGTCTCATACGGACGCCGAATGAAGCAGTAGATAGACAAAGTTTGACTTTAATGATTGTTTTTCTTTAAAGCTGGTTGTATTATGTTCTTTTGTCGTATATTAATCACTAACATAGTTTGATATAAATTCCTTACATACCGTTCCTGCGAATATTTCTCATATCCGAATACCAAGATAAATTGTTTTGAAAATCTGGGAAACAACTACATGAATATATTTATAAGCAAAATTGATACTCAGTGTACTGCTCAAAATATACATGCTGATGAATTTCCTTTATTTCTCGTACAACAGTTATGTGTAAATCAATTGTCACCACAATTTCCAGTTTTCAAATTCCAGACTCTCTAAATATCCGTAATCCAATGAGAATACACAATTTTCCTCTTATTCTTAACCTTATTTTCCATCCAATATTATAAAAAAATTAAATTTCACTTAATTTTATATCAATTTCACAATCACGCATAATTTAGCGCCACATAGTTATAAATATTTTTCTTTATACAGATCCTTCAAAAAACATGACTGAATAATAGCAAGAAGATTATCATTCTAACTCATTAACATAACTTTATTACTTTTACGAAGAGATAATGCTATTACAACTATTTATAATTTATATATTGATTATTCGTCACATTAGGGGGATGATAGGACCCTTTAACTTATTATATTTTTGACGTTTTTTATATTTCCTTGTTTTTAATTAGAGGGATGACTTCTTTATTAAGTGAAATAAAGTATTAAATTATTCTAATCTGTTTATCACAAAAATTTGTTTCATATTATAACCATGAATATTTTGTTATTGATCCTTAGGTGAAAATCAGTGGCAATTTTAAGTTAAGGGGAAATTCATTTTCATCACACAATAATCTGTCTTTGAATAAATTGCCGAAATATTTTTCAGAATAAAATTTTTCCCTTTATATTCTCAACATCGTTCCTTGAATACCATGGCCGTCAACTAATTTATGATTATAGCTGCTAGACATTATAAAAATAGACTTACCATTAACACAAATGAAAGACCTAATAGTTACTTTCTACTACTGGGATATAAAACCGTTATAAACTAGGGAATCTCAGCCAGCTAATGAACATCAGAATGCTTCAAATGACTCCAAGGCGATTGGTTCATTGGTAGATAGGACAAATACTTTAAAAATATCCTTCCCGTTTTGACAAGCTTCCTTATATGTCTTACACCGGTCACGTCTCAAGAAATTTTAGATGATCCCAAGGTCAATGCTACATATATTTGATCGCCATTGCGACACCCTAGCCTTAACTAACCCGATCCAACTTGGCGATCTATTGAAGACCTCACGGGTGTCCTTGGATCTAACGTCAGTTTCTCCACCGACTGCTCAATCTAAATCAACAGTTATACATAATCTACAAGAAAACTAAATGGGTTTAACCGTGGGTGCCAGCATCAAGTGTTTTAGACTTACTTAATTTGTGTTACTTATGTTTCAGTAATAGTGTCATCTATATTTGATCTGTCACTTTAACATATTTTCCACGGAGGGATAAACATAATTACTTAAACCATGTTATTTTATTGCCCATTACTCTTATTTTATTTGCGTGTCCATGCTAATCTAAAAAAAAGGTTACACTTATCAATAGCCGATTCAAATTCACTGGAGAATTCAGCGGTTATACATTTTTCAACAAATTTCATCCTGCGTTAAGTTTCCTAGCCCTCTCTATTCTCAAAACAAACAATTCTTAATGATTCCGGGGCTTGTAGTCAAAAGACTTCGAGCCGATAATCACTGCCTTCGCCATCCGAAGAACATCACCGACGTTTTAAGTTCACGTAAGTCTTGTCGGGAATTTCATTTGGCTAGGGGCGCAATTGTGGCAGATATTTTGACACTGGAATCGAAAGTAGTCATCAGAGCAGTCAGTCAAAATTATGGGAATATTCGATTTTCTTCTTTATCGGCGTGAGACTAGGCACCAAAAGTTTTAATCGCCAGCTCATAAGTAATTAAGATTCAAATATGATACTATTGAATGCTGAAAATTTTATGAGAAGTTCGCTAGTTAGTTTAATATGTCAGCTATATTACTATTCCATTATTTTAATATACATATTATTTCTTTTCTATTATGTAAAGAATGACAAAAAATAATGTATAATTATGAAGCCATACCTATAAATGTACGTAACCACCTGAATTTATTACCCAATCAATGTAATTTTGTGTAAAATTCCATACGAATCATTACTATTAATTAGGATGATTGATTAATGCAATTGAATTTGAGAAACAAATATTATCATTTTACATTCTCAAAATTAAAGATGCATGCAAAAAGAGTGATGAAGGTACTTAATCAGGTTCTAATTAACACATCGAGGGATAAAATGGTTAAATGCCGATTTCGATCAACAATAATGGCCCTTGATGGGTAATAAATTAAATAATTTCAAGTTTTACTTGGTAAAATTTTCCAATATCGATAAGAGACAAAGAATAATGTACATTTCCATAGATAAAGTTCTTGAGCTTGGTTACTCATAATAATCCTTATAGATTTTTTTACATAATCGCATACACAATTTTCTCCTGGAATTTTTTCTAGGTGGTTTACTATTTTATACTACTGTATCTTTTATAGAAACATAAACTTCTCAACACAAGAAAAATTACATTTTTTTACATGAGGGTGTGTTTAGAAGCAAATCATTTGAAAGTATTAAGTAGAATATCTACCGAATATTCAATGTATTTCATTCGGCTTATGATTTTGTGTCTCAGTTGATTTCAAAAGAATCTGCGAAATATTTATTGTAAAATGATGCTGCACTGTAGTCTCCAGTAAGGAGTCAGCTTACTATTCCGTGAAAACCAATAAACCATTCATTTGCTAAAGGAGTAGACTGTGTGTCGGGAAGAGTTGGGATCGATCTGTGGAATTTTCGGCTGAATTACAAGGTAGTAAGGGCGGCGTAATTGAGATTCCCCCTACAATTTTTCATCACCTTTGACAGTATCTCTCATTCACCTTCATCAAAATCCCATGGCTTTCTCCACATTTTGATTGATGTCGTCCTATGAAAATTTAGTATATATTTTATGAAAATTTTGAAATATGAGACAGATTGTACAGCGTTTTAAGGCCCGAGCACAAAATGTAAAATCAAGTATGAATTTTTTCATAGGATGATATTTATTCTTTAGACACCGCAATTGAACTGAACGAATCACTCAACCGAAAAAAAAGAAATATCTGTAAATTAAAAATTCAGTAGAAACTAAAAAAATATATTTATTTTTTCGGAAATTAGAGTACTAGTGATCATTTTAGAATAGCTCTTTAAGCTATAGATATCTGCTTTGGAAATTTAACGTTGAAGATAAAACTTAGATAAATATATAATTAAAAAATGTACTGATATTCCTCTCCCCGTGTATATAATGTGATTTACATGTTATATTTAATTGACTTTCCAATTCCATGTCCTTGTAATTAATAATTAGAGCATAAATAAATGTAAAGAAATTTTTAATAATTTGAATTATTTGACAATATAACTTTAGTTGCATTTTAATTTTATTAAGAACATTGAATTAAATTGTAGACATTGTTATCAGAAGGAACCGCAGATAATAGGAAGATCCCTCATGGTAAGGAAATGAAACACGTTATGATAAAGGGATTTATACATTATTCAGCCGGGGACAGTGAATGGCAACCCATTTTGACATGATCCCTCTGAACAGTTACATATTTTATAGCTTAGCGATTAAGCAGTCATTCCGGATTATAAATATATGGCTCAACGATGATTTGGAGGCGGATCTAATATGATGGTCTTCCATGAAAACCAAGACATGGTAGCTTTGGTTATCTATGTGATTACTCCGCTCAGTCCAGGAGTGATTGTCAGAGTAAAAATGGTGGACATCAAGTGTACCATTACACGATGAAAGAATCCAATGTTGAGCGGATGTAGCGTTGAAACGGAGGCGATATTGAATGCAACGGCGGAATGGCGACCCCTATATTAATTTTTGTCTACTCAGATCACGTTAACATACAAATTTTAAATTTACAAGTTTTAAAAGCTCAGAGTTACCTCAATATTTATAGGACGATGATGGTGATGATTGTTGTTACATTAACCCCTAGGGAGTGTCCAATATTTGTGTAATGTAATCCAATTACGGAGAAACATATAAGGTTGTTTATCCGCAAAAATAAAAATTTATACATATTATTCAATAAATGATCGATAGATCATTGAAGTAAATGTGTGAAACAAAAATGGAAATTTATTGAGTATGCAGAAAGCTACGAGGTAACCAAGAAGAAGTATACTAAAGTAGTACAAAGTGGATGATTGTGAAGTATATAAGAAACTGCTCAAATCTGAGGGAATATATGGCTTATTTCAAACACTGAGTAGAATTTTTTTTTAAATACACACATAGAAAAATATGATAAATTTGAGGGGAAAAAAGCCGATTGGGTTAGCCTGGTGGGTAGCGTGCTCGCCGGCTAACCCAAAGGTCGAGGGTTCGAATTCCGCCCAGGGCATGGACGTTGTGTTTGTGCAGATGGGTTTTTTCTATGAATTGAAGAGGTGCGAAATGACCAAAGCCGTCGAAGCACCCTATAAACTAAAAATACTACTATATTTGAGGAAAAAATGAGACCAACTTATATTCTGTAAATTTTGAAATAACATTTAAAAGTTTTATATATCACTCATAGATATAGGCGGTCTTAATCGGGGGGCATGATATTTTGTCATTTTGAGTTATGCTCGCCTATTTACATGGAATCCAATTGGCCTACAAATCTATGTATCCAAATATTCCTCACCGTAATAATACCGAAACTACGTTCATCCTAGCATTGTGTACGCAAAGATAAAGTTTGAAATTTCTCTTCACCGTGATCCCAGACGGTAGTTTTGGATTCCGTCAGACATGAAAACAAACTTCACATATAAAGAGCTTATTCTGGAGCAGAATTTTTATTTCCTTTCAAAATTCCTAGTATAATATATACTTGATCTTAAGTAACTAATCGTTGAAATAAAGGATATATTTTAACGATTGAAACATTCATGTTGTGATGACCGGCACCAAAATTCACTTGCTTAACAATGTTCTAATTGTAATTCAATTACGATTCTTTTAAGTTGCGTATTATTAAAATTTAGACTTTCCCGGACAGAGTAATGCATTGAAATGCCGATTCCGAATCTCTACGTTCGGTCACCATTCGACTCCACCCTTCCCTAGAACATTCGCCTCTCCTCGGCATACTCTTTGGCTTCTCCCACTCACCCGGCAGACACGCCCGGGCCGCCTCGGCCCTCTCTTCCCCCACCATCCCACCCACGCCACAGCCTCTGATTTCTCTTCTTCCTCCTCGCTCTCCTACCTCGCCGAGAGTACGCTCCCACCGCCCCACCCCGCAGCCCAGCAAATCGTTCCAGCACACCCCTTCCAGCTTCCGCTCCCATACCGTGCGCCACCACACCCTTCCCACCTGACCCTAAATAATGCTTCGCTTTGTTCAATATTTCAGCGGCTCTAAATGAAGTTCCACCCCTTGCTACCACTCGCCCTCCCACCGCTCACCGCTTTCCTCCTCTGCGATTCCGGTCCCCTTCCACGCGCCCAAC
>WURS02002532.1:0-12754 GCA_011762765.2 Rhinocypha anisoptera
CCCAGTGGATTAGCCAAGTGCGACTCTGTAGAGCCTGAATCTGTGGCAAGCCAGCAGTGTCAATGTAGCTTTTCAAATTAAAAAACTGATCTTGCGCTTCTTTAAACTCCTGAGAAAAGAAAGCAGATGCCAAAAGTGCCCATTGAGTATTCACGTAATTTGGGTCGTCTGAGTTAATCAGCATTTGATAAGACTTAATAATAGCTAATGCTTCTTTGTAGTGTGCGCGACTGTAAGAGAAGTGAGCAAACGCATACAGCTTGTCAATATCCTCCTTTCCAATTTCTTTCTTAATTTTCTGTATCTGCTCGGATAGTTGCTTTTCTTCAAGGCCTTCCAACTGAGTTAAACTCTCCACAACGGGAGAAATTCCATCAATCAAAATTTTACGTTCTTCATCTAGCTTTTCAAGTTTCTTCTGCAATTCAGATGACACCTTATCACCATGAGACTCATAGATTTGAATTAAGGGCTCGACGAGATTAGTGAGCGACAAGGTTTTCACCTTGAATTTGTAAATTCCCTCTGAATCGTAAATCTAAGTAAAAATATAATCAAATATATTTATATTATTATATATATTGTCTAGGATGCGTAAAGTAAATTGGTACCTTTTGATTATCCAAAAACTCGAGCAAAATATAGACAAAGTGAGGATCAAGATACTTGGCAAGAACGGGTGTGAGGTCCCACTCGGCCATGGCGTGTGGTGAGAGTGATGAGAGTGCAAAAAGTGAGGTGGTCAATCGATATGGTCAAGTCAAGGAGTGAAGCGAAGTGGTCTTCTCTGATATACACTGTCAAAGGGAACAAAAGAAACACTGTCACAGCGTGACCATTGTCAGCTGTGTGAAGTATAACGTCATCTGTGGAGAGTGGGGGTGGCAGTGGCGCGCTTCGAACGGCTTGCAGAGTGTGATTTGCACATGCGCGGTAGGTGGTCACTGTTCTGGTTCCCGCAGGCCCAGGTCGCAGTTCGCCGCGAGGAGTCACTCACCAGCCAGACCTCGATCTCTGCTTCTCCTCACTCCGCCAAGTGCGTTTCCATTGTAAACTTCATCATTTCCATTGTCATTGCTTTTCACCCCTGCACAACTTCTGCCAAATTGTATATTTCTTGCTTTTGATTGCATTTATTTAATATATTTTTATTAATTTAATATCTTCTAGATTTTTAAGCACACGTCATTCCTCAGGATTGATGGCAACTGTCAAAATGCCTTCCTCATTCTCCAACTTTTTCACAATTTTCATCTTAGCATTGCTTACATTTGTTGTTTTAGACATTAACAAGAATGATTCTTTTGAAAGTACGTAAATTTTGTTTACTTATATATGACTTTATTTCTCAATCAAATGTTTCATAGGAACTCAAACTGCTAAGTATCTAAGCTACATCGGAGCAAAACCTTACATTGACAAGTCTATTGTGTCTTTGAAAGATTCCAGGTAACGAAATATAAATCTTTTATAAATATTAATAACTATTTTATAATTTTTATAGATTGCTTAATCAATACATTATTCCAAACTGGAATTCACTGATACGTTTTTTGAAGCCATACTGGATTGAGTTTAGGCGCGAACAAGTTCGTATTACAAGTCTTGTTTCTACATGGTTTCGCAAAAATACTGCTGCATTTTTGGATTATGTATGTGTTATAATACAATTTGTTAGATTATATTTTTATTATATATTTGTTTACTATTTAGATTGAAGGGTCTGTCGTACCTACTTTCAAGGAATACTACAACCATTATGCTGTTATTTGCAAAGTGCAAACAAAACGTATTTATGCAACCATCAGTGAATACGCCTTGATTACTGGAGATTGGCTCAGTTCTAACGTTTTCAGGTAACTAATCTTTTCTTTTTGCAATTTTGTTATTAGAAAAACTTTTTTATATATTTAGAAAATTGCCACATGAAGAGATTCAGCGATATTTGAATGAATTCGTCACTTCTACCCAAAAGCTGGCTTTTACTTCCTATGAGTGGATTTCGGGACATATTCAGAAAATGCTTGCTTGAGTACGTTGTAGAATTTTTTAATTTACATTTTTATTTTTTCTTGTAAATTTGCTGAACATATATTCCAATATTTCATTCCAGCCACTAGTACCAAGTGTATATAGCATTATTGTAGAGCTTCTTGCATGATGAGTTTTTATTAATTTTTATTGTAAAAAACAAATACAAAGCTAATTGTACAAACAAGTCTCAGTTGCTAGGGAAAAATACTCGAACTGTATTATCATAAATGGTTTGAGAAAGATGATCAAGATCGACGTCTTCTCGAAGTTTTCCAATCACCTCCAACACTTGAACCAAGTTGGCAGGTTCGCATCGACCTTTGACGTGGCACCACTCGGACCATTTTTCCTTCTTCATAGCTAGAAACTTGGTTTGCACATACTTCTCACTAGCGTGCGTGGGTTTGATCTCACAGTAGGGAGAATCTGAGCCATTCAATCATTAGTTATTTGCTCAACTTAACTTATTTGCTCACCCGTTTCAATCATCAATCTATCAATGGGTAATTTGCGAACTACCTCAAGGTTTTCTTCCGTTTTCAAAGAACACCCGTTGATTCCGATATAGAGACCTAGATCAAGAAATGACTTGGCTTCTTCATAAGTTCCAGTAAAAGAATGTACCTAGAAAAATAGCATTTGTTTTAATCTTTGGTAAAGACTAAATCGAAAATATCGAGTCACTCACTACTCCAGTGCTGAACTCATCTCGATGTTTGGTCAATATTTGCAACAAATCATCTTCAGATTCGCGACAGTGAAGAAACAGAGGCAATTTTGTTTTTTTCGCAAGTTCTAACTGAAGTGTGAAGTTTCTATCATCAAATGGATTAAATGTTAGCCGCATATTAGCATGTGTGGTAAAGATTACTTGATCTGAATGTCTTTGGAACAAAAATGCAAGCGGGCATAGTCGAGACCTAACTCGCCGAGGGCGACCACTTTGTCACGGTTTTCTTGCCACAGACCAAGCAACTTGTCGAGGTAGGCCTCTGGTTGGGGTTCCATCTCGCTACAACGAGTCGGGTGACAGCCAACCGTGGCATAGAGATATTCCTCTTGCTTGGCCAACTCTACTGCCTTTTGACTATCTTCCAAAGTACCACCTGTCACTATGATCTGCAACACAACTTCAGTCACAATGGTTCCATTTGTTCAATTCTCAAATCAACCTTATCAACGTCATTCTCTGTGGCGCGCTGTAGAACACTACCTACGTCTGGTAGATGGTAACTTTTCCCAAAGTAGATCCCTTGGAACATGGCATCTATTGGCGAGAGTATTTGCATTTGATTTTTGTTAGATCAACTACAAATCAACTTATCGAGATCATTGCAAACCAGTGAGATTGGCGCCAATGTCAATCATTTTCCGTTTGATCACGTTAGCCATTGCGATTGTTCGACACTAGGTTCCGTCAAGTTTTGTTCTTATTTGATGTTGACTCTATTTTAGAAAAATTGGTATAATTTTAGAAAAAAGTTGGTAAAGTTTGGATATTTTGGGCCCAAGATATTTCTAAAAGTCTTTGAAAACTGGCTATTTTTAAGCAATTTTTTATAAATCAATCAATAAACGCGAAATAGCTTTTCGGGGTCCAAAAAACCTTACCAAAAGTTTTCTTAGATTATACTAGAGTAAAAAAATGACGCGCCTTATCGGACACTGTCAACTGGCCAAGAGTGTACTACTTGAAGCAAGTCAAGTGATCAAGGAAGAAAGGTTTTGGCATAGAAAGTACGCAATGTATAGAGCAAAAAGCTCGGCATGGGTTGAAGCAACGCTGCTGGGCCACTATGTGCGTTAGGCTTCGTTATCTACAAGAAACAGGTGTGGCTTAACTAACATTAGTTTGTATTGATGAGAAGCTTTTCTCTTTGCCTCTCTCTGACTCGACACTGACCGTAGATAAAGTAGGCGTGTTTGGAGGAAATATCGGTGTGCATTGTGCGACTCATCCGCTGTCAGCAGTGGTTGAGTGGTTGTCCGCAGTGGCCAGTGGTGGCAGGCCAGTCGTCTCGATAGCACACCGAACGCACTTCACTCACTTGGGTGCCGCTCGCCGAGCTCTTCACTCGATCCTGCCCAACACGACTCTCACTTGTCACCGCTTTTGTCTGCTGGTTCCCCGTTCCCGAAAACTTGCATCAACTCATCATGGGTGTTGACGTCCAAGTTATCAAGGAGGGAGATGGTATGTCACCATGATCTTGGGTACTTTCTTTCACACTAATCTTTATCGTCTAGGATCAACTTTCCCGAAGACCGGCCAAACTGTGGTTGTGCACTACACTGGTAAGTAATTTTTTAAAAAATAAGCAATTGAAATCACTTCACTCGCTTCCTTCACATCAGGTACGTTGGAAAATGGTAAAAAGTTTGATTCGTCCCGCGATCGTGGCCGTCCCTTCAAGTTCAAGATTGGTAGAGGAGAGGTGATCAAGGGGTGGGATGTCGGTGTGGCTCAGGTAAGGAAATTAGTGATTGTCATATCACTTTTACACTGAATTTGCTTGAAATTTATGCACAGATGAGCCTTGGCCAACGGGCTAAACTGACTTGCTCGCCTGACTTTGCTTACGGCGCGAAGGGTCACCCGGGCGTTATTCCACCCAACGCCACTCTTATTTTTGATGTGGAACTTATTCAACTCGAGTGATTAGACACGTTCAATCGGTCGTAAACTGCAAACAGTACAAATTATTCTTCTAATTGTTAGGTTTGGATGGTAGATTTGATCATCACTGCTTACTGCTTTACTATTGCATATTCAAACTGGAATGTGTGCAGCTTATCAAATTTATTTGTAAAAGTCTTTGGATTATTAAAATGACTGATTAATTTCAACGTGCGTTTTTTATATAAAATAGTATCAGAATGTTTCGAGAGATTGAGTTAACCATAAGAAACGAGTACCAAACTCGTTATAGTTAGTGTTGACACGGTTCAGACTGGACTTGTGTTGCAAAGTGCTCAAGCACACTGATGTCGAATGTTTAAGCCTGGTTTCATTGATCGTCTTGATTAGTTTATACACTTCTTCTTCGGTGCGACAGTTGTGAAATGCGGTAGGGTGCATGGACACGCCTACAATGGTGCGAAACACCATCCT
Source organism: Rhinocypha anisoptera (assembly GCA_011762765.2). Lineage (NCBI taxonomy): Eukaryota > Metazoa > Arthropoda > Insecta > Odonata > Chlorocyphidae > Rhinocypha > Rhinocypha anisoptera. The sequence goes on from WURS02002532.1 coordinate 5,147, forward strand.
TCGCAGTCGATAGAAGATGACTGTCACATTGCGGTTCTTGAGGTTGGAGACCATGTTTTTGAGACCCTAGATAGCAACATTGCTTTACTTAGCGTTCAATATGTTACAAATCAAGTATGAGAACTTACTAGGGCGAATGTTGAATCAGTTCGAAACATGTGTTCTCCATCAACGACCACAATCATTTTACTCTCTTGGCTGCTACTTGGTCTTAACTGTGACCTTTTCAAACTTTGATTGATTTTGACCTTCATGTATTCGATTGAAGAGAAGAAGATGCTTCGGTCAGGTTTAACGTATAAGAAGGAGTAGCCACTGGGCGTGACTTTCATCACGGAGAAAATGTGTGGACGAGCCATGTGGTAGAGAAGAATCATCAAAGAGACACCGATACCAATGAGAATACCAATATCAAGCCCGATCAACATTGAGCACCCAAATGTGACTAGGTACGGTAACAAATCCACTCGGTTAGTTTTCCATATGATCATAACATCACTCGGATTTGCCATAAAGATGACTGAAGTGATAATGATAGTAGATAGCACTGTCTCTGGAATGTTTTCGAAGTAGCTTGAGAACACGGAGATGGCGCATAGAACGAGAGCTCCAGTAAATAAGCCTCCTAGTGGAGTGCGTGCTCCACTGTTGTGCTGCACCGCTGAACGTGAGAAGCTGCCGGTAGCAGGAAATGCTCCCACAAAGGAGCCCAGTATGTTGCTCAAACCTAGCGCGATCATTTCTTGACTAGCGTCCAACTTGCCCGAGTCAGGCGATTTGAAGGCATTGGCCACAGCTACCGATTCCATCAAGCCAAGCAGTGATATCACAAAGATTCCTGTGCTGATGTCGTGGTATACCTCCTGTCATTTGAATCATGAGTTTAGATAGCTTACTCACACATCTGCTACTTACACCAAATGGCTTGATTATGGTTCCATTTTGAGATGTTACCGAAAAATCAACCAACTCGATTGCTGGCAAACCTGGTGTGATTTTTCGAGTCAAGGTAAAGAGATTTCCGGTGACGATACCATCTTTGTCAACTATCTGACCGTAATTGACTGCAATGATCATGCCTATCAGTACTGCTATGGCATTGCGTCCAATAATAAGAAGTGTCCAGAAGAAGTTAAGAACCTTATAAACTGGAAAGTTGCCGTACTGATAACTGGGGTTAAATCGAAAATCCTTGGCGATTTGTAGTGGCAAAAGAAAGAGCATACATAATATGCCAAGACCAACATCCCAACCACGGATATGGTTCAAAGAAGAAAAGAAATGCGACATAAGTTCAGGAAATCGACTAGCGGCGTAGTGAAGACCAAAAAAACCCTTGAGTTGAGACGCAGAGATGGTGATAGATGCAGCGAGTGAGAAGGCAGAGATCACCGGAAACGAGATGAAATCAACTATAAAGCCAAGGTTAAGGATGCCAGCTAGGAGTTGAAGACAACCACATAGAAAGGCGAGAAGAATGGAGTACTGCGGGCCACCCAGCATCACATAGGGTAAAACAATCATAGCCAAGATGGATGTAGGTCCCACTGCCATGTCTTTGCACGTGCCAAACAAAGTGTACACGAAACAACCCATGAAAGAGGTGTATAAACCATATTGAGGAGGAAGCCCTGCTAGACTGGCCAATGCTAACCCTTGTGGCACGATTGTGAACGCCACCGAGATGCCCGAGATGAGGTCTCCTTTTAAGTATTCTAACTTGTAAAACCAGCTCATTGGTGGGAATAGACGCTTTAGCTTGCGTTTGGTGAAAAATCGGTTACGTATCCAACCGCAACACTCAGCCATAGTGGGTTCTTCCTGTTCAACGTAGACCGCGAGATCTGCTCAAGAAGTGAATTAGAAACCAACATAGAGTCACTACTCTAGAGTAGTACTCACCTGAGCCCACTTGACCAAAGTTGCCACCTTTGCTATAGTTGCTGCCATCGTTGTCCACGAGACTTGAATTGTCCGAATTGGAATCACATGACTTTGAATTAGGAAAGCGCAACCCGTAGAGATGTTCGTACGATTCTCGTCGTTTCTTTTCTGCCTTGGCAGCCATTTGAACTAGGTTTGCGGGTTATGATGCAACTTATAAAGTGATGGTGTCAGTCAATAAGTAATCAATTACACAGTTTCAATCAAGAATATATTAGTCAAGAAAGAATTAATTTAAAACAATAAAATAGTGAACTAAAACATAAAACAATTGGTAACATCACATGAATTAGTCGAAGTGTTAAGTTGACAATCGGTCATATGTGTGGGGAGATGATGGAAAAAGCCGCGAGGCGAATGGTAATGTGTAAAAATATATGAGCACAAGACTACTAGCGTTAAGCGACATCTGTGCTTATCGCACCTTCTTAAGATGCAAGTGCAAAGTGGTGCTAGTCTGGTTTAGAAGAACTTTAAAGGGCGCATGCCGATTGTCACACAAATCGATAGATCCGTAGAGTAGTGCGTGCACACATGTTGCGAGTCCAATGAGCGAACCCACAGTATCACTGGCACCACGGACACTAGTGTAGTACTAGTCCTCATCTTATCACTTCGCTTCTCTTCAACTCGATGTGCTCGAGCCACACTGATTGCATCCATCGAATCATCATTCACACTCAGTTCAATTGTTTTTCTTCTTACATCTTTCTCCCATCGCCGGATGTTTACAATTTATAATGTTATATATATTATAAATATAAGTACATATATATATATATATATATATATTAGATCTTGTTATCTCTCATGCCTTTATTACTCTTAGGAAAAAGAAGGACCATTTTGATTTGTGCAACTTCTCTGCCCAAACAAGCATTGCTACGCGCGAGACTCGAACCGGTCTCAAATGGAGTGGGAATTCCAGGGGTCGTGCTGATAAATCGTGCCAAAGGGCAAAGTCTTTGCCAAAGATAACTTGGATAGCTTTAAGTAAATCCAGATGAGTTGTACCCACATAGGTTCTTCTTTGTCAACCTGTCATGACCTCATCCTCACCCTCAGTCACAGTTCACCAACACATCTCATTTCATGAACATGAACCGGCATAAAATACTTTATTTTTTGAAGGCATAAAATTAAAGTCAGAAACAATATAGGGTTCGATGTGTATGAGAAAATAATAAGTTAATGAATCTTATTTGAAATATAAAATGGGTTATTTTTTATAATAAAAGAAAAAACTACTCAAGCTGAGAAGTACTAGGTTGACAAGTGTCTGCACTGGTGTGCGAATTGTCCCAAAGCATCCCGTGAGAGGTCAAATAATAATAAATTCGCTTCATGGCGTTTAATTCATCAGTTGTGCTGCACTTAAACTTGCTCAAGGAAAGTATTCCATCCAGAGTTAGGCTTGTTCTGTAGTTTCCCTGGTCCTGTTGAGCAAAAAAACCAATTGACAAGCTTTTCATATGAATTAGAGATTAACTTACCTTGATGAGCATTGTTTTGTAATTGAGATATACTGCTGGCACCAGTCGCAATTCGTTGCAAAGTTTGATTTCTTCTTCCGACAGTAAATGCGCGCCTGGCAGCGAAGATGCCTCAAAACCTTCTTGAGAGATAAGCTTCAAAGAAGGTTTCTTGCTTTTTCCTGATGATGACTTTTGGAAAAAGTCCAATGTTTGTTGTAGAAATTTTTCAGTGTTTGGCGAATTGATCTCACTTGTAACTTGTTTTGTAACTTTGATAATTGAATTGATTGATTCGACTTTAAACCAATACTTTAATATATCCTTGTCAAATTCGTCAGAATTTGAGAGGAGTTTTTCATATAACTCCTTCTCCTCCGGAGTAACAACTTCTATAATAAAATAAAATAAAAAATGTTTAAAAATATTTTTTAAATTGCAAAATTACCTTCAGAATTCTCTGCTTTTATTCGTTTATTTCGCGAGGTTTCAGTTTGGTCAGTACCGTCTCCCAAAGATTGATAGTATTGGATAACCAACTTTTTCAAAAATAACTTCAAGTAGTGCTCTTTCATCAAATCCCTCGTTAGGCCTTCAAATTCATTCTTGGTTAAATAACGCATAAATGGAATCAAAATGTGATGATTCTTGAGATTCTCTTTAGAATGCTTCGACTTCTCCAAGAATGATCGTAAAAAGCCGTTTTCGCAGACTAAAGTTCTCTTTCGGAATCGATGCAACAATCTTCGTTGGTACATATCGATTTGGGTCATCTTAAATTTTCGTTCAATCTCGTCATCCTCGCCAACCGACAAGAGGAGATTCGATATGAGATACTCTGCTTCTTGGTCGAAATCTCGCTCGAAATCATCGCGGGTAGGAGTGTAGCCAATAGGCATCAGTTCAGGCGCAATGTCAGTATACTTGTTTTCGTGATTCTCAAATATCTTAAGCTTTCCATTGTTGAAACTGAAGCCATTGGGGAAATTGGACATTTGAATCACAAATGGATCGGTGTGAATCCACATCAAGGTAAGATTGCCAATGATTCCATTGATGTAGTGATTGTAGTAGTGTCGCTTCACCTCTTCCGGTGAGATTTGCAGATGAAGTGTTCGGTTGATAGAACTAGCCGTGGCTGGCCAGTTTCCAAAGCCATTCTTGCTGATTCCATCCAGCATCACCATCTCCTCCAGTGCTCGCCAGTTGTGTTTCTCGCTGTTTCCACTTGGACTCACTTCATCTCCTTTTTGATCAATTTCATCTTTTGCAGTACGAATAATTTCAACTGGTGAAAAGTTACTCCGACCAAACTGGTTTTCCACCAATTTCTCAAATTCAGATTTGTCCTCTAGAAAGTCACTCAGGTCAATTTCATTCTTCTTGTAATTCTCTTCCAACTCATCTACTTCCATTGCTGATCCCATTTCCTGCTCTAGCTCTTCTTGCTCAAACAGATAAAAAGTCCCTAAATCCTTTAATTCAAGCATCATCATTAGTCAAAAATTCATGTAATTAGCAGATAAAACATTACATTCAAAACAAACTGGTGATTTCTTTTATGTTTTCCAGTTTCAAAGCCACTGACTGTACACTGGAAAATAATAAATCTACAATTAGCACCAGAAATACATGTACCTCACATGTATAAATACTTGTAGACATAGATGTACATCCTGACACTCGCAACAAAGAAATAATACATCCCAAACTTGGCCTAAGCAACCCGTGCAGAATGCTGCAATTAAAATAAAAATTAATATGCACCAAATCACTAGTCACAAAATTATACATTGCTTGTTCATAGTTATTGATGTAATCAAACCAAAATCTTGTAGCAATTCACTGAACTCAACAAAAGTTTGTTTAACACACCGAGTCACTTGAAAAGAAACCGAGTGGTATAAACAAAGGGAACTTGCACTGTATAAATTGACTAAGTTCAACGCATGGTTCTTCAAGTTTTATTATTTTACATGGCTTTTGCTATATATGATAATAATACAACAAAGTTAATTTTTAACGACTACTAGTTTGGGTATTCCAAAATATTAGTTATGCTGTGTGCTTGAGGGTGGAGTGAGATGAGGTGGGATAACCTCAATTCGTTCTCGGGTCACTTTGAGTGCCACACCTTCTGGAAGGTTACGCTCGATGTACTCGAGAAAGGTGTCTGCGGTAGAGCCTGTCAAACGTTTGAACTCCAAACACCGGTAGTAGGTTCGCCACTCGTACTGCACACGATACTTCTTTTTGACAAATGCGGCACGCAGTAGGGTTCGCCGTTGAATCGTGCGGAATGGCTCCCATCTAAAAAACACTTAGGTCACTCAAAAAAGCTAAAAATTGCATTACTACTTACACTCGATCTAAATTAATGTCAAGATGAGTTGCGGCCATCGAAACAAATTGCTGGTAACTGTCCAAAACAGCACGATCAGCACTTCGTGCCTCAATCTTGATAGTCTTGTACAAAATATCATCTTCAGCTTCTTCATTCGATGTGACTTCTGTTGCGGGCTTCCTGCTCTTTGACTCACTCACTTCTTTTTGAGTTGAGGACAAATATCTCTAATAAAAGCAAACATATAGTAATATACATATTAAGACATATGTGTCATACAACCTTTTGAGCGAAGTTATTACTAAAGTTTACTGAAATTCTATTAATTAATAAACCATTCGTGCAACAGTAAACAAAATTTTTATTAAATAAATTCAAATTAAACTGAGAATTAAGAGTTGTATGAGGACGGGGTAGAAACCGTAAAAAACTAATGGCTTGTTTCAGAAACATGATGAATGATAAAGATCGGCCTGGAGAGTGCTAAACATGTGATGCATGCTGACTGCATGCATGCCGGAACGTCTTTTGTGAATTTGCGAGACATACATTTTTTGCCACTTGAGTCTAAACAACTTTCGTATTTGGTTATTTATTCACCTAAGTAGCGAAAATGGATCAACAGCGTTTTCGCGATGATTACCGAAATTACAAGCGTCCTAGAGAGGATAATTGGCAAGCGGGAAATCGGAGATCAAATAATAGCATGGCATCGATTGTGGCCAATCACTATAACAGCATCAATAACAACGATATCAGTGAGCGAATGAAAAGTAGAATCTACTTTATGCGCAATTTCAATAATTGGGTCAAGAGTATTATCATTCGTAAGTACAACCTCCGTTTGGTGGGTAGGAAATTATAAAAAAACTATACTTGAGCAGGGGACACTATACAGATGTTGAGAAATCAACCCGACTATGAAGAAGACAAGTTTATCGTTCATGATCTCGCTTGTGGAAAGGGAGGTGATCTGATCAAATATCAGAAGAGTGAAATAACTCATCTTGTTGGTTCGGGTAAGATTTTTGAAAATTTAAATTGACTAATGAAGATATATATTTTAATAAATTTTCTACTAGACATTGCACATGTTTCAATCAAACATTGCCAAGAGCGTTACATCGCAATGAGAAATAATTTTTCAGCCCAATTCATTCATGTTGATTGCACCCGAGAGCTTGTCAAAGATCACCTTGCTGACCCAGAGATGAAGTTTGATATGACTAGTTGTCAATTCTCGCTGCACTACTGTTTTGAATCTTTCGAGCAAGCCAAAACCATGATTCGCAATGCATCTGAGACATTGAAGGTTGGAGGCATTTTTTGTGGCACTATACCCGATTCATCGGAAATAATCAAACGTTTGAATCACTGTGGCACCAAAGAGTTTGGTAACGATGTCTACTCGATTCAATTTGACAAAACCTACGAAGAGTTGGTGGAGGATGAAATTCCTCTGTTTGGCACCAAATACAACTTTCATCTTGTCGGCGTAGTAGATTGTCCCGAATTTCTAGTCTACTTTCCTGCCTTCGAAGAGATCTGTAGGAGTTATGGTTTAGAACTGATTTTTAAAAAGCGTTTTGATCAGTTTTTCCACGAAAACAAAGATGACCAGGGCAACGCTCGTCTGTTGAATTACATGGATGCTTTGGAGAAGTATCCAGCGAAAGACAACGAGCACTTGATGGGCAAGTCACGGGATGACTACAAACACGTTCGCGAGTACATGCTAGAAGCCCCCAAAAACAACATCACCTCGTTGGGCACACTCTCTAAGTCCGAATGGGAAGCTGTCACTCTCTATCTGGTTTTCTCTTTCCGCAAAGTTTCCGATAGCCCTAT
>WURS02002543.1:0-29036 GCA_011762765.2 Rhinocypha anisoptera
GCCGGGGTCTATCGGCCCCGGGCGAGAGTCTCCCCTCCCCTTCTCCCGCATCGATCGAAACGCTGCGATCGAGCGGAAGCGGATATAAGGACCGGAACCACAATCGTGATTCGGAATCGGAAGGAGGAAAAAAAAACCTCCGTGACATAACACCAAAGGTTTGATGCGCGAACTGTTACGAGGGATGCGAAGGTTTAATAAGATTGCGAGATTGATTGACTTCTTGAGGCTCGAGCCCTCGAGTCGTGAGCGTCCACACCGATCATCATCCCCTCGACGCAAAGGGGGAGGAGGAGCACGGCGGATCGAAGAGTCGGGACGTCTTTGCAAAATCCCGTCGCATCCATTTCTTTGTTTGAAAAAAACTACGGGCTTGTTCCTCCCGCGTTACTTAATCGAAATCAATCAATCAACCTGGCGCTCTGCCGACCGCCGCACCCGCTCCCTGGCGACATAACCACCGCCTCTCTTCACGCCATTTCAGTCCACTCCCTCAACAGCCACTCTCCTCCCCAACATCTTTCGTTCATATTCCTTTCCCTCTTGTTGCAAGAGCCTCGAATGTTTTGTAACTTGACAACGGATGGGTTTAGCAAATATGACGACTACCTACACTTTGACACATGGCGAAGTTGGCACGCATTCTGATGCACACAATGAAGTCGTCCGATACCAGCACGTTAGGCGAATACAAATACCACTACGGACAAGAGACAATGTCGAATACCCTAACCTACTTAACTATAAAAGTAAGGATATAAAAATTGTAAAGCAAGAAAGAAGAAGATAACTCATTATAAATCTCAAAAACTCCGAATATGTATTTAAAAGTATCAATCAATCATTATGGATCAAATTGTATTAAATATCAAAGTATATGTAATAATGTAAACCAAATAAGAAATGTAAAATTGAAAATTTGAAAAGAAATCGGGGATAAATAAAGAAATCCCGACAAAAAACTTACTTAAGGCGTATTCGACTTAACCCTTTTGAAACCATGCTTACTATCAAGTAGTTAAATGTTTTTATTCAATCAATCAATATGCACTACAGACCGAAGGAGTGGGAGGTGACAGTGCTCAGCTGACCTATCTCACTTCCTGATGCTCATTGTTCCCATTCGGTCATGCAGGATCACTACGAAAAATTTCTAATTGGTAAGAGGGGCATCAGTTCTTACCTACCTGCACTCATTACATTTGAGGTCTCAACAACCAGAGCAACAAGAAATTGCTAGCGGGGGGGTTGCATACGCTGGAGGGAGGACAAGTTGGCGTAAAGGCGTTTCTTCTTTTAAGGCACAGCAGTCTTATCATTTGAGATATTCTTACTCTGGTCAGATTAAAACCTTGGCATTTCCCCATTAATTTTACTCACTCAGTAAACACTTCCAAACACTACTAAAAATCACCTCATTACCTCTTTCTTACAGCAATGTGATTTAATTCAGCTTAAGTTTATTTAATGATATTTTTAACAACAATGAGATTTTGCAAGTCATGAATATTTTTCTGCCTCCCTTCATATCATTTGACATACCTATTCTTTGGCTGCATCTGCCTCACTTTCCCCACATTCTACCCTCCATCACTCTTTACGGCATCCCATAACCTCTCAATGCCTCCCCCATCAAATTTTCCTGTTTCCTCCCTGCCTATATTACCTTTCAAGTTTATCTTCCTCTCCATCCACTTTTACTTTCTCTATCCCTCTCTATACCTATATCTCATAGGCCTTTTAAGTTTTCACTCACCCTCCTTCATCAATAAACAGGTTTCAGCACCATATGATTTCAGCACATTCTCCCTATTAAAACTTAAAATGATGACTTTAGCAACAATGTACACCTCTGCTTTTGGGGATAGAGAGCTCTAGCCCTGAGTGACCAAGGGGAAACTGTAATAATTTATGAGACTTTAAATTTTAATAAAATTTTCAAATACCAATGGACCAAAATTTATAAATTGTTACCAAAAATAATAATTTAATGACCTAATTTTTCTTAAAAATATAAGCTAATATGTTAATTATTTAATATAAAAGAATCAAAATTGCTTTGAAATTAAACTAAACAATAAACCCTTCCATATAATTCTTTATGTATGGTATGTCTTCAGTGACTGACCTTATTTGCAGACCTTAGCCATGGTTACCCATTCGGTTAAGAATGTTCTCACTGTGCTGGTTTATGATATCAAGATCAATGCTCCCAAGTGGGCATATAAAGAGAAATATTATCTATATTTCTTTGTTTGTTAATATTTAAAATTCGATAGTGCACAGATATTTCTTCCAAATCTGATTGATTTGACAAAAAAGGGATTTACTTGGTGGTTTCAACCATAACTTTGTGAAATCAATTCATATTGGAAGTGAAAGAATTTACTTTATGAAACGACAGTCTTGTAGTTAAAAAAATGACCTGAGTTTCAACATTTTCCTCCTGACATTGACATTAAATGTCAAAACCCAAGTTGTTTTTAAATAAAAGACTGTAGCATTACAAGGTAAAATTCTTTAATTTCCAAAGGGAATGACATTTCTTTGGTTTTCAGTAACATTGCCTCAGTTTTATCAATGGCAACCAGAAGCATTATGGTCTATTTCCATGGGAAGACCCATGGGGAAATGAAGTCATGTCCTGTATTGTCGACATCAGTATTCTGTGTTGCCAAATCACCATAGACATAGGAATTACATTTTGCTACTGAGAGGTAGTAAGATTTTTTGGTTAGTTATGTAACTTTACACATGCTGAAGAGACAAAGAAAGGAACTGGCTGAAAATACACATTTTATTGGTATAAGGATGACAAAATAAGTGAGAAGAGTTTACAGTCTGGCAAAAAAATAAATATTACACAACCACATAGAAAATCCTGAAAATTTTAGGCTACACTATTACTCTCTCTAGTAAACACTAAACCTCAGGAAGAGGTATGATCAGCAGTTGTTATTCTTGAATTATGACATAAATAATACTGCTTTGGACACATATTTTGGGATTAACAGAGTACATGTCTTAATAACCATGCAATGCAATGAGCCTTCATCAGTCAATATATATGTTACGATGAAGGTGGCACAATCAACAGAGTTACATCCAACAACCAGTAGACTTTTGATGAATGACAACTGTACATGATTGGATACTATTTATAAATGAGTAGTAATTTCAACATCAATAAAAGGATATCCTGTTTCCCAGAAAAAATGTAAGCTAATGTACAAGGAATAAAATAACAAAATCATGAAATTGATCCACCACATTGGTCATAGAGCTGAGATGTACTGGAACAATGCAATATGCCAATATGTGGAACAATGTGGTAATGGAAGTTTGAGGGTTAGAGGAACTGCTGTGTACCTACTCTGAGGAAAGCTATCATTTAATTGACTGATTAAAAAACTTCAATAAATTATGACAATGTTTTAACCTGACATATTTTGGTCGAAACTGAAGTGTTGCCGTGATTCTGATTCTCAACAGTGTTTAAATATATGCATTTTAAAATTCTTCAGCTTATCCACATTCTTCATTCAAATCTTATACAAATCCAACAGCTAATTCAATCTTAACCTATAATACCTTTGGGATATGCAATTGTAGTGATTATTTCACTATGGTTCACACAACAATCTTTCCCCATGCTGAACTCTTGCTTTCATTATATTTTCAACATTTATAATTATTTAAACTTAAGAAACAAAAAACAGTACAATAAACAAATAAATATGACAACTTTGAAGTAGAAAATTACATCATTTATAGATAATAACAGGACGAAGATATAAAACTGTACAGAAGAGGAAAAACAATCAGAGTAATCAATACAGAGGGAAGATGTTCTGATGATGTCACCAATGTGTCATGGTGATCACACTGGAAAAGTTAGTATCACAAAATACTTTTTTAACTTTGGAATGGATGAAAAAATGATGAGAATCTGCTGAGAAACTTACTCTTGAGGAGATTAAAAGCAAAAGAGCATAATATGGAGCATTTCCACAATAATTTATGCAGACACACCAGAGGGGAATGTTGCAAAAGAAAACAAAGTGACCCACTGGTGTAAGTAGCCTACAGATAATTTCAGTTTCCATAATAACATAACCTGTATCTTGCATACATGAAGGTACACAAGACCTCTGGGATAGATAGAGACAAAAAGTAATGGGCAGCTTACTTTTTTCAACAAGTGGAAGACAACCTATGCAGGAAATTTGGCACTGGTGCCGGAAGCACATATATATATATATAAACCATGATTGAGTTTACTCATTTATAAAAAAATAGTATGAGTTCAATTTAGGTGTTCCTTGAATTCCCTTCTAGTCATTGCGGCTGGATTAATTGATGACAGCATTTCAATGCAAGAGTACGCAGGGGAAGAAAATGCATTACTTAGGTTTGACTCTTGTCGAACAAACACCTATGGGCAGCCTGATGAGTACTCTATAATGACCCTGTTAAATCTTTCTGTGGTTACCCATCGAAAGTTTACTTTTCTTTTTTACTTGTCGAGAACTCACCGAGAAGTAGCTGTTGGCAATTGGATAAGAAGGCACTCAGGTCTTTCGGACGACTCTTTCCACTGATAAGAAACCCACATGAAAGACAATTCTGCGGGAACGATTTTTAGTATAGTTCTTTTGTTTTACCCCAATATTCCAGGATAACTTTCTATTCCACCAAGTCCACCAACATTGGCACAACAAATTCACTAACGACCTACATGAGTAATCACAGTGACACGTGAGGCACAAACATCTATGAATACATAGAGTGATGAAACACCATGATACAGGGCCAGCCATGTGGCATGGATTGGGAAGAAAGGAATTGGTGAAGCCCAAGCGTGGGCTCAAGAAGAAGTTAGGATATCGGCAAAGTGTTTCTGAATATCATAATCCATATGCCAATACATATATAATATATATATATTTTAATTTACTAACAGATTTTTTGAACAAGGAGGTACTGAGATGCCACCAAAATAAATCATGAGTGAAACTTCAGTTGATTATTTTGTTTGATGTAAATTTTTAAAGCTTACCAGAGTGAGAAAAGAAACTTCAGGTGAATATGTGCCATGCAAGAGCAAAGTGATCAACTCAAGGAAAATTGACAGATGATTGGAAAAACAAAACCTAATATTGATGTTGACGAAATTCATGCACTTTTTAAGGGGATGTGACCTTTCCCCTGGCTGGCCACCTGAGTGCTCCCGCACAGTGGCTCAGATTTTCGGAAAATCAAAGGGGTCATAGTTATTTGAAGAGATTGTCCAAAGTTATCACCCAGTATTTGAAACCGGGATTCTCCACTAAGTACATCGTAAGATGAGGGGTGAGCTATTGGCTATAAAATGATATTGAAGGGACAAAAAACCTTTAGATGATATAAGAGGTAAAATAAACACTAGTAGTAATAGTATTATTTTTGTGGTGCTTCTATGGTCAATTCGCACCTCTTCAAATCATAGGAAAACGCTATTGGACAAACACAACACCCATGCCCTGGGCGGGACTTGAACCCACGACCTTTGGATTAGCTGGCGAGCTTGCTACTCCCAGGCTAACCCGGCTGACATTTTAGATTCATCATCAAACATGAAAGTGATAATGGTGATCAATAAAGGTCTAGCATCAAATATTCCATGGAAATATATACTCCTTGCTAGGAGGCAAACCAGTAGGGTATACTAAGCCTCCACATTTAATATAAGGGGTGATCTAGAGACTCCTAAATCAATATTTCAGTCAACCAGTGACCATCAATAGGGAGTGTATTGAGTGATTTGAGAAAGGATATTACAGTGATGAAGAACTGTTCAAAGTCACCCTTATATTAAATATGGAGGATTAGTACTGTACTGTATCAGTTTGCCTTCTAGCAAGAATTATCTAGTTCACCCCTTATATTGTTGGTTAAAGGTTTTTCCTTCAAACTCAGCATATCATCAAATGCACTACCTACAACAATGTACTGATAAACTTCACAAACATGTTGAATGCAGAGCTTGAATAAACAAGAATGTAATGGTGAAAGGGGGCATCTCACAAAGAGGAGGGTGGGAGAGGTTCCAACAAGAATCACTTCAAATACAGCATTAACGTTTGAAGAAAACAAACCACTAAATAGATGATCGACACCCCTGTCCACTACCACATTAGTAAAAGAGTGGACTGGTAGCGATGGGAAATTCAGTTTGAAATGATACTTTCAAAATTGTTTTCACATTAACCCATAATTTCCTCATTCATCACCGTGTCCAATACCACCATGGCTGGATAAAAGGGAGTCTAATACATTGATTTAACACCACACTTTGCACGTAAAGGAGAAAATGCACTTCAGAGGGACTCAAGACATCATTCTGTGGATTGCCACTTCTTCTATGTGAAGAGAACACCTACGACATTAATTGTTACACCATTACAGCAATATGCAAGTATTTGTAATTGTTTGATAATCCCAGTTTCCATCAACATGTGAAGTGGAGTACATGTAAAAGGCCATAAGCTGTGCCTCCGAGGGAAAGTTGTGATTGGGGAAGGGAGGGAGGGGTGGATGAGTGTGACAGAAGCGACAATAGTGCTACGTATAAACTTCTACTTTAGACGAGAGATTTTACCCAAGCACCCAATTTTAACATCACAACCAACAGTCTGTGACAGTCTCTAAGTTTTCCAAATCTCTTCTTGGACATTCCTGTGGGTCAGACTTGGTACAGTGGTACCTTGAGATGCAAGTGCCCTGACATAAGAGTTTTTTGAGATACGAAGTGTCACTAGGGTCTTGAGTTACAAGTCAAAATTCGAGATTTGAACCAGAGCCTCAGTGACATCACAGCCAGTTGGTGTAATGAGCCACTGCCCAAATTTTGTAAGTCTTGCACATTCAATTCGCATGTTTACCTCGCTGCTTAACATATGTCATGTTGTTTTAAATGTGTTTTTTTTGGTACATAAATTTATTTAGCTAATTTGTTAACATGTAACCATGAGTCCTAAGACGATGAATATAAAGAACAGTGGTGAGAAAAGGAAAAAAGTGATATCCATGGAATTAAAGTGTGAGATAGCTAGCATGAGTAGGGTATTAGAATTGGCAATACAGCACAATTGCACAACTTCTACGATATGTACTTTTCCGAAGCAAAAGGACTCGACAAAGTCTATAACTAAGGGCATTAAGATTATTTCAAAGCTCGGAAACTATGTTCCTGAAAAGATGGAGTTGTGGTTGACAAAGAAGCAGCTAGCTGAAGACACTGTGAAAGAGACTATCATTTGCGAGAAGGCACAAGTCATTTACAGAGATTTTCTGCAGAAGAGCCCAGGTACTTCAGCACAGGAGCAGTTCCAAGCCAGTTAGGGATGGTTAAAAAATTTCTGAAAAGGGACTGGCATTCACTCCATTGTAGGGCATGGTGAATAAGTGAGCTCTGATTCTAAGGGAGGTGCGGAATTTATAAAAATGTTTGCTGAATTGATCAAAGCCAAAGGATACAATCCCGATACAATGTGTTCAACTGCGATGAGACATGACTTTTCTGGAAGAAGAACCCAAGCAAAACTTAAGCTAGGGCATGGAATGAATTAAACTGGTATCTCAAGGTATCACTGTATCTGAATTCTGTTTCCATCTCAAATGTTATTATGAGACAAGATAAGCTGGAGGGAATGCTATTCTAATGTAATGTTATAATGATCTCAACCTAATTAAGTAATACTATTTGAGGATCAATGTCAATTATCCCACCTGGAGAGTTGGAAATGATGATTTTGATGACCTTACAACATGAAGTTCACTGAAAATCTTTAAATTTAACACAAATGGATATTACTTTCATCAAGGCCATTAAAGGACTTGCATCAAAAGAAAGTTTCACAATGGCTCACAATTCTCTGGTAAGAGTTACAAAAAGCATGAAAATGTCATGACATGGCCTATGTCATGCGGTATTTGAAATCCTCCCTACTCAGTTCCCCCCTGACAAGGATTGAGATGCCACTGAGAAGTTGACTACTTTCACATTCATATAAATGGTAATTTGAAGTACTGGATTCAAAGATATTTACTATAAAAAAAGGCCTTCAAGCCTCTCTTCTAGTATGATAGCATGAAATTTACCTAGTGTTTCCGTAAAATGCATTTTGTTGTACGACTTCAGTGGTGGAATAACTAAAAATATGTAATTATTCAACCTACCATCAGTAGAGAAGGAGTTTCATTTGATTAAAATGCTGATTTTAAATACTTAATTTACATTCAAAGTTGATGAATGACTCAATTAAAAAAAACCTGCTTTTGTGCTTTCATTTCTTAAAAAAACTCCAAAGTTAAAGTTTAACATTAATGAAGTCGAGAGGTAATAAGATATAGCAATGACAGTTTTAAGGATTAGAACAGGGATCTACCCATACACAATGAGTTTAGTGAATGAATATTAAAATTTCATAATGAAAACAACAGGAAAATCTGTAACAAACTTAAACAAATGTAAACGCTACATGTTATATGTAAAAGCTTGTTCAGAATGACTGAAACAAGAAAAACAATATAAAATTAACATATAGTAATCAGTTGTTTTGTGACATTAAACAATTTAAAATATAACAGAAAAAAACAGAAGTTAAATAAGTTAAAGATGACCAATAACTACACTCATGACATGACATCACCTTCTACACTATGCAAAAAAGTGAATAAATTACAAAACACTTCTTAGCAAAGTAAACATTACTCTCCCCCAATATTTACACAAACCAAAATAACAAGTTATCAAAAGGTGTAGAAAAACATGAAGAGACAACCAGAATCAGAATACAAAGCATTTCCGTGATACTTGAAAAAATAAAGAAACGGAAAATTCTAGTTAAAAACAGAAATTGGCAATGAACAACAAATTCTTAGGCCAATATGGTATTATTTTGGTTCCATTAACTGCAACCAAAAAATACTATGCATGATTTCATATAATATATATAAATATAAAAATAAGAAAGTCTTTGTAAATAACACAAAGACAAAACAAAAAAAATTTGTACTCCAAAAAAATGAAGTAAGATTCCACCATACTTCCTATAGTGTAAAATAAACATCTCAATTAATACTTCAGGGGATTGGTTAATTTCGTCAATAAGCAATTTTATCAAAAAGATATAATTTCATGGAAGCATATAAAAAAGATAGAAAAAGCACTTTTGAACAGTTTCAGATTATGCCTTGAAATAGGATCCCTTGATCCAAATTATTATTTCTGAAATTTTACACTCTTTAAATTGAAAGAATGAAAGCAAAATGACCAAAAAAGTTGATTACAAAAAGTCATAAAAAGTTACACAGGCTCATTTCTGCTTTACAAAATCTGTCATAATGGCTAGTACAGTATTTCTTTAAAATTCCACATTAATTCCTCAACTCTTCTCTATTCTTATATTTATAGTTCTGGACAGGGTTTTTACTCCCAGGAAGTCAGTTGTAGATTAAAAATATAATTTTCACATTCTTGTCCTTGCCATTAACTGGATCAGGCAAAGAAAAACATCAATACTCATATGTCAAGATCCTGAACAGTATTGCAATACTCTTTACTGTGCATGATAATACTATCTTAAGTCTTCAAAAACTGCTCCTAAAGCCTCAATGACATGGAAGCCAAAACCCATTTGTGGTGTTACAATTTCTAGTCCACATCAATTGATTCATGTAATCGTAAATTGAACTTCAAACTTTGGAAATATTTTGAAATTACAAAGGAAATGAGAATCGAATTGGAATGCAGTCACATACTTAACTATTGCCTAGCAAATATAAAGACCAGGAAAAATATTAGATCAGAGTACTTTGAATTATAAATAATCTCAAAATGTGCATGACATTTTATAAAATTTCTCAGTAAAAATAATGCTTTTTGCTAATTAATCCCCAATGTTACAAAAATGTCTTTGAAATAAATCTCCATAATCACTTATCTTGAACAAACCATGGCGAGTGTTATCCTTAAGACTGTCTCTGCATACCCCTCATTATCTTATCTCCCAAGATCTTCATCAAGTACCAGGGAATGAGGAGAAGCACACCTCCCAACAGATAAGTCATTACGGAACCAATGCTCCAGTACACTGAAAGGAAAGCAAGTAAAAGGCACTTGATGAGGAATTATTATAAAGCAAAACAACACAGAGGATAGAAGAAACAAGAGAAGGCTCAGCTCTTTAATCACGATTGTCTGTCACAACTGTAGAAAATAATAATGTTTGAAGTCGGAACAATTTTCTAATTGAATAAGCTGCTACACTTTTGGGTGCAGGAAAAAATGACAAAAGGAAAGACATCTATTGGATACAAAATATGTGGATTAATAAGAATGGAGGTAAGGGAGCCAAAGTGATATAAAAATAATGTAAAAATTGATACTGATGAGTTAAATGAGTTTGGTGCACAACAATAACATATGCTCACTTCATGCACTAACCCAATGCAAATATATAGAGAACGAAAAAATGGTTACAATATGCTGCAAATGTTATTAAACAGATATACATAAAACCTTGAAGCACAAGAATAACATGTCATAATATTTAAAAATAGATTAAAATCCTTCTTGGTATAACTTGTGTTATAAGAATATTGAAATCACACTAAAGGTTCTAGGCATCTTAGCAAAGCCAACCTGAAACTTTAACACTCTTCTTTAATATTCTACATTAATACATAAAATTTTAGCATTAGTGATCACAGTTGTTTTTTGCAGAATCATAAATGTTAAACTTTATATCTTGGATTTCAATTCAAGTGTTGGATTTAATAGCTTGATTTAAATTTGTGGTAAATAAAAAATCAGTTTAGGAATGTTCCCATTGCATTTTCCAGGTTTGTACTTTCTCTTTTCAGTAGAACTGTGATGAAATACCAAAGTAATAATTTTACCAAAATGATTACTTTTAATGAACAAGAATTTGAAACTTTGCATTTTATGACTAGCACTGAATTAACTAAGGAAATTTAATAACAACTGATAAAATAGAATTGTGTATATTCCACTCACAAATTGAAGCAAAGATGGGCCCCATTGCCCTTGCCAGGGCACCCAGTGAACGGAATATCCCCAGGACTGTCCCCTTCTGGTTGTGAGTTCCAAAGTTTGACACCAGGGTCATCATGCAGGGCACCACCATCGATGTGGCTGGATAAAAAGAATTCTGGTTATACAAAATGAGTACTCCATTACACACATTTCAGAAAGTTGAAAAATTTAGGCGATTGATAAGAGGGAAGCAAATGACATTAGCCTGGACATATGACATTAGCAAGTAAGAGGTTCATTAGAACATACATATGGAGCATACTTTTATAAAGCAGTGAGACATGGACAATATCATGAAGAATGATAAAAATTAAATAGATGGAGTACTAATGAGGAATGCTCGTAATAGCTAATAAGAGAGATGTACTATACTTATTATAACAAGAAGGAAATTAATAGCACACATATTGAGGCAGAGTTAAGTGAAGATTCTATTGGAATGGATTGTAGGAGGAAAGAGCCCTATAGGTAGACCAAGGTTATCATATGAGAAAGAGGTAATGAAAAATGTTAGAATTTGGAACTTCGGAGGAACGTAAAAAAACCAGTCCTAACACCATAAGGTCGATTTGATAGGTGAGGGTAGAGCTCACCTAGTACAATGCCCAGCAGAATGCGAAAATTCACTCACCAGAGTAGAGGGGCCAGTTCCTTTCCCATTGCCACAAGTTGTTTACCAGGAAGATCTGGCACCCAGATAACCAGACTCAAAATTCATCAATGACATTAACAAACATTACACACGCTTGTGTGTGGCCAAAAAAAAAGATTTTTTGGCATGTGGTGGGAGTCTTGAGAGTTGGAGATTAAGGATGACGTAAAGGTAACATCAAGTAAGGAAAGGAAATATGGAAGCTGGAGGTACATATTGAAAATTTTAGGTACTAATTTAAGAGTGCAAGAATTTTTTAATCTGGCACTCAAATTTCAGAATATGAGGAGATCAAGGTCAAAGCATCCAGGTATGAAAAGAGATACGTATTATAAAGTCTTTAAATGTAGTACCCTTCAAAAGCTAAAATAATCTAAAATATAGAGCACAAGTAGCATTACTCACTTTTAAAGTCTTCTGCATAATCATGCAAAAATGGGCTAGGGACCCACAGCTTAGCATATAAAACTCATTCTGACAAATTTATCTTTTGGTGAACAGCATTAAAGAGTGCAAAATAATATCTCTAATGAAATATGAACCAGTAAGTGTACCTATCAGTAATAGTCTTACTTCTTTGATTTTGTGTGCAACACAATTTTAACACTGTGGAATACCTAATAGGCCCATGAACCATAAAAAAGAATAAGAATTATTTTTTTCTTAAGATAGAAGACCAACTCACAGATGGCAAAGAGAAGTAATCCCACGTAGAGTAGAATCGGAGAAGACGCTAGCCCAACACAGACGAAGGATGGCACGATAAGAAACAAACCCTGAAATTAAAAATTGAAGCTTTTATTTATACTCTGAGATATTAATGAGGTGCTACCTTATTATCTTCAAGTGCTCTTACATGCAAGTGACACAGCAGCTTAATTTTTTAGCCAAGAATATATTTATCCAACCGAGAATCAACTAGGAGGTTGACTGATTATTTTTGTGCTGTTATTGCAACTGCAAATTTCCTCTGTACCAAAAAAGCTTGTGATCACAGTTCTTGAGGAGTGATCTGCGTGGTGATTTCCTACTACCTACTGCTTAAGAATGCAACATCAATAATTTATATAATAACACAGACAACAGCTTGTGCAGATTTATAAGGACTGCAAAAAGATCCCAGGTGGAAAGCTAAGGTTTCACCAACCAAGGTAGCCGCAGAATGAACACGATGGGTAGGGATCTTGCGCACAAAGACTCCCTGCAGGATTGCCATGGTCAGCCCGATTGAGAAAAACATCCATCCCTGCTGCATTGATGTGTAGTTGAAGGCATGGTGGGTCAGGAAGGTGAGGGTGAACTCGAGGCCCGAGTAAAGAAACAGGTAGATGTAGTAGATGAGTCCCAGGCCCATCAACATCGAGTGCTCTGTCAAAAGAATCACCACTTGTAGAAATGGCCCATGTGTATGGAAGTACATCCCACAAGGGTACACTAGCATGCATAAAAAATAAATGTCCCTCACTTTCATGACAACCAGGAAGAGTGATACAAATAGTAAAATTTCTTCCACTCGTGATAATAACTTAAAAAGAAAATAATTATATATTTTTCAAATAAAAATAACAATTTAAAAAAAATGGAACACCCCACACAAAATGCCCTCATGTTGAATAGGAGGGTACTGTTTAGATCTAGATGATACTGAACTTCCCTTACCTCTTGGAGGAATATTTTGCACAGGTGTGAAGTGAAAGAGATCAACTGGATTCACGTATGCCACAGCTTCAGCAAAAGTTTTGGCAACAGAAGGAGCACGCTTCTCCTACATTGAAGAAATGGAAATGCATACCATAAGAAAGAACAACAAAAAAAACAGTTGAGAGTGAAATAATATTAAGAAATACTGAACTGTCAACAAATCCCCAATTCATTTAGATATTTAATTTAACAATTAATAATATAAATTCACTTGAATCTACCTTCATTTTACCAACAATTTTAGTGAATCCAACTTTGAGAACATAACAGAAATTGGAAATACAATTAATATGATTTTTCAATTCAAACATTGACAAACCATAATGAAGACTATACTTATTTCCAATATCTAAGCTATACTGTGAACTGCTAAACTTTTCTTGTCATAAATTGACTCATTTCCCTTCACCTGTTGCTTCCGTGGCCCTGTCCAATTCATTCTTCAATAAACTATAGTGCCTCAAGACTTGCTCTATTAGTTCCCTCTTCTAGTTATTTCTCCCCTCTTCTTATCCTATGCTTTTAAAGCATTTTACACAATTTCATTAGATATGCTTAAGACTTAAACAATCAAATGGTGATCACATGTGTTGGAATACTAAGAGACAGAGTAGCCAGTGGAACTTTTAGAACAGAATGGTAGTTATGAAGACTTAAAAAAACTGACTCATATAAGTCTGATACTCTGCAGCAAGAGAACAGAGTCAAATTCTCGCATGACATCTTTGGGACTCACATGGACTAGTGAGCAAAAATAATCTCTTGCTCCAATCTATACGAACTGCTCTTAACACTTGCAAATGAGTCCCAACTAAGAGTTAAAGTTGTTGCCATTGGAAGACATTATTGTGGCTCACCAATCTAATAACATCCTGAATAAGAGTATATGAGTTTTATTACTAAAATTTTAATTATTGTTCTCCTGTTTCTATGCAATTCATGTGGAGCAGCAAACTTTGTGGAGACAATTGATGTAAACTTTACTGGTTAGCATAAAAAAATCTGGTAACCTCCTGACCTGAGGTTGCTAAATATTCAAATGTATGCTGTAAATTTTTTTTTCTAAGAAACCTTCAAAGAGCAATATTTGTTTTACTACGTAATTAGTAGTATTTTTTGTTTATAGGGTGCTTCGATGGCTATGGTCATTTCGCACCTCTTCAACTCATTGAAAAAAACCCATCTGCACAAACACAACATCCATGCGCGGCGGGCTGGATCCACGAATCCTTGGGCGGGATTCGAACCCGCAACCTTTGGGTCAGCTGGCGAGCACGCTTCCCACCAGGCTAACCTGGTCGGCTACTACGTAATTAACCATTATGAATAAACTATATAAAGGAGAAACTTGTGGCATTATCTTTCAAACCTGGACACTGATGAATGAGCGGTGTGTCATCAAAACAAATAATTATACAAATAAAAAAAAAATTAAAAAAAGAATTTTTTAAATGGAGTAAAAAGTATTAAATAATTTCTCGTCTCACTGCACAGATTTATAACCCCACACAGATTGTCCCGAAAATTTTTGACTATGAATTTTGATAGTTTTGAAAATAAATATAAAATTTTAAATGGAAAATGTGGGGCACATGCAATTGATAATTGATGAATGAACAGTTCACCTAAGTCACCAACAATTTTATGGCACTGCAAATGATATGAACTGTTGGATGCATTTTCTCAACGACGGACAGCAATTCCCAACACTGCCTACTATTATCGATTGCATGCACCCCACATTTTTCTTTTTGAATTTTACATTTATTTTCAGAACTATCAAAATTCACAATTACAAATTTTCAGGGCAAATTTTCTGTATGGGGTTATGAATCTGTATTGGGTTATATATCTGTATGAGGATAGGAGAAATTATTTCATACTTTTTAGTCCATTTAAAAAATGTGTTTTTTAAAATTTTTTTATTTATATCATTTTTCCTCTAGAGTTAATACTTTTCCGCAAACCCATGGTAGTCTTTACTTGATACTGCCGAGCCAGTCAGACATCTGCTCAGGATCATGAATTTAGTGCCTTTAGTACACGGTCCCCTCGAATATTGCCTTCCACTTCACATGGAAAAATATGTATGTATCTTTATTTAGTTACATGTGTTTGTAAATATTATTGCACATACTTGCATTGTCATCCAGTTCTGAGTTACATTTAAAGTTTCAAGTCTCTAGCTTATAGGGAAGTTAGTTTAAAATCGATTCCCAAATTTGACTGGAACAGACAAACAAGCGGACAGACAAGAAAGCGAGTTAATAAAAACGTGGTAAAAAGAATCCCCCAGAAAAGAGCTGTAACAATATGGTAAATTAGAAAATGCATTCCAAAATCCTAGCCAGAAAACTGAAGGA
This sequence comes from Rhinocypha anisoptera, assembly GCA_011762765.2. Lineage (NCBI taxonomy): Eukaryota > Metazoa > Arthropoda > Insecta > Odonata > Chlorocyphidae > Rhinocypha > Rhinocypha anisoptera. Next base: position 15,818 of record WURS02002543.1, read on the forward strand.
ACCAGATTGTCGACAGCTGGATTTTTGAAATGTCTGTACTTTTTAATTTACCCGTACTTACTTTCCGAGCAAAATTTTATCCTCCAGAATATAACATTGTTCTGTTATCAATTGCAACTTATAATACTAAGTATATGCAAATGACCTGGAGAAATTCAGCTCACTAATGATATTACCACTAACAAAATATAAATTATGGATAACGACTCACCTTGGGTAAAGTCTCCTTAAAGCAGGTCACCACAAAGGCAAAGTCGACAAGGGCAAGCAGAAGGGCGAAAGAGGCAGGCACCATGAACCAGGTGCCACCAGACTGGGAGTGGGACCAATGAGCAAATGCAGCCCCGATGATGGGGCCCAGGATGAAGCCGATCGAGAAGGCTATTCCCACAAGGGCCTGTAGTGGGTGAGACACATAAACTTTAAATAATTCAACAATACACTTTTTTTTGGAGCCCCAGTGAGTTCAATGACTCATGTGCCATCCCTAAGCAGTGCTGTTCCTGAAATGTGCACACAAGTCAGGAAGACTTACCATTCCTTTTGCTCTGGCGGCTGGAGTTGACACATCTGTGATGATTGCCATGGAGAGGGAAACATTGCCTTTGCTCATACCACCCACGAATCTGGCAATCACGAACATGGCAAAGTTATTCGAAAGCACCCACAGAAAGTATGAGAAGGCAATCCCAGCCTAGATAAAAAAAAGAGGATTAAATTCCTGCAAGATGCATTTCAATAGTTGATGAGTATAAACATTTACTATAATGAGTCAATGGCAAAATATAAATGGAAAATACCTATGGACATGGGGCATGTCCATAGGGAATTAATTAAACTATGTACTTTTTGACAAATCTGTGGATGAGTACCAAGGTTTGTATTCATTTCCCAGTGGTTATCAGACACTTCCATGAAATCAATTTACATGCACTAAACTTGACAGTGGACCTTTGGAGAAATATCAGATTGGTAGTTGATTGTATTGATTGTATCTATTCTGTGTAAACTGTATGAGGATAGGAAATAAAAAATATGTAGTTATGAAAAGATAGAAGTTAGAATTCATGAGGAGGTTTTCACTTGAAAATAAAAGTGATGATGAAATGAATGATATTAGAAAATGAGGATTAAAAGTACCTCCACGCATTCAAACTTTTATCTTTTCCTAGGCATTGTTTATTTCCTATCCTCATACAGTTTACAAAGAATAGATACAAACCATCAATCTGATATTTTCCCAACATGTTAGTGTCAAGTTTAGAGCATGTAAATTCTTATGCCTCATAACATTTTTTTTAGTAATTTCAGGGCTTCACTTGACAATAAAGAATAGTGAGTGTGATATATAAGTGAGCATGTGATATTAAAAATGTGGATTAAAAGTTCTTAAAATTGAATACAATGTTTTCACTGCTTCATGTATTTATTTATTCAGAGAATAAGCCCATATTATCCCATTAAATTAAATTTCCACTTCCTTGGGTTAGACTTGGTCAACAATGGAGGAGAAAATACAACTCTCTTATATATTACTTTCAGCCACCTAATGAGGCTTCATTTATTTTTTTAATTCATTGAATAAATGTTTTGGTTTGAACTCTTTCGATTTTGATTGGTATAAATCTGTGGTTTGCTCCACAGATTTCTGAGCATTGTCCATAAATAATCCATATTTTGAATGTTAAACAGCCACAAAAGTTTTCTTTACTAAGTGTAAACAATACAACAATTCAGATAATGTAAGAAGTTTTTATTTCAACTCATTAACAACTTTCTCTATTCAATGTTCACATCACCCATAAAATATTTGTAATTCAAAACATTTGTTACCAAGACAAAACAAGATGCACTCTTTTGGTATGAAATGATTTCAGCCGTAACTAGGTAGAATTTTTCCATCGTACAGGATTAAAAAATCACAACACTGCAATTCCACATAAATAAATAACTTTATTTTCACATGAATATTTTATAGTGAGCATAATTCAGTGAAAATAAAGTTACTTATTTATGTGGAATTGCAGTGTTGTGATTTTTTAATCCTGCACTCTTTTGGGTGAGATCAAATATCTAGACATAAATCAGATAAATCAAATTTTTAGTGGCAAAAAAATTACAATGGAAAAGTTTGAAGCTGAAGGTAAATGATAAGTATCAATAAAATACTTCTCCAATATTGGTACTATTTTCGACAAATTTGCATATGAATTCAGGAATTCGATGGTGAAGCTGTGATTTATATTGAATGTACAAAAACTGTATTTTCCACATAATTTTATGTGGAAAATACAAAGTTTTTGTTCATTCAATACGAATTGCCGTTTCCACCAAGTTACGCCTGAAACAACTGATTTCAGGCTGTGATTTGATGAAGTTTTTATTTTGACCTGGTATGGTTATCATGGGATGAAATAAATTTTATGGTAATAGAGGAAATTAAACTTTGTTGGTTTCACAAAAAAAAGTTTGTGCGAAACCAATAAAGTTTAATTTCCCCTATTCATAATGTGGTTTCATGAAGTTAAGCCAAAGTCTATTGAACTAAATTTCACTGATTTGATGCAATGACTTAAAATGCTTTAAAGATGTTTAGGAGGTTTAATTTTTCTAAACCAGAGGTTAACTTTTGTCCTTTGCCATTTTTACTGAATGTCTATTGATTGCTTATTGACCTGAGCCTCCAACATATAAGGCCAAAAGGCTTACTGTGAATAATAAAATGGAGGTAGCAATTTTCCACTGTTAAAATAAACTTTATTCAACTGGTTTCGATGCCACTGCACTGTCTTCAGGTCTCCTTTCCTCTTCAGACGCAGTGACTGACTTCAGACGCAGCAGACTGAAGATGATGCAGTGTCATTGAAAAAGGTCGATTAAAGTTTATTTTAACAGCAGAAAATTGCAATAGCAATTTTTTTTATAATGTCAGATTTCTTCCACATCACGCCTGAAACCATGCAATTTTTGTTCATAAGGCTTACTGTGGTTACTTTCAAAGGTTTTCATTGTGTGTGATATCTTCAAACACTGCATTCATGCCTTAAGGCAAGTAAAACTTCCACTGAAATAAATGAAATAACTAATAAATCATATAGCATTGAATTTTTTAATGATACTTTGAGTTAAAAATGGTTCAAAAGTGCTTATGACTAAGTTGACAATAATCAGTCTTTCAGGACGCCACAACAACAGTGTTATTTGACAGCTGGATGAAATCCATCATCATTTTTTTGAAAAATGGCCTACAATTTTAATTTCTATCCTGAAGCTTCAAAATGTTCAAGAGTAATATGTACGAGGAAGATGCAAAATAGATATAACAATCATAACAATACTCCTGCATGTCTCACTGCCAATTTACCAACAAACTACCATCTAACAAAACTTAAAATTATTGTTCCCCAGTCTCCATATTCTCATGACTCTGTCATTAATGTTGTTTCCCAAATTCAAAAAACGCTTAAAAGAGTGAATATTTCATTGAGGGCAGAAAAGAAAACTTACATAGAGGTTACTTAATTAACTAAGAGATTTTACTCAAAAAGTCCAGTTGAAATCTTAAAGGAATGTTTCCAGAAATGGACCGACCACCTTTGGGGTTGGATTATTTTCTTAAGGGCCCTCCTCTGAAGTGGATGACAAATAGTTTTTGAGCAAGCTCTATGATTGTACAACATGTTTGGGAATATTTGGATCTTGTCTCATAACACCTCACATTTTTAGCCTGTATCTGATCAGTATTTTGTTCCATGTTCCTCACCTGGGTCCAAGCTCCTTGGAACACTTACAATCGTGACAAAAGTAATAAGTTTCACTCACCAGACAGAGCAACATGGCTGGCTTTCTTCCATACACATCAGAAAATCCACCCACCATAGGAGAGGCCAAAAATTGTAGAAATGAGAACATTGAGCCCAAGAAACCTAAACACATGGAGAAAGAGGAATTTAGTCAACATGAAAGTTTAATCTATCAACTTGTAAAACTTCACAAGAAATAAAAAAAATATTACATATATTTAAATAAAAATAAATGTACTTATACATATTTATATATTAGTTGAAGTAAAAATATATCTGAAGTGCACACTTCTGATCGTTTTATAAATGATGGTATCAAATTATTAAGAACCAGTTTTTCCCAGAGGAAACATTTTATACAGGTTGTCACCTTTATTTTTTATTTATTTCTAATTTCATGGCCAAAGCTAATGGTTTCATACAAACTTTAATTTTATCCAGAGTTTAAAAATTGGTGGTAATTAAGGTTTTTCCTAGATGGAGGCCAATAGAACAGTGATGATATATACGCAACTACTTGAATATCACCAGCAGAAACAATCCACCAAGTCATACTCTTAATTAGTACAACATGAATACAAATTAATTGAAACTTTAAAAGTTCCACCAATTAAAATAAAGTGTTTACAATCTTCATCAAGGAGGTTTGGATTAGTTACAATAACAACATAAGAATTTAAGGCTCCATAAAAAAGAGATTCCAAGAGGAGAATTAATTCCCCAAGTGACATATTTTAACCATAAACTGACTTCTTATGACTCCAAATCAGATGGAAACACAATTTGTAGTTTCCAATGCATTTTATTGAAAGAACATAAAACCATCATAGAAATATACTATCTCATTTCAAGTCTGATGATATATTATGATTATTTCATAGACTTATTTTATATATTAGACATGAAATTATTTTCTGATTTGTGCTTTTTGGGATTAGCTTTATCTACTTCAGGGTCAAAAAATACTAAATATTACTAGCTTAAAATTCATTGAGGAGGCTGTCACTTGATGGAATTCCATATTACACAAATTATGTAGGTTTTGCTTTATTTCCACAGAATATTCCGTGGAAATAAAACAAAGCAAAATCTAAACAATTTGTGTATTTACTAGCTTAAATATCACAGGTTAATTAATTTATTTTCCAATCTCCTACATAAAGCACTAAGAGGCCAATTTACAGTGGATACCAAAATTTTTTTAATAACAATGATGAAACACACACATCCATGCCCTAGGTGGAGATAGAAAAAATCCAGCTAGTCAGGATTCGAACCCATGACCTCCGTGTTGGCAAACAAGGACATTACCCCTCCGCCACGAAGGCCAGCAATGTCCAAGTTACCGTTAAGTTTTTGATGGACCCGAAAGGTCACTCTAATTTGCATAATGGTAAATTCATCTTCAACTCTCCATACCATACTTATACCACTAAAACAAACCCTAAATATTCTTTCTTCTACTCCAGGCCCCTTGCCTGCCCAATATGCTACATGTCATCACCTCTCAGTGTCCTTTTTACCCAAATTTACTGCCTTCTTCATATTTCTCGCAGTGAGCATGACACATCGTCTTTCACTATGTCATGGCATTTATATTTTAGTACTTTGGCTGTGGTGCAAAATCTTAATTGTTGATGTGCCTAAGAAAACCAATTAACCCTACTACTCTTCTATGTCCATTCTATTTTCCCTATATTTTACCACAGTCACATTTAAAAAGTCTTCAAGCAGGCTAATATTCTTTTCCGAAGGACCAGCTCTTTATTGCATATAATTTTCACTCCTTAACATTAGGTTCTTGTCATAAATACTTCCTTTACTAATGCAATTCTTCCCCCAAATTCCTGACTGTTTCCTAAACAAGCCAGATTTTATGCCCAACTGCCTTATAACCTATCCCCTCCTGTTGAGCATTATATGAAAGATAATGCCAAAATGAATACCACATTGAAAAGTGTTTAAGGCATATCATATTTATTTCTTTGAGCAAAAAAAAAACAAATTTTTCTGGAACTAGAAATATTTTCCCGAAGGAAACGTAATTTTCTACTCTCTTCGGAAGTTATCTACTTCAACGTGGGTAGCCAAAACATCTCTGGCCAGTGACTACTCCTTATGTGCTTAACAACTGGTATTTCTCTCGAATGTGCTCCACACTTAAAATGACATGATCTGCTGTGGCAAGGAGCAAGTTTTACCCAGTCCTGCTTGAAAAGCAAAGAAACACTCCATTCTAACATGACAATTCTGTGGCCAGCTTTATTTTATCAACAACCATGATCATAAAAAGCCAATTCTGGAGGCGAAATGACAGAGTGGAGGGATTTCTTCCATTTCATTCTGAAGACAGAAAAGACCATTTTGATTCAACCTTACTCTCATTTTCAATCTGGTAAATAGCCGCAGGCTATGCATCACAAGAGGTAAAGCACAATGCACAAGCAAGGAGCATGTTTTGTGATGCATAGCTGGGAGTTGACCTAAATGAGACCCCATGTACTTCCCATGTGTAAACTATCAATTAATCTTGTTCTGCAAATCCTATTGTGCTTTAAGATGTGTTCGATCCATCTGCTATTCCTTTAGATACACCATATAGCCATTACTGCATCCTATTCCACTGTAAATGCATTCCTTCCTACTTTATAAGCCTATTCTACTTTCAGAACCTGCTTCCAATGCCAAACTTCACTCCAATTCCACTATTATGGGGTGAAATTTAACCTAGTGTACTTAAGGACGAATCCTGGAAAATGGATTTATATATATTTTGTGGATAACTAAAAATTAAGTATTTAATCAATGAAAACTAAACCCCTTTGAAAAATTAAAATAAGATGATTTTTCCAATCGAAAAAATCAATGCCTCTGAAAGCCTTTTTCTTCTTAAAGGCCATTAATCTGATGAAAGTCGTCAAATTAAAAAATAAAGAAATTCTACTTCAAAATTGTGGGGATATGTGGATGCGAAACCACACTTAGCAGTTGACACACTGACAATGGAATTAGTAGGTTTTTCAATCAAGATGAAGTCATATTCTAGCGGTTTGCAAAACATAAAAAGGTCAACTCGTTTATGCCATAACTAAATCAATTTACTTTTTTCATGATACTCACCGCCGAATAGCACTGAACTGAATCTGTTTGGTGCACCTAATAAATGCTGAAAGAAACTGACTTTTTCAAGAAGAAAGTCATACAGCCCACTTTCGTCATTTTCACTGTAAAGGTCCAGCAATGACGGCAAAAGTGGTAGAATCATAGTAAATGCAAGCAAATCCAAGAGAAGACTGGCAAATACTATGTGCACCATTGGATGTGATCTCCCGCTGCTCTGTGCCATCTGGACTCTCAAATCTCTCTGAAAATTGAGTGAAATACCAGACAATACACATTTATCTTCGAAGAATTCACAATTTTACTATTCATCTGAGAATTTTATTTTTTTAGAACATTTACCTGCGACATCATGATTGCTCCCTCTCCGCAACCGGTGAATTTCAAGAAAAAATTACTGGGCGTTGATACAACACGAGGGAACTTCAAAATTAACTACCTACGCAAAAAAGGGATACACCTAGATATTTCCCGCAGTAAGAAAATTTACCTAGAAGGAAATCTGTTTCATTGGCGATCCCATCAAAATATTTTTTTTTGTTTTTGAACGTTCCACTTCGACTACACTCAAGTAAGTTCCTTTATCGCATGAATGATTACCCATAGAGAAATAAACCTGTGGTAATAAAAAAATAAATTCAATGCATAAGCCAAACTGATTGGACCAAATACTGATGTACCGTTACACTGGAGATTATTTGCCACGAAAAGCTCTAGTTCTCTTATCAACCTTAACTCCTTCCCATAAATACCTGGCTGCTTCCCACGCCCGCACAACTTAAATGAAAATATTATTTTTTTAATGCTTCACCCATTGGAGGTAATTTAACAACCAATCATCTATCTAAAAGAATTAAACGTCATAACATTTGTATTTTTCATATTTACTGTCTTCGCAAATGATACGCGCGAGAAATAAATGTTACACATTTATTTAAAAAAGGTAAAACAATAGGAATGCATATCCTGACACCAGGTGGTTGACATCTACATAAATTTATTGCATGATTTATATAATACACTATACTCATGTACATTCATCCCTATATAATCTACACTTACAGCAGCAGTAAACTCACGACGACTTGTTTCCGACATGACGTCATTTCCTTTTTGGCCTATGCAAATCGTTTTCATATGTTTGTGGAGGTAATTTGGAATCATTGGAATGAATTCGAAATCCATTTATAAATTCGGTTACATAAGAAAACTTTTCTGGCCAAATAGGTTGATTTTTAAAATTAAAAACGTTGACAAAATACGATTTTGGCAGTAGTAAATCGCAATTTCCTCTCTACTCAAGAAATTTTAGTGTTACAAAGTCTAAGACATTATTGGACAACATTAAGCATGCAAAGAAGATTTTTCTGTATTAACTTTCATATAATGGTGAAAGCATCATGATCTCCTCGCATGCATTAATGTTTTCTTAATTGCCAGAATCAAATCCTGCCGTAATTGAAGGCCCTTTCTTGTTTGTAGTTTATTTTTTAACCATATAATTCTTTTTAAAAATTCAGAAATTTCTGGAAGGGGTGTATTATAAAACTTATTACTCTTATTCAGTACATGAATCATAAACAGCATAAGTCGGTACGTTCACCTATGTATTTTTCATAACTTCCGTGGAAATTTTTTCAACAGGAAAAAATGGCACACCTGCAAGTTATAACCACCACTGATCACCTTGAGCATTATAAACAGCTAGTTGACCTAGGCATTTAGTGGTGTATAGTTTTTGCATATTTTACTGCCTATTGTATATTATAGAAAACATTGACAATTTTTCCAAAAGGGCCGACATACATTAGCAGTGGTAAATATTTGGGTGTTCCATGTAGATCAATAACCTTAGAGCAAGTGGCTACACATCATGATAAATGGCTGTATAAAATTATTTGAAAAAACTTAGTTCTGCTGAATTCCATAGTGATGATTCATAGCCTTACTTTGACCACATTTACAAACTACTTTGTAAATGTGGTATAAGAGAGACATCCATATGGGTGCACACACTAGCAGATTTAGGGATTATTTCTTTCTATGGACAATACATGAAAATAGAGTACACTATATCTGAAACGTAAGCTTCTTTATGAGTATTAACCCTTTTGTGCTGAAGCCCTAAACTGGTATACAGTCCCTACACACGAGTTTGTGACGAAATAAACCAAAAATAATTTTTAAAATGTCGTTCATACTGGGAGGATGATTCTGAACACATAATATTTCAGTCGTTCAGCGCAAAAGGGTCAATTTACAAACTTGGTGTTCTCACCCCCTTCCCTACACTGACTTGCAGGGTATATATTTCATTGCATGTAAATTTCCATACTTCTTTCAACATTTGTTATCTTGTTTACAAAGTATCAAAATTCTTTCATCTTCCCGAGTCCTTCCCAAATTTTATTTGACAATTGTTTTCCATACTCGTGGAGCAGATCATTACTTTTGTTTTTTTTTTATCTTCAAGTTGCACTTCTACATTCTCTTTTCTATGATGGTTAATGCCCTTGCAAGACCTTTACTCTCTAGCAGTATGGGACATGAGAACTGCAAAAAGGAGCTTGATACTCACTTCTCCTTGTATCTTCTCTTTGACTAACTAATTGCCTTCTTGATGAAAAACAAGAGATGGTTGGTGATAGTGAGCATCAACATCATAATCCTTTCGTTATTCTTGCCTCTCATCACTAGTTATGCTCCCTGTATAGAGGAGATACCAATCTTCTATCATCATTGTACATTCCAATATCTTTTTACGATTTGTAAAATGATGTTCCAGTCCACACTGTCAAAAGCTTTGCCCAGATCAGCATAATGTTGGTTTACCTTTCTTTAATCTCTTCTCCAAATGAGACAAAGTGTAAGAATAACTTCTTTTGATCCTCTGCTTAATTTTTAAAAATCCAAATTTGTTCTCATTAAATTGGGGTGGTCACGGGACCTCAATGACCTTGAGCCTCTTCAAGTTTTTTTCTCTAAACCACATCTTTCTACTTCTTTCCCTTCTCCAATTAATTCACTCCAGTCTTCAAGGGTGATTTATGTTTCTCCTTCTTTTCAATTTTTTGATACCCCTCAAACAGGGTCATACATATCTTCCACTTCATCATCAGATGGTCTGTCAAGTGGTTAGACATGTACATATCACCTATGGTGTGGAATAACCAAGAGGGTTCATAAAAATATGGTTGTAGCTCAAATTAAGTGTCCCAAGAAATTATTCCGGTAGTGTGTGGTGATATACTGAACTCCATGAGGTTATTTAGTAGGGTTCAGATACGTACTTGGACAAAACTTCTTCAGGGTACTAAATAAGTTTAAATTCTTTTTTTTTCATTTGAGACGTAATATAACTTAATACTTACAAAAGGGATGAATATAGTAGATCAAAAGAAGTGGCAGATAAATTCCTCTCACAACATGTAATAAAAAAATTTAATATTTATTTTACACATTGTGTAAGTAAAGCAAGCTTAAGTAAGATGGTTACAAATATGCATCTTACTTCCATGATTTTGTTCGTCAAATGATTAGCTTCTCCAACACATTTTTGCACACTAATAAGAAATTGTATACAAGAGTTGGTGTCAAGGACCAGATTGAAATAAAAATGACATTTTTAACATCATAATTATAATCTTATTTACAAATTTTGCATGTTTGTGAATAATGAAAAATGACTGAATACACATTATTTATAGGTGCAATACAATATATATACCTCACAAGCATAATTACCAAGTCTTAGAAATTGTTTGATCACTAAAGGAATATAATACAAATAATTCACATTATTTTCAGCATTAAAATTCATTTGATGAAACCAATTATATCAATTTTATAGAGAATTGAGTCTGAGCATAATTGTTTTAAACATGTACAAAACATTTTTGACTAAGGTGAAAAAGAGAAAACAATGACATCACGAGAACTATCAAAATTATAAGAAATACAAACACAACATAATGAAAAACAATTAGGCCATGCTGGACAATTTATAAATATATTCCTTGACTAGGAGAGCATAGCAATTGTTGGTCTCAGGCTTTGGTCTTTTTAACCAACAAGTAATGGCACATGCGAGGAAATGTCTCAGTTGATTATTTAAAATGAGGGGCAAAGACATGTCAAATTAACCATTGCTCCACAAATAGTGTCATCATTTTAAAGTTTTGAATGATCCAAAAAAAAGAGACATATCACTTGTTATGACCAACACATGAGTACAGACTGTGCTTTGGATTTCAAAGTTAATGCCGAGAAAATTTGATTCCAGAGAAAATATGAATAAAGGAAATGTTTTTCTTTTCATTGCAAAATTTTTATTCAGCGATGGCCAAAATTAAAATGAAACAAATTGACAATAAAATTGTTTTGTTGCCTATTACTGAGAGATTTAAAAATTTCTCTAGATTGAATACAAGAATCAGTTAGTCTTTATTTAGGAAACAACATTAGGTGAAGGTTTTCGTGAAAATTTACTTTGTACAAAGCACCTTAACGATGATTCTTAGCTCAAGTGGGATTATTACATTAATAAGTTCAAGGTGGATTGAACTGGAACATTTCTAAAGGTACCTTTATCCATGGTGACAAATTTTAGAAATGATCAGAATAGCTCTTTGGTTGTCCTTGACACAATACACTTCACCTTAAGAGCAACAATGAGATTACCTCCTTCAAGAGAACCCATCTAAAATAGATGTGGAAACATGGCTGCTGACTTGACCAATAGTCCAACATGGGAGCAGAACACAAGCAACAAGCATCTTCTCCCTAAACTCATCCCCATTTTGTTTTCTATTTCTATTCATAGAAGTCATGGTCAGCACCAATTGGCACGACCCATCACAGAAGATTCATGCCAAGAAAACCCATTCCATTGACCTGCTTTAGGAAGAACACCAGTCACTGGAAATAACCATGGGGTAGATATTTCCTCCCTCAATGTAAATTTACATCTCAAATCACCTTTATATAGTTAAGAGGGAATGAAGCAAATGCCCTAACCCTTTTTTCACTGGAAGATTTTAAGAGTTTCAAAAATTAGAACAAAAAAAGAGGAGCAACAATAGCTTTTTTTGCATAGCAAATACGAGAGAAAATATTTCTTCAAAGGCAATACTGAGGATGAATACTTCTTTCTGATTTCTAATGAATAGTATTCCAAAACTGTATCCACCAAACAAATGATTCAAAACATACACATATATAAATAAATAGACAAAAGAGGACAACCTATTATACAAGGACAAAACTGATCAAAACGATTGGATTGTACATAAAACTACATACATCACATTGGTGTGCTTTCCTCTTGAGGAATCAGAAAGAAAGACATTAATGCATAAAAGCTGCTATGTGATTGCAATACACACATGTAAAGAAATTTGATTGTTATATTTTTGTAAATATACAATTTACTCACAACAAACACCTCACCTTGACTTCAGAACAATTATAAATGAAGGCATACATGGTCTATTTTTTATGATATAAGGCATTCCCATTGACATTCACTTTAAGCAATCTTCCCCAAATAGAATAAATGAACACATTGTTCATTTATCAAGCAGAAATTATGGCAACCATTTAAATAAGCAATAAGTGAAACATCAGATTACATGTATCCATAAGATTTAACATTTTTAATTTAAGACAATATTAACCAATCAAATATCTCAAAATATAGGTAAAACAGCGATTCTCACCCACACATCGGCTATTAACTCAGGTCACCACGTCTGGAAAACTCTCTCATCAATGCAGTAATTAACCCAATGATATACATATATTATTCCCCTCACAGCTTTTCCGATAGTCAATCAGACTATGAAGCATCAACAATGTTTTCAAAAATTTATTCGTACTCCAAAAGGAAACACATGGTCATGTTGCACGATGACTGAGATGGTCTTCCTTCCGAGGAAGCCCAACCACAAGGGCAAACTGGAAAAATAATCACGATCATTTTGTGAACCTCCTAAAGAAACTTCCAGGACATGGAGAACCTCCAGGTGAACCAAATTTCATAGCACTAACAATTTAATTTCTTCATTAACCTAACATTGTTGTGCCAGCTTCTTTACTCAAATCAGCAGAGCAATAATCCAAGAAGAAAACAGTGGGGAATTTGGTGCATAATCACACACTCTGCTGCTGCAGCACATTGATCAACTGTGCTCACTAGCTATCCATTCCAGTCAATCACAGTCAAGCCCTCTTCAGTTCAGCGGCGGTCGGCAGGGACCACTCGGGAATGAGCGAACTAGGGCATGCATCCATGTGGG
>WURS02002544.1:0-12754 GCA_011762765.2 Rhinocypha anisoptera
CAGTTTGAAGATCCATGCCCTGGGCGGGACTCACACCAACGCCCTTTAGACCTCGGCCGAGTCCCACACCCCAGGGTCACCTTCCCTGGGTGTGCGTCAGCGCATTTTCCCCCACCAGTTCCAAAAAAAATAGCCGGCTATTGCGCTGCCCACCAGGCTAACCCGGTCGTCTACTTCTATATTTCTCACTAAATATTGTTTCGCACATTCAAGATGTTCAACTCAAATTCGTGAAAATCAGACAATTATACTGGTGAATTTATCATGAAGCCTCATTTATAAGATGTGGTAAGTTCCGATTTGTCTTAAATACAGGATATTTATGTTTTCCTTCCATCTCCACTCCAAAGAAAATTTGGTGTTTCGACGACAAATATTCTCCTTGTACGGTTCATACATTAAGATTAAGTTAGATGTTTTCCAATCCTGTGGAATAAAATTGCATTTCCCAATCTATATTGGCCTGATCACCGGTCCGGGTTGTCGTGGTTTATTCAAATCAATCGATCAATCAGTAGAAGTCAGCTGTTGCCTCGGTTGTATAATGTGTTCATTTTTGAACTATTTTAACAAGTGTAAGCATTCAATCGACTTCATGTTGTCGAAGACCCATGATTTTGCACTGATTTGTTATCTAAGTATCATTCGTCCGCATGTAACTTCAAAGAGTAACATTTTACTAGCATCGCCTTGTGATTGAGGTGGGATGAGAAAAATCGTCAAGAATGGTGTCGTGAATGTGTGTGCACATTGTGTCTCTCACACATCCTTCCTTTCTTTCTCTTTTGCTGACTTTGTGGTTATGCTGATGTTTTATCACGAAATGCCATTGCGGTTTTCGTTCAGTTGCTGATGTATTGTGGAACACGATTCATTTTTATAGCGCAGTTATAAGGGGTCATGGAGTGGCCATATCCGTCGGAGGAAAGACTGCAGGGATTGGAAGGTATGCACGTGCTGAACCGTTATGCGAGAATTATAAAATCCTCCCCCACCAGAACATTCTGTGAGGCTGCTCTTGAAATTTGGTGTGTTGGTGCCCCTTCGCGATTGAGTGTCGGGCGAGGCGAGGTGGGAGAGGCAAGGTGGTGGGGGTTCGACTGGGTGGGTCAGGGAGGGTCAGGTGGAGGGAAAACGGGAGATCCAAGTTGAAGAAAAAAAGGGAGCGTGGGGGGTGTGGTGGTGGTGTTGGGAGAGCCCCAGATGAGAAACGGTATTGCGTGGAAGAAACGGAATGGAAAAGTCGGGCGGAAATTGGGACCGAGTCCTCAAGGAGTTGGAAACGCACCTGGTAAGATATTTACTCGGAGGCATAATAAAAAAAATAATAATAAAAATGGGACGCAGAAATGGTTTTCCGAGGGGAAAGAAAGAAATAGTGGATGAGGAATGCCTACGGTGCTCGGAGATGCCGTGTTTCGTGTTTGCTCTCTAGATCAAAGCATTATTATATTTGTATATTTTTTTGGGATCGTTTACGTGTAAAAAACTACGAGGATTAATTAAAATTGGACATGAACATTAGCAGTAGTCACACGCAAGAAATGCTAACATTCCTACGCTCAGGAAAAAAATGAGTATTGCAGGTATTCAGTAATTTTGCCTCTTCACCTTCATACTAGCATCAAGGCACATTATATTTTAGTTCTAAAGGGATTCAATAACGAACCTTTTATTCGTAAACCCCTAAGCAAACTGACTAGTTTAACCTTAATATTTTGTTTACTCCAATAAATTGCCTCAGCTAGATTAAAGATACCTACTTAGTAGTTGTAATTCTCAATGGGAAAAAAATAATTTTACTTACTAATAGAATTAATTCACATTTTATTCACTATATTGAAATATATTCCTTGAAGTTACACCTTGACTGTAAATAGCTAAAATTGATCAAAAAAGTGTTTAAAGAGAGTTGAGTTATGTTTCGGAATAGGTCATTTACAAAAGTCTTTGAATATTTCCGTAACTATTTTATTATTAAGAGAGAATATTAAATCAGTACTTTTCTGCTATGAATTATTAATAATGTGTAATTTCTTTCTCTCGTGTGAACTCATCTCCCAAAATTACGTTTAAAAATCTATCTGCGTAAAAATGACATAAGTTCATACCCATCCGTAGTTAATTTCTTTAGTAAGGAACACTTTCGAAAAAACGTTTCAATTTTTGTAACTACAATTGAAAATCGTGTTCAAGTCTAACATTAACCCATAAATGTAATTAAAAGTTTTATGTTATGCAATTGATTCGGGCCCTCGATATTACGAATCGCATTTGGCAAATTGTATGAAAAATTACTTTTTCCAAGTCGAAAACTGTGACTAATAATTTGTTTATTTATTATTAAACTACATTATGCCAATTCCTGGTGGTAAATGTCTGCATTTGATCAATAACGCTCTCCGTGATGTGTAATTCACATTAGTTGTGAAGTATATTTGAAGCCCAACCATCGTCAGTAGGATAACTAAATTTTTATGCTGAAGCAGCCCCAGATACACAGTATTCGCGGGTAACGGAGGGACCAAAAAGTCCTCTTCGTATTACATAAGCTAGCTATTGCAGTGAAATACTTGTGTACCAATATAACAGTAAAACTGATAAATGAAATTTTATTTTTGGAAAGTATACAAGTTAATATTATTTCACGAGTAGGATTTATCGTCGGGCGGGGCACCATATTGCTTTGGGTAGTTCACCAAAACCATCCGTGAAAAACGGTAGTCTATAAATCATCGCCGTCATTCCTAACTATCCGCTATATTGTTGAATGTTACCTTGAGAAAATATATTAAGTGGTAACTAGATATTTTTAAAATTTTGTACGCATCTTTTTCCTGCAGTTATTTATGAATCGGCTTTGGAAAACGCTTATCAAATAAAGGAATACAATTGCAAGACTCCTCTATTTTAGATAGTTAACGAAATTCGCTTGTCATTCTTCAAGTTTAGTGTGTGGCAAATGAGAACATTTTTAGGACGCAGTTATTCATGTTTCCTGACTCGGTGTATTCAGTGTAATTGCAAATATAAATAAAAAATGGCAAATGATTCAACACGACCATTTTGATTTTTTCTAAGGGTGTATTTTAAGTTGTGTTTTCGAGAATTTCGAGACTAGCCGGATCTTAAGTTTAAGTTTGTAGAATAATAAAAAAATATTTGTATTAAATTAAGAGGCATGTGCGAGTCCATTATAGTTAATGATTCAACTTGTGCAAATTCCAATTAGTCCATGCTCTTTGCTCTTCACTCGACATCTCGTCCTACACGAGACTTGTTCAGCACACGTTGTAATCTCCGCGTGCACTCGCCTGTACGCGACGTCCTTCTTCCCTCGTTTCCCAATCTTCGGTCGGTCAGAGAGAGGAGAGAGAAGTGAGAGAGAGGAGAGAGAAGTGAGAGAGAGGAGAGAGGTGAGAGAAGTGAGAGAGAAGAGAGAGAGAAGTGAGAGAGGAGAGAGAAGTGAGAGAGAGGAGAGAAGTGAGAGAGGAGAGAGAGAGAAGTGAGAGAGGAGAGAGAAGTGAGAGAGAGGAGAGAGAAGAGAGAAGTGACAGAGGAGAGAGAGAAGTGAGAGAGGAGAGAGGAGTGAGAGAAGAGAGGGGATAGCACTCGGTTTGTTTATGTCTCCGTATGTATGCCTGGGCGCCTTCTCCTCTGGTTCCCAGCCCCGCAGTGGGCGAAAGGGGAAGTAGTGAATTCTCAGTGACCAAGGAAATTGAATGAATGCACCTCTAGGTTAATGAAAGAAGATTTTGGTTCAATCTGTCACATCGCTACGCAGTAGATGGTTTCCCAATAATTTTTCCATCTCCAGACACATCTCCCGGACTTCATTCAGTCAGTCATATTAATTAAATCATCATCCTTAATTCAATCCGAAGATTAGTGACTGAAGGAAATGGTTTCTGGCGTTACACGGTGGAACTGCTTCATAGAAACAAAGACACTTCGAAATACCAGATGAAAACATTTATTACTGTGACCCAGGTTTCGTCACAGGGATCAGGTCACCTCATGATGTCGCCCTGCTACGAAACCTTGGTCCTAGTAATACATTTGAAATACAAAGTGTCTTTGGTGACTGAATCCAAGGCTGGATTTTCCACGGAGATTTATTTGGTGGCATTCCGTCGCCTTCCGCATCGATGTGCTGCAGACTATTCCGTTAACTTCACCCTGGCTCTGAGCTGTGGCGGTTGATGCCGAACTGATCATCTTGACCCGCGGCATTAGTGCCTACTGGTGAAACTCCTGCCTTCCACCAATGGAGGCGGGTAACGTAGGAGCTGGTCTAGAAATTCGTTACAAATCGATTTAATTAAGTATGATTTTTGGTTATTATTTAAGTGTGAGGTTGTTGTGATCATTCACGGAAGCAATGGTAAGTAGAAATGTTGACGCAATGAAGATGTACTTAATGGAACCGGTGAAAAGAGTCGCATATCGACTACAACTACAGGCAGGAGATGGAGGATAATATTACAGATATTGTTCAGTGAAAATTTTGTGAAGACTGAATTGAAAGGATTCCATGAAGAGGAGTATTTGAGTCACCCATAAACCAAGTATGTCTAATGAGATTCTGGTGGTCATCAATCTCAAAAGAAGCAATACTTGGCTTAAGAGTTATTATTGGTTTATTATTTGTATGGGTCCAAACTTGAGACCCGTGAAAGAGAAATAATTCGTGCGTGATTTCTACAGAGTACAGTATTAATCCTAGTATTACTAAGTGCACAACCCCTAGTTACTGCACCTCGAGGCACCTGATGGACTTTTTCCTCAGTATATGAAGAATGACATGTGCTGAGTATAGTATGTTCACTGTCGTTACTTATTTTAAATTGTTTTGTGTATTATTTGTACAGAGATGTATATATATATTATATATATATATATATACTATGAAGCCCCGCTTTACACTGTTAATCCGTTTCGTGGGACCGATCGTATTGTGAAAATATCGTAAAATGAACCTGATTTTATTCCAATTTTCGGAAATACGTTGTTGACGATCTATTTGTCGAGTAGGTAAAAAAAGATATGTAGATATGTATCACATATATAGTTACAACCTCTAAGAGAAAATAAGTAAGTTGTTAAATGATATATTGTTTACTGATTTATTAATTACTGATTAATTAATAATTCGCGCAATCGTTTCATGACTTTTCAATCGTAAAGTGACCGACGATCTTCTTTGAAAATTCTTCTCGTTAATCTAATTCATCGCATTGTGAGCCCATCGTAAAGAGGTGGTCCACTTTCTATCCATATAGGTACATGAGGGTGATATGTTGGATGGCGTGAAGGGAATTAGGAAGGCCGCGGGCATTAAAGACTGTTATTGTCAATTCTAAGGTAATTCTAAATTTGACATTCAGGGATTACTTATCTGCTTATTAGAGAGAAACGTTTTAGTGAGGTTGATAAGCGGATAAAATAAGTTACCAGCCGGTAGAAAGACATTGTATTAAAGAAAATATTAAAAAACCGACTCCACAAATGTGTAATTTTAGTCTCTATGGTCCACTAAATGCGTATACATTTAAATAAACTTACGGAAATTGAAATTTTTTCTCCACGTCGATAATAAATATTCCGAAGTCGTGCAGTCGTCTAATCATACCATCCACGGCGAACTTCCGGCACATCTCACAATACGCTGGGCCTCCTTGTTTTGTCGAACGACCAAGATCAAAGTTAAGAGTTCGCCGACTCCCCTTTGCTCTTTCATTTGGCTGCTCTCTGAGGTGGAAATTCTTTGTGACCCTTTGGGGAAATGACAAACGGAACCTCTCGGAATTTATATTTAATATTTACCTCTCTCTTTACCTGTGATCCTGTGAGAGTTTAGAATCTCTACACAGGACTTTAAAAATACTAGTTGGTCCAAAAAATCATCATCAATCACCTTACTTATTCATAATAATACTATGGGTTATTTTAAATCATAGGTATCTATGGATAGTATTATTAAATTAGTTTGGCTTTGAAAAAAAAGCTTTGTCTTTTGTCACTCTAAACGGGTATGGAAGTAAAAGTAGCATCGTAAAACATCTTTGGTAATCTTAGTACCGACATTAATATTTTCTGAGACCTCTTGAAAAATTCGCACCGAATATATACGTTAAACAGCAATGGCGCAGCTCTGTCTGATCCCCCTTTCGACATATATGTCTGGAACTCTTTTTACCTAATTTTCTGTTAATGATTTAAGAAACAATTTTTGTTTATGACGCGGATTTAGAAAGAAATTGTTTTTAGTGATACATATTTCTTCAGCTTAAAGCAAAATGGAAAGCACCAGGGAAGGACTAAGCCTAAGACATAGACTGAGCCTAAGACATACTTCTTCACTCTCTTTGCCTATAAGATGATAAAATTTCCGACTGAATCAGTTCAAGAGGTTCTTGGCAGGGGGAAAAACATGAATGCACAATGCAACAATTTCATAAATGCTGGTACATGCATCGAAAGATGGCGACCTGATTTTTTTTATAACTAAGGATGAATCTTAACTTAACCGTAATTTAAACCTAATCAACAATATAAGGAAACTTTGATCGAGATATGCCCTTTTCTTTTATTGCACACATCGCAAAATTATTTAATGTTGATATTCCCAATTGCTAGGATGGATTAACTATGATTCAATTCTACTTATAGAAAAAAACATCCATTTCCATCCCATACGGTCATTGGAAAACGTGTGCAACTATACGGGTCAGCCAGTCTGTCAATTCCTTGCTGGATTCCTAGTAGCTGGTTCCAAATGGTGCTGAAGGTAAGATCATTTCTCATAGCAATTTATAGTTTTAGTTTTAGACCATCATTTGTTTTTCTTACATGTATTTCAACTTCGCAAATGAAAATGTCAGCAAGTTTTGACAGCCATTGTACACTCTCCTTCCACATAATTCCGTCACTTTTACCTACTGAACGAAGGCTTATCTCCATATTTGTAAAACTTTGTGGCATTTACTTATCTCTAGGGATTTTTAGTTTGTTTTCACTTTCATTCATTATTAATAGGCTTCGGTAAAAGGGTAAGTACAGTGCTTATAGTCATACCGATTTGATTTAGGAAAATGTAAAGTATTTAATGTATTTTTTCCTTACGAAAACAGTCCAATTTTTGTCGCTTTTTCGGTTTACTTTTCTTTAGTTATCTTCAAAACTAGAGTTACTCTAGTCTATTGGTCAAGAAGAAGAAAATTTAGCTTATATTTTAAGAAATTAAGAAGTGTATGTCCATTTTCCGGTAGTTTTCCCAGTAAACTGTACCGCTTAACTCTCCATCCATTTAACAGTATTTTTGTTTTTCTCGCGAAAAAATATGTACCCCCTTCCGATAAACGAAAAACACCAGAAATTCCATTCTTAGAAAAATAATATTCACAGTAACCAACTCTAAGATCGGTTTGATAGATAAGGGTAGAGCTCACCTAGTACTAAAACCTAAAACTTGAAAATTCTGCAGTATTAGGTAGTTTCGTTAGTGATTTGCTATTTTGTTAAAATTCGGAAAATCAGGATGGTGGGGCCAGTTTCTTTACTCGTGCTTGTGCTGCCTGTTGTTTTTTAAGAATATCTGTCTCTTAGACAATCATTTAGCCTGGGTTCTAGCTCGAGTTGTTCAGAGGCGTCACGGAGATCCGGATTTCTTGTTCAGTAGCCAAGCCCTGTAACCACTATACTACCAGGCCTGAAAAGCATTAGGATATAATATTTCTTTATGCGAATGGATAAGATGGTACTGTTAGTCTCTTAAACTTAATCTTAAGTCTTCATTCTCACGTGCAAAAATGATAAGAAAGACGTTATCTACAGTAAGGGGAAATTACCCTCATTTACAGAATTCTGTAATTAATGTCATTTCCTCATTTTTAGAGCATTATTTTGGAAAACGTGGAGCGTCTTTGAAAAAAAAATTACAGATAAAACCGCATATTTATGGTAATTCGGGCTCTTACCTTCTGTGTAAATAACTGCGATTCACGTGAAAAAACAGAATATAAATTTTCAATAAGAGTATTCCTTGTGATAATATTCGAGGACTATTTTGGAACAAAGTTCTTTTTTTAACAACGTTAGGATAATTTTCGGGACTGTTCTGCGACGGTAATTAATAGAAGCAAATATACGAGTATGTACGCTAAACACTGCATGGTGGTGGATAGGTTCACTAATTCTACAGAATAACACCCTTGGCAATGCAAGGCCGCATTGCTAGTCCTTGATATGATCTTAAGACCTCTTTTCTTTGACCTAATGCACTGCAATGCAAACTTCACTTCTCTATATACTTCCTTGGTATTTATTTCCTCGAGCCCCTCATTTCTTTTTCTCCTTCCATGACCCTCCACTATCAATGCCTCCTCACTCTCCATTTGTACAAATAATTCCCCCAAATGAGCCTGAAAGTCGGCTCCCGATCGTCTTCGTTTTCCTTCCTTCGTTAATGCTGTCTCCATGCCTGGAGTAATGCATCCGTTTAGGCGATCCCGTTCCAGATATTACCTTCTGTCCCGAAATGTGGTGATGTTATGTAGTGTTGGTGCTCCACGGATATTTTTAATCCAGTCCATTTTTTTCTGCCGAAGTTCTCAAATGTGTCGGAAAATATAGTCTCTCCTATCATCATTTTGCCAACAAATCTAGCGCAGGAAATTCAAGCGTGGAATTGCATTGGATTATTCCCTAGGGTGTTTTCAAGTCTAATCAAAGAGTGAAGGGGTACAGATATATATTTTACTTAAATATTCACCTTTGAATCTAAGCAGTTAGAATTATGGTCAGCTTTTTATCGAACTATGTTTTCATATTATTACAGTAACCACTTGTGATTTTTACTTTATGTACCGTGGTCTGCTCGTTGAATTCTCTCGCCTAGTATTTTAAAGTGATAATTGCGGTCATACGTTTTCTGATCAACTTTGTCAAATATTTTCTTCGAATCACTTTACGATTTAATAATTCTTACGAATCACGGCATTGGGAGTGGTTTGGTTTATTTCCATAACTTTTCGAGGCTTACATGTCTGCTCTCGCAATTTTTACACTCTCATTTACATCATCATGCGATTAATTGTTGCCAATACTATTGGTGAAATTAAGTTCTCTCTAATATTTTTGACGTGATATGGAGTATGTTTGTCTCCTGGCACACTCCATTTCTTCAGGATTACAGATTTAAAAAAATATTTTGTTCAGTGATTGTTCCAACGATCTTCCATCACTTTTAATATGAAACGAATTCTTTTTTCCTTTATAGGATGGTCTTCCATGCTCTAATAGCAAAGACTAAAGAATATTAGTATTAAGTTATTTTTTTTAAACCATCAATCTATCATGGATTTCCACAAGGTGACGGCCTCCACAGTGAACTTTGAATATTAGTATTCTTTAGTTTATACTAATACTAAACCTTTTGCAACCTTTTTATTCAGTATCCCCACCCACTTTTTTTTTCACTGTCTGCTCTCGACTTTTGGCTAATTATACGTATATATCATGCCCTTAAATTTCTCGGTTGCCCTTCTTCGCTTCATGCATGTTTTAATTTATTCTTTTTCCTATAAGATGACGATTTTCCTCCATGATCAACGGCTTCCGCTTGACTGCCTTCCTTCGTCTTCAGGTTTCCGAGACGTTGGTTCGCAGTTTTCTCCATTTCTTAAGAACTTTATCCCATCCGTTTTTCTTTTGGCTTTGGCACATTCGACGTTCCCTTAACCCTTATCATCTGCCACTCCGTCTATCATCTACGAAAGGGGGATCCTGTGAGATCTTTCATCCAGGTTTTTCATCCGCCAGTGATCCTTCAATTTTTAATGTTTTGAGATTTTATATAAGACGTCATCGACTACATTTTTGTGCTATGATTGCTACCTGGATATCCCAAATAGTTTTCAATTTTATTTTGGAATCAGTACATAATTACATTGTATTAAAGTAACCTAAGTAGTCATTTTTAGGCCATACGTAAAATAACTACGAAAACAAAGGCACTGAAAGATAGTTTCTAAAACGATGCTTTCAAAATGCATTTTAGCCTAATTGTGGTTCAAATAAAATATAAAGCCTGATGTAGAAATTTTTATTTAATATCTGCTCTTGGATTCTGTAAGATATTCAAGGTTATAGATGGAGAATCAAATGTAGTTGAAAACTAAAGAAAATTAATTAGTTGTAATACCCAATTTAGTTGTATTTCATTATACCTGATTTGTGAGTGAACAAAGTGAGTTCTTTCGTCCTTGATTGGCAACTTTTTCCATCTCTTCTACCAGTAAATCTAGTCAATAAAATTCTCTTTTCACATTTCTTTCGAAGTCTTCTTCCTCGATTATTCGATATACGATATCTACCTAATTTTCAACATTCTCCTTTGGCTCAACATATTCATTGCTCCCTGTCCTCTTTTCTCCGAGGGTCTTATTGTTCATGCTCAGAATTAATGAAAATAATTAACTATATCCATGTAGTAGACCAAGTTCCAGGCATAGTCTTTTCTCATTGGCTACCTCAACATGAAGTACTCATACTTTTATTTATTCTTCCTTATTATACCCTTGACCAAGAAGTTAATCGATGATTTTCCCACACCTTAGCACCCTCTCAGCATGAACATCATCAGTTCATTATGAGCGCCTTTCAGGTTTTGTATCGCATCCCAGAAATTCCCATCAATTTTAAATATTTACAACACTGCTTCGGTTAAATATTGTCTTTTCCATGTGCCTATGAGGGTTTTAGATGTTCGTTTAATATAAGTCGAATCTGCATTGAGTTGAGGTTAATTTAACGTAGAGTTAAGTAGTTATATTTAAAGTCCCCGATAAAAGCATATTTCATTGTTACACGAGGTACATTCAAGTTATAGGACCTCCGATTTTTTTCTAACTAATTATTCACCTTAAAAACAATGAAACTTGTGTTACTTCTCGATGTAATCTCCCTGCAGCCGTACACATTTTGCACAACATCGACGCCATGATTCTATGGCCGCGATGAAGGCTTCTTTAGGAGTCTGTTTTGTCCACTGGAAAGTCGCTGTGACGTTGTCGGTGTGCGAGGCCGAGATTGATTTGTTTCGTTGTCACATGATGTTCTGCCTTCTTTAAACTGTCGCACCCATGAACAACACATCCATGACTCCATCACCAAATGTCTCCTTCAACTGGCGATGAATTTCAATCGGTGTCACACCACGATTGATTGCACGCTGATCATGTAACGAAAATTTCGCCATTTAAAGTATCGAAAACAGTTGTCATTTTCGCGGCTGCCGATAGAGGTTCTGTCTATCGTACGGTGCTGCCATCTCTGTCACGCATTGACAAAGAGGACCCGCTAATTTTAAAATAAACCGCATGTTTCTTTTTCCAGTCCGGATAAAAAATGGGGACCTTACAACTTTAATGCACCTCGTATTACTTTAAAAATTAGAATATATCAAATTCCTGCCAATTGAAAAACATTAATTTTTTGTCAATAAATAGGTGGATAGATGTAATGTTCGAGGTCGTGGTAGCCCAGTAGGTAGAGTGCTTGGCTACTGACCGGGGGATCCGGGTTCGAGACCGGGTGACGACCCTCCGGACACCTCAAGCTAAACCCCAGCTGAGTGATTTTTCGGGTACCACATCTTCGTGGGAAACCACAGGCGGCACAGGGAAAAGAACTGGCCCCTTTACCCTGATGTGTGAATTTCCACACGCCGTGGGCTCAGTATCGTACTAGGTGAGCTCTACCCTAAATTAACATACCAACCTTCGGGTTGATCACTGTGGTATATAGATGTAATGTTACCTCACTGAATTTATCATCGAATTATATGTCTGACTTAATTTCGTGAGCGCTTGACACAATGAACTATCGCTTCTTATTTTACATAAGAAGCTATAGTTCATAGCAGATCCATGGCTTTCCAAGCATGTGTTATTTTTTTATGAGAGAAGTGGAAATAACTGACCAGATTGCCCTAAAATAGATACTTCACATTGGCGTAAATGCACGGCTGTCTTTCGAACCTCAAGTCACTCACGCTATGATACTCGAGAGGGGACACTATTTACACCCGCTAAGGTAAAATTGCGTCATTCTTTTATTTATGTTTCCAAATACATTTACGTAAACGTTCTTCACCGTGCCTCGTGCTTCAAACGATACCTTTTTCTTATTACGACAAATTTCTTATTCTTAATAATTTTGGCAATCCATTACGTGGGTTTGCAATTGTTAATTGGTTTTTGCACATTCAATGATCGACCCATAATTATTTCTCATTCTCGTTGTTTCAGGCGTATATTTATGAAATTAACACAGCATATTGATGAGAAGAAATGCTTGGTAATTCCACAGAAAGTTTTTATTTTTCAAAACGATCTAGGTTCGAACGTTGCACGTCATGATGACGTGCAACGTTGAAACCTAGGTCTTAAAAAAAAAAACTTTACGTGGAATTACTAAGCGTTTACCTCTCATCCAGAGATATCATATTTTTTGTTAGAAAATACGCTATTCGTTCATGTCACATTATTACCGTATTTGACGGCATATAAGACGCACTTTTTTTCCTAAATTTGGTTTCAAAAAATTTACCTGCGTCTTATATGTGAAGGATACAAATTAACTTTCGACACTGAATGCTATTTTTAGCCAGGATTTAGAAATGTCTAGTGTGGGGACTCGCCGGTAGCGCAGTGACTCATCCCCCAGCGGTCGCCGGTGGCGATAAGTACAA
>WURS02002555.1:0-12753 GCA_011762765.2 Rhinocypha anisoptera
GCTTTGATGTCCAATTAAAATTAAAGTCAACATTTATTTTGTCAGAGTTAAATGTAAACCTGTCTCAAAATTTAACACTGCTGAGCATTCGACGGCTTAAGTATTGGGAGGTGATCGGGATGGCGGGTGGAGTAGTTCGGTGGGGGGAAGAGGGAGATGGGTTGCTCCAGGGAGTCTCATTGGATTATCATAATGTGAGGATAAACGTTCCTGGTGTATCCCAGATGAGAATATCCGGATCCTACTTTCTTTGCTAGTACCCTTCCGTCCATCATACTTTCCCTTCCTCCCTCTACGATCCTTAGATTTCGATGGCACTTATATATATATATATATATATATATCCTGCGTGTCTACGAGACATGCGTGCAAATTATGGAATATTAAATACGGAAATTGTTTTTATCCTGCCACCGATACGGTTAAAAAAAATCATGTAAATCACAGCAGGATAGGATTTCCGACTAGTATACCTCAACGAATATGGTGTATTTTTTCTTGTACATCAATGGATATTAATTGCTATTTTCATTTGGCCATTACAATGTCTATTAATTGATATTTTCATTTCTCAATGGCTGTCAAAATGTGACGAACCCGCGATATACACAATACAAATTTAAGATATTTTACCATCCTGTTATCAGCTTTTTCTCTTTTGGAAACTGACATAGACTATATATTATCCGTGGTCTCTTATTATGTAAACTGTTAAAATAAAATCGGCTTTCCTAATTTTGGCTCTTCGTAACTTTTGCATATTTTCATACCTCGAAATTAACTACTATTGTGCTCGATCTTATATAATAAAAATGTATGATTGTGGTACATATTTTCTTATGCATATTCACTAATAACTTACATGCATCATACACCCATTATTTTTATCAAACAAATCTGAAATTTACTGTTTGAGACCACATTTGGCGTAATCTTTCATAATTTATAGAATGAAACATCGCAAAATCGCAAAAAAGTAGTTTACTTTAGTAATATCATGATTATAATATCATGTATAGGTGCTGATGATGCTTGGAATTGAAGCCATCGTCCTAGACTGGTTCACGTTCTGTACACTACATCATACTTATAATTATTGTTCTATTTCAGTGTTTCCACCCATACATTAAAAAGTGGAAATCGAAGGCACTTATTTGTAGATTGTTTTTTTGTTAATATTTAGATGATTTGGAAACCTTTTGTCGCGAAAAGTTAACTCAATAAATTATCCTTAAGGACGCTTGAGCGTTAATTTATGTAAACTGATTATTTTTTAATCATTACTGGTGGTCAAAATGGGATATCTATCACGTGCGCTAGAGTTCTTCCATCTTTTATAACAACTTATCTCATTTTTATAATCAAAATCAATGATTTTCTATTCATTATCAGTGAGCCGTCTTATCTCTTTTTGTATTCCCAAAGATTTTAGGCTTAAATGTGGGCCAAATTATGTTCAAAGATTGAAAAAATAAGGAAGATGACGATTACGTACGTGCGTTGAAACTTGTACCCGGAATAAATATGGGTGGTAAAGTCAAGTTTAGAGCATTCCACTTTCATATGTCTTCTCACAATTTACATTAATCGTACGAAGCCATGAAATCATATTTTGTTAAAATAGAATTACCTCTTGTTACAGTTGAATTTTTCGAGGAAAGTTTTTTTTTTTCACTTTATAGCAAAATGTAATTATGAGTGTTAATTTTGGTTGATGGAATGAGTCTTTTAAATAATTACAAAAATAGTTAATGTGTTTGAGCAATTGAAGTATCCTCCCATGGAACTATAAAAACTTCACAATAGCTAAACCGCTTCAAGGTGAAAATTCTAAACGTGCCGTCCTAATATGCAAACCGCGGATATAATAGATAACTCACAATCTAATGTAAAATATGAAGTTAAGTTGTATCACCTATATTTGGGGCTTTGATACTCAAATTTTGTGTAATCCTGTTAAATATATTCAAAATATGAGGTTCCTCATTCAGCCTGCACTTAACATTAGTATTAAATACTTTCATTCCAATACAGCGACGTATAGGAACATTTACATAGTTCAGCCAGAAATAATCGAGTATAACTGTGATACATCGTTTACATCGCTTACATATATCGTTTATATTTTTTTAAACCCCAGAGACAGGATTGTACCATTTCTCTCCATCTCTATAATATTGTGTGTTGATATCATAACAGTTTTCTTCAGTATGGTCAGATGTTGTCATTACTTCCAAAATACGTAATGAAAGAAAATGTAGCACTTTTCCACAAAATAACAACAAATTATTTTGTGGAAGAGTGCTTCATTTTCTCTCATTATATGTTGCTCCACGGACATCAAGGATAAATCTGTAATAATTACTACCAAAATGTTGTGAAACGAAACTTTTTCCATTGGATAGGCAATCAAATGCAATAAGCCACCAGAATAAAGTGTAAATATTGTTACATGGTTGTTCACTGACTTCAAGGAACACTGGCGGAGTAGAGTAGTTAGTAGGCTGACCGAAATGTTGAACCGAAGGCAATACACATTGAAATAAGATCTCCAATTTTTACAAGTGATGTTTGGTTAAGTAAAATTAGGATTTAATGGTGATGCGTTATTGTTATCATCATGATTCTGTCGTTACTTTTATTCCATTGGCTGCCATTCCAGGTTTTATTAGTTTTATCTCTACTATTAAAAAATAATTGTATAAATTTAATCTAACATGGAATAGTCTTTTTCAAAATATGTAGAAATAATAAATAATTTAAAAACAAGAATTATTAAAAGCAATTGCAAAAAACCATCTTAATTTCGTGTACATTAAATTCTTTTAAACTATGCCCGTGATTAAGCTACATGCATCGTTATTGAATAATTGGTCATAGCATCACTAAATGGGTTATAATTTAATGTAAACGTAACATAATCTAGTTTTTGTTATTATTTCCGTTGGATATTTATTGGTGACTGAGATATTCTCTCTAGAAATCAGTTTTAAAGTTCCAATATCGATGTTTCGACTTTACGATATAGAAATGTGTTATCTTTTGGAGAACAAAATAAAACAGAAAATAGATTAAGACCGTAATTACTAGATCCAAAAAAATGGACAGACACCATTTTCGGGATTATCCGAACATGAATCAGAACATGAAAACTTAATAAATTTTGCTATAAGCCATTGAAGGAAGTGTTCCTCAACTTGGAAAGTTTGAAACTGAGATAATTAGTTCCCGCGAAGTGGCGCTCGTGGTTCAGTTGACATAATGAAATAATTTGTTGTATATTTTGAAAAATACACTAGCTGCATCTTACTTTAAGCTATCTTAAAAACGTGTTACAATCAAGCCCTTTGGAAATATGGTTTATTCGCTAAAATATGCATCAGAATATTGACTAAACATGGGTGACGATAACGGTGGCGACACCACCAGTCAACAGCTGCAAGCTTAGTGCAATCGATGTACCGTTTCCTACTATTCATTCTACGAGCGGTTAATTCAAAGCAATTACGTTAAAAACACTTATTTACAATTTTAGGTATGTTTCTTTCTAAAAACAGTCTTATTATGTTGAATCTCAGTAATATTTTTATAATTATAAAGGGAAGCGGCTTGCCTGAGTGATAAAAAATATGTTTTTAACTTAAATACATTGTATATAATCCCGAATAAGGTTTCTTTCCATACTGGAATCATCTGAGAAGGAAAAGAACTTTTCGTTGGATCAACCCAATAATTTGGCAATTTATACTTTCTCTACAAGAATATAATTTTCGTTGCGGTAAATGATTGCTTTATTCTTGGCTCAACTCACAGGATAGGTGAAAAATGGGTGGGTGATAAATGATTGTTATCTTGGAGAAGGAGGTTGAGTCATAATTAGGATAAGAAGAGAATGATGAAACGTATTGTAGAACACTAAACAGCAGTAAGTTTCCAACTTTGGAGTAGGCCATCACTTGGTGGAATTCCTAGTTTACCAGATGATGATGATTATCGTTGAAACTGGTCGTCTTTATAATTTTCCGTTGAAATAAATCTAAGTTAACTCCTATATTTTGAGATAACATCTTGCACTTAATTATTGCATTTCATTATCGTCGAAATTCTTAACTGCCTACTAATAAACTTCAAAGTCGCATATTATCATTTCATACAATTTTTCGCAAAATCCTTTTTACTGACCTAACCTTCAATTTTTTATAGTATTATCCTCCTAGATGATAACTGTGAACGTGTAAGTTTGATACCACATGCGCTGCCTGCTATTCATTTAAAGGATACCCTACTTAGAGATAATGACAATGAAATCTTTCTCGAGTGGTTAACTTGAGAGTTGGTTATCCAACACTGTATTCTACCAGTGTAATAAAAATTGCCATTATTTTTTTACTGACTCCTGAGGAGAGGTGGTTAGCTTGATCTCTGAAACTCACAAATCTGAGAGGGTATAACTCCTTTATTAGTATCGTCAACGTTCAAGAAAGTTTTAGTGACTCAAAAAAGACATTGATTCCGTGGTTCGACTCGGAATGCCTGGAGTCAAAAGTTGAAGTAGTCACTAAGCGAATACTCTTCATACATTATAATTCAACTCCCAGCGAAAATTATGGCATTCTCATTAAATTAATATAGCTGTATGCTATGAGGTTACATTAGTACATGGTGGTAATTACTAAGTGGTATACCTATATTAAAAATAGTTACTAACAGCCTTTTGTAAGGCTGTTCGTTTTTATGTATCGCATGGAGATTACTGAAATATTTTCTGATTTAATATTATCAATGTGAAAATATTTATTTTGCCCCCTTGACGCATGATAGCTCTCTACGTTCAAGATTCATGTTGCCAAATATTTGTGGATATACCACTTCGCTTTGTTTTATTTAAAAAAAACTTATTTTTGATTGCAAGATGAGACGTAAGCTATTATAATATATATAATAAATAATATAATAAATATATATGTATAATAAATCAGAATAAAGGAAGAAGCCTAGAGATAACATAAGGTATGCTCGACAGATTCTTATATCGATATTTCAGCTGACTGGTGACCAACAACAATGAGAAGTATTCTGAGGTTATAAAAAATACTTATTTAATTCTCCCTCTAGATGGACTGAAACTGTTAACTGAAATGTCGATCCAGGAGTCATTCGATCAACCATTGTATTGGCTATAGAGTTCCTCCTTTTATCTTATTGTCAATGAAGTTGTTAATATTTTTACTACTGGTGGGACATTCTGATGTTAATTTTTGCGATATTGTATTAATTGTGAAAATCTTTATTGTTTTGATAAGTCGTCGGTGACACAAAGCAGTAGTATATTTCTATTTTCGCACTTAAGGTACACGAGCAGCATCGTGTCGAGCATCGAAAAAATGAGCAACTCTTGACCTATCTCTTGGCTATCGTTAAGCAATTAATGGCAATTTTTTCTTCCCAAGTAAGGCACTACCGCCAATTCTCTATTATCATATTGTACCTTTAACGTATGACCAATTTTACTGAACCAGATAATGCTAAATTCATGTCGATTATATTTGGTGATAACTGATAAAACTGAAGTATTACTAAACTAATTTCCTAAATATTGGTATGAATACTTAGTCACCAAAATTTATTATTTTACAGAAATTTTGTAAATTAAATTCAGTTGAATAAAACCGTTAGATTTAATCGTATTCATTTTCATCAAATAAAATTCATAACTCTTCCACACATTTTTCTTTTGATTGTTTCATAATCAGTGAGTCTTCTTTTATATAATTATATCTAGGCACTAATTCGCTTCTTCATATGGATAATGTTTGTAACAGCTTAGGCTTACAGAGGAAGATATTTCCTGTCATTACCGGGTTGAAAGTAGCGGGAGGGCATGCCGCATAACAGCGAACCCTTGGAGATTTTATTTTTCTTGAAATATGTCAATATTCCCCGACATTGACGCACCGTTTTCGTATAACTTCCTTTACGTTTCAAATCATGAGATACATCAATGTGCCAAGCTCTTCCTAAGCAAACACTATTTTCTTCGTTACGGACTTGAGACACATGATTTTTGTTATATGTACGGTTTCTTTTCACTGATTTTCTTTTTCTGTATCCGAGAAAAGGAAGCTCAGGCTGTTATTGATCTTGCCTTACATTCATAAAAAGGAATTTATTTGTGGACCGCTTCCTACCTGGCTAATATTATTTACTTGAAATAAGCTGTTGATATTATTACTCTACTGTTACGTCATCTTTTTATAACATATCATCCTCGGCTCTTTGCCTTAATTTCAAATGACTATTTTAATTTTATTCTTTCACATCGGCATGTTTTAATGTCTCATTCCCTTCTCCATGAAGAGTAATGTCATTCGTATATTTTCTTTCTTTTCGGTTAGTCATTTTATTTGCCACTAGATATTTCATCGGCAAACATCTGATTTTTCTTCTATATCCATACATTTTTACGCATCTTAATATCTTTCGTAGATTACAATTATAATCTTGTCGATATGAAATGTGGAAGGTCAATTACAGTTTTGAGCATTTCATTTTATTTCAATGAATATGAATACTGCCAACCAAAGGTATCAATATTTTGTCGTTCCGGTATACTTTAAGTGGCGAAATATCGTATATTTTATATTTAAGTAAAAATATATATATTTTTAAATAATAGTAGTAATATTTAGTTAATAGAATTATTCCTGTATCTTGTCGTTTTTACGTTTTATATTTGAAGCATGATGAAACCGGAAATCTTGTTGGGCAGAAAGAACTATGCTGACGAAAGTGGTTACTGACAAAAACACTAATTATTTTTAGTTAATATTTTTCAAGCGATGGTTAATTATAGAATTGCGTAGAGTTTTGTTGTGGACTATGTTACATACAGAACGTAGAACTATGGTATGGACCTACAGCAGGGATTGAATACCAAACTAATAAAAATGTTCTCCGATTTTCCAACTCCGAAACTAACAGAAACGATTCCGAAAACATATTAATTTAATCATATCTATAAGTGTTCGCTATTTCGGTGTGAGCTTTGGCCTTATTCACTAAATTCAAGCAAACCGATTCAAGCCAGCCTCCTGCTTTGTGTTTGTAGTATCTGCATCTATATTTTAGTGTTTGTTTTCAAAATCTTTAACAGCGACTACAAAAATTTACTATAGGATAATTATAATATTAATTACTTCTCAATGATACTATTATTTTTCTAAATTGTTTTCCTTAAGTGGAATGATGATTTACTTTTACCTTGAGTTATTACCAACGTAATCTACATGGCTCTTAATGTCTCCACTAAAAGCATTGCTTCAAATTTGGTGTTTGTTTTCAAACATGTGCATGTTTTAATATTAGGAGTTAAATGTGGTCGTTCATCGTTAGTCTTTCAGTTCAAATATATGTAATCGTTTCAGGCTTGACTAGGTGGTATTCCCTCATCATGAAGGTTTTAGAATGGAACACTGCAATTCCTCATAAAAATGTAAATTGTTTTGTAAATGTAAATGTAAAAAATGTAAATGTAAATGTCACTTTTTGTGTGGAATTTCAGCGTTTCATTCTGAATATTTCATTTTACTTCAAAGTCTAATTGACTGCAGGTCTCTATTCTTCCAAATGTAATGAAAATTCTCTCGCCATTTGGTAGTTCTTCCTTCCGTCATTTCTTTTTTTTTAATTTTCCGTGTAAGCTTGTCCCTTTACCGCCCACGTGAGTCCTTCCTTCCAGTTTCATATTTCATAGATTCGACATGCCACCTCTCCGGCGCCACCGATCCATCTGCTTCTTCCTTTTCCATATCGTATTCCATATTAACTTCTCTTATTGCATTCTTCCGTGGACTTTCTCAGTCTCAATCTCTCCGTCCGGTTGATCTTCGACATCGGCCTCCAGCATCACGGCTCGAAGGATTCTTCCCACTTGCCTGCTTTTTCAATGATCCTAAATCTATAGAGAGCCATTTTCCACATCAACGGTATCACATATCACGTCGCTGTTTCATTTCCATATCTCCCTCGAGGAACTCTACGACGAAACATTACGACGGATATTACCAAATATTTCAGTATCCTCTCTCGGACTGCAATTCCATTCATCTGCACTGCCCCGTTATTCATTTAGATCCTGATAATTGAGATGAGATTGATATTTACAGATATTACTTCAATTCACATTTACCCCTCAGAGAGATATATTATTCTTCTGAGTACGGCTAAGTATAAAATTTGATTCGCGTACAGGAATCTGAGAGGAACATTTATTAATCATGAAGTGTGCTAAGAACAAATAAAAGTAAAAATCTTGTTATTAATAATTAATTATTATGAAATTTTTATTTTTTTTAATCAGTTACTTTAAAATTCATTAAGTTTTATAGATCATTTTAAAAATTATCAGGAGGTTATGGCAGTCTAGTAGTAAGAGCGCTTGGTTACTGAATGCGGAACCCAAAGTCGAGATGTCGTCTTTGGAAACCTCCAGCTAAACAACTAAACCCAAGTGTAGAGATTTTCTGGGTACTAGATTTTCCTGGGATGGTTCTTAGCTGGCCTGATGTGTAAAGTTTTCACACTTGCTGCTTGGCTTAGTAGTAGATCACCTATCTCTGCTTCCTTATCATACCGATCTTAGGGATGAAGACTGACGATGGTTTTTGAAAAATTGAATGGTTTTGCTAAAATATTCTTGCGCTTATTCTTTAGTTATATTTACCGTAGAAGTAACCTAGGATACTCATGACGTCATAAGTCGCTACATAGCCTATGGCAATAACAGTATCTATTAAAGATAATCCAATCAACGAGTTTCACAATCTTTGTTTTCATTTCTATTATTTAAAACTATTGTTATTTCAACTTTATACGCATTAAAATAACGTATACTTTAATCCTATAGAGAAAATAGCCATTTTTTTGGCTTCACCTCTCATATAGAATCCTGTCGCCATTTTTATATTCTTAATTAATGATTCTGTACAAAATCCGTATTTAACCAAATACACATCTTATATTTTAGAACACGCCACTGCTTTTTAACGCTTTGTTTATCATGAAATTTTAAACTGTAGTAATTTTAGGTTAAACAATTTTAAAATAAATAGATATTATCAGGATTTTATGTCCTGAAATAACCTAAGACGTCAAAATATTGCAACATCCTATTCATCCGTAATTATAAATCTAGTCTGTTGGAAAAATCACACAAGATTTTTGAAACAAAATATTTGATAGCTTGATATTTTTCTATACATAGAGCAGTCTTTACTGTGCCCAATTATATATTTTAAAAATATTCTCCATGTTAATTCCAGCCGCCAATATTCAAAATCCATTGTAGAGGATAAAGCTTTATTTTATTGTATCGTATCCTAATTGTATTTGTTTGGAATCATCCAGTTAAATTGAGATTTTTCTTGTCCTTTTTAGTAGAGGTGTTCATTGACGATATGTATAATATATATATATATATATGTATTATTTCAAGCATTCAGTATATAACGTCACCATGTTAACTTATTGCCGTCATTTACCTCGATAATAGTTGCTCCTGCACTCGTTGTTTTTCATATATTCGCATTACAAAACTGTCTCTGACACGTAAATTTTCCTCTACTTAAGTCCTGTGTTTTATATTTTCTGTTGATTTCTAATATTTTATAAAAACATTGTGGAGTAATTGCCCACACGTAATCGTGATTTTTCTTACTTTTATAATGGTAATTTCTGGTTTTCCTACAATACGGATCTAAAATATCACTTTTTTCTTTGGTTATCCGGTTATATATTTTCCGCTGCTTTATACATAATATCATCTCCTCCGTAACCCACGGATTTGAAAGCCATGGGTTACGGATGAGATGATTAGGAAGATGGCAGAGCGTAGAAAGTTGAAAAACACTAATTCGGAGGACGGGAGACGTAAATACCGAGAGACAAATAGTAAATTGAGGAGAGAGACTGACAAGGCATAGGAGGCATGGTGGAAAGAACAGTGCGAGTGCATGGAGAAGTTAGAAAAGCAGGGAGAAGTGGGCTTACTATATGGGAAAGTCTTAACGGGAAATAGAACAGGAAACAAGGTACCTACTATAAAAAATAATTCAGGAATGATACTAATAGAACAGGAACGTATTCGGAAAAGATGGAAGAAATACGTGGAGGAACTGTATGATAAGGAGAGTAGACCCTTGAACTTATATTTAGAAAGTGAATGGGAAGTATATGAGGATAGTTTGGGCCCAGAAATGTTAGATAGCGAGGTCGAAAGGGCCATTAGACATGAAGGCAGTGGGAGTGGATAATATACCAGTAGAATTACTTAAGGGTTTAGGAAGAGCAGGAAAGAAGAAGTTTTATGAGTTAGTTAGAGAAATTTACGCTGAGGGAATTTGGCCGGAAGATTTCATTAGGTTGATATTAATTCCAATAGCAAAGAAAAAGAAAGTAGCTTGTGTGAGGACTATAGGACAATTAGTTTAATCCTGCTAGGAATAATCAGTAAAAGACTGGAGAGCAGGGCAGAAGAATAACTAGGTGAAGATCAGTTCGGTTTTAGAAGAGGCAGAGGGACTCGTGATGCAATAGCTGTAATGAGGACACTAATAGAACGAAATATAGAATATAATCAGGATGTTTTAGCCTGTTTTGTAGACTTTGAAAAAGTATTCGATAAAGTAGAGTGGCCTAAACTAATGGAAGTGTTACAAAAAATAGGAACGGATTGGAAGGATAGGCGTCTTATCTGAAACCTTTATATGGCCCAGGCCGCTCAAGTTAGGGTGGCAGACGGGATGGGCACAGTTATGTAGGGGAGTAAGGCAGGGGTGTCCATTGTCCCCTGTTCTTTTTAATTTGTACTCAGAGGAGAAAACTCATGTACAAAAGTGGAGTACAAAAGGCATGGGAGATGGTTGAGACAGGATTAAAGGTTGGTGGGGAACTTGTTAAGTCAGTCAGATTCGCTGACGACCAAGCCGTAGTTAGTGACTCAGCCAAGGGACTGCAGACCTTGTTGAATGCTTTACAGGACCAGTGTCAGAGGTTCGGGATGAAAATTAACGCTAAGGAAACGAAAGTAATGAGATTTTCAAGAAGTGGGAAGGCTAGGCTGAATATAAAGCTAGAAGGGAATAAATTAGAACAGGTAGAAACGTTCACTTATTTGGGAAGCATCATAGAGGAAAATGGACGTAGTGTCTTGGATATCAGACGAAGAATTGCATTAGCAAAAGAGGCCTTCGGGAAAAGGAAAGAGTTAATGAGAGGGACCTTAAATAAAAATTTGAAGAAAAGATTAGTGAAAACCCTAATATGGAGCGTACCACTATACAGATCCGAAACCTGGTCCATGAGGAAGGATGATGAGCATAGATGAGAGGCTTTTGAGATGTGGGTTTGGCGACGAATGGAGAAGGTGATGTGGACAGAGAGGAAAACGAACGAAGAGATTTTGAGAATGGTGAGGGGAGGAGAGGCGTTTGCTGCGAGAGATCCAAAAAAGACAAGAAAGGTGGATGGAAGAGGTACTCAAGAGGCAATGGATTGTTAAAGGTTGTAATAGAGGGCAGAATGTTGGGTAAGCGGGTTAAGGGTAGGAAGAGAATAGGGATATTGCACAGAATGATAGGGGATAGGAAGTATGCAGATTTGAAGAGGGATTATAGTTAGATATTATGCGGCCATCCTAATCTAATGATCATCAAATAAGTGACGATAAGAGGCGGAAACTACACACATTGAAAACACAGTTTTTTCACTGTGTTTACATAGTAATGATAAAAATATCGCTATCCCTTGCGATAGTTGTGGCATTGTAGATATTACGATAGTACAGAGACGTGTCCTGTTGCACTTTTGGACATTTGTTTCAAGTAATAAATATGTGTCATTACTCGACCACGACAGGGCAACATCTGTGCTTATCTATGATTTGATTTCTTATAATTTTGGCCGTGAGGGGGTATTTTGTAATTGAATCCTAAGAACCCATACCGACCATTCAAAGATATTTACCCATTTCTTCTCCAAGGCGCCGCTATTTCTGTCTTCACTTTAACCAGTATACAACCCTCATTTGTTTACCTCCTCTCAGACAGCTATGCGGTTGTCATCCTAACAACTTCCTAGTTACATTATATAAAGCACCAAATAATTATAATAATTCAAGGAATATTTTATTTTGATGATCAAACTCAAACAGCGTAAATACCTTAAGATGTAGCGAGGAAAATCTTTAGCTGATGCTCATCCGGAAAGCCGGGAGCCGGAAAAAAAGCATTTCCATATGGACAGAACGAGAGACATCTACACACCTACAGTGCCATTCGATCTAGGTTTGAGGGAAATTTATTTATATTTATTTTCCAGCCAGGCCCCCGGAATACGGAAATGTGGAGAACCTTGCCAGACGATGTGAGTCCATTGCGTTGCTCGAGAGAGAAGAAGAGAGAGAGAGGAGGAGCGATACTGGGAGAGAAAAAATATATAAAAATGTGTTTTTTCCATCCTCTATGGCATCTTGGCCTTCCCAGGAGCTACCGTGCCTAACCTAACCTCCCCCAGTGCCTTCCTCTCTCCTTCTCGAGGCACCCTCCCCGTCCCCCCGTATAGAGAGGGATTTTTTTTCATTAAGGGGCGGGGGTGGTGGAGGAGGGTCGGTCCTCGTCGTCTCCGTGCGGTAAAACGTCTCTCCTGCCTCCTCCGCTCCTTCGATCAACTTGACGCAGGCAGCCAAAGGCCAGCTTT
>WURS02002566.1:0-12753 GCA_011762765.2 Rhinocypha anisoptera
ATTATACTTTTATTTTATATATATTATATATTTTTATTATATTACTTTTATTCCGTCTATGCTATTCTTAATAGCAAAGACTTCGTTTTCGATCTGAATGAACCCAAATGTTCCGATAATCCCGCAGGCGTGACCTAAAATAAAAACATTTTAGTCAGACCTTTTTACAACATCTTGATCCAATATTACCTTTTTAGTCCAAACACAATTCTAGGCACATAAAAGACACTTTTTTATAACACGAGATATTTGTTTGATCTTCCATTGCGCGCACTTTCTCATGACTCTTCAACAAATCCCGGTTTTGCGAGAGTAATTTTAACTCTTATTCACGTCAGAAATGAATAAACTATCACAGCTGCGTGATCTTCCTTCGTGTTTCCGGGGAAAATAAAGTAAGAATTCTAAGAATGTCATCTTGGATTCTAGTCGTCTACCTCTTGAGTTATGAAAAAGGTACACCATGAAATTTTTTTTTGATTCGCCCCATGTGGTACACGAGGAAAAAAGATGGATCAAAGAGAAAGCTCACGAAGCCTTGTTTCATATCTGAAAAATATTTTCAATTTTTTCCATGATATCCACAAGATTTTTGACAAATGCTTGCCCGTGACCAGTATAGCAAATGCCCATTTGAAAACCATAGTAAATAAAAAGACTTTTGGTAGAATTAGTTCCAGAGGTTATACTTTAGGTATGTCTCCAAAATTTTGGAAAAATCAACGCAAGTAATCATTAGTTAGTATCATGCTCTAAAGGGTTGGAAATAGTAATCATGAGAAAGGGGAAATAGCATTGAGCAATAAGAGGTATAAACTGAATCCACGTCATTTTACTTTTTTCATTCTTTTCATGAAGAAACCGAAAATTATCTCCGATTAAACAAATTTCTCCATGTGAAAAAGATCTGTTAATCGCTACTTTGAATGATTGATTAATATTGACTTTGAATTTGTTCCCTATTCGGAGTAACCATTTTTTTCGTAAGTTTCACGCGTCTAGAAAGAAATGTTATTGTCAAGCGTTACACTTTGGGAATTGTTATGATACAAAAAGACTCAGGCAGCCGTTGCATAAAATAATTTTCCGAGACGTTCAATATTAATCCGTAATTTCTGTCAATATAAATTATGTAACAACGGAAATGTAAAACCATCATTTGTTCATTCCGCATTATCATCAAACCCGAGATAATCATAAAATATAACTATAAATCAATAAATAAATGACTACGCCCGTTATTCAGTCGATTTTATACATTATTCAATAAAATTTGATATCATAATAAAATACTTCATAAGTAACGTTCCTTCCATCAATATATCCCGGATTGTTTGACGCAGTCCCTGGTAACTACAGCAACAAAACTGTTGTGAACGACACAAGAGGGCTTAAATAATTTAGATCAATCTTTATTTTTTAAACCCTTTCGATGACATTGATACCAATTAGTTGCTAAGAATTTGATAGCAAACTTATTTGTTTTTTATAATATTCAGTAAAAAATTGAGTAAAATTCTAAAGAAAGAGCTAATATTTTCTCTATTTCTGCATCTTTCCCTCTAGCTTGTGATGAGGTATAATTAAATATCTTTCGATATGGACAGTAAAAGTGCAAGATTATTGGCAGTGTTCAAAACCAGGTGTTTCCAGGTTTTAGAGCAACATATTTAAAGTACATCCCTATTTGAGCTACCTCCTATAATATTAATAATCTTACACTCTGCACTAATATAAGTTCTTTTGATCTCTTGGTTTATTAGCAACTAATTATTTTTTTCGATCATAATAAAACCACCTCGATTTCACATAGCCTTCAAAGATAAAGTAGGTAAAGTGGGTTCCCATTGCTCTATAGATTAGGAAAAGTTACTTTAAGGGCACAGGAATAGGATAAAAGTAAAATAGTATGAGGCTAGAACTGAAAATAGAATTGATAATTATATTTTAAATATTGTTCTCGATGATAAACAGTCGTGAGAAACACTTTAGACTCAAATCATGCGGTGACAAACAGTTTGATGATGAAAGGAAACCTACCGGTTATGGTTGGTTTTTCATGATTCTCAGGTTCGATTTTACCGCTACCTCCTCCTAAATCCCTCTTCAAATCTACATACTTCCCACCACCTATCATTCTGTCCAAAATTCCTATTCTCTTCCTACCTACCTTACCTACCCAACATTATTATTCTTAGCACTTCTTCATTAGTTTTCCTCTCCGTCCACTCCACCTTCTCCATCCGTCTCCTAACCGACATCTCAAAAGCTTCCAATCGATGCTCATCATCCTTCCTCATGGACCATCGGAAAATATTCTTTTTTTTTAAGTGATACCATCACTTTTTCGACCGCCTGCCTCCCTGCGGATCACATGCCAGTGAAGTCCGAAGAAGGGGGATGGAAGGGTTACTCAGAAGCTGTTGGTGGTTTGGTGAAGGTTGTGATGAAAGGAAGAACGTTGGGTAAGTGTAGAAAGAGAATAGGAATTTTGAACATAATGATAGGAGGTGGGAAGTGTGCAGGTTTGAAGATGGAATAAGTTAAGATGAAGCTTTGGAAGATCTAACCGGGAGGTCACCAAAAACCTGTGATTACCCTTCCATCAATCTGTATTTTCTGCTATTGGTTCCAGTGTTCTCAATTTCCAATTCCAACTCTTTTCTTCTCTGACTCTTCCTTACATATCAGCATTTTTTTTTCATGCTTGTTAACTTCGAATTTCCTTATTTTACTCTTGCTTTTCTGCACTTCCCATAAATCACCTCTTTTTCTTTTCTGTCTCTTTTTTACCGTACCGAGGTCTTTCAGTACTTCGTCAACAGTAGAGTTCATTAAATTTTCTTCATCAAATAACTCTTTTTATTGGCGTTATGAATGCTATTCGCACATCGAAGACCGAGAGACACAAATACGCGAAATATCTCATCGTCCGTAAATACTTCGGTCCGCCTACTCCGTCGCCGCAGGGCTCCACTGAGCATGTGACTGAAAATTAAATTTAATGTCCTGCTTTGACTTAATTATACCGATTATCCCTGTAAATGATGAAAATATAGGAAAATGGGCCAACGGAAGTTCTTGAAGAGACCTGACGTAATAAGTCCTCACAACACTGGATAATGGGTACAAATGTTCGGAATACATTTAGAATTCACACCAAATTTTAAAGTACACCAAAATAAAATGAATATATAATCATCATAAATTAAACATGTAACAAATAAATGCACGCGAACCACTAAGAGAAGTAATTACAGCACCTTAATTGTTCACGGATTGCTGATTCAAAAGAATACTGTCGCGCGTAAATTTCAAATCATGTACAACTGTCCGGTTTATCAAAAGAAATAACAGTTCCTCCATTCATTCGATCTCGAGTCAATGACAAGCAGGTAAAAGGATAAATCAATTACAACCCAAGTAGGTTTAGTAGCGCTACTCCATAATGATTGACGATTTCCATTAATTTTAACAAGAGACGCTCATTATAATCTTTGCGATTTCCATTCCCGTATTCAGCGCAAAACGACAATGATTCATTATGTGACCCAGTTCGGACCTTTTAGCAAATGTCTTCATACAATCAGTCACTCCGTCCCATTTCCGAAATAATGAATGGCGGTTGGACCTCATCGAAGCCCCAACGTAGTAAATTTTAAATTTCATTCCTTTCCGCCACAGCGAAGTTATATTCACCTCGTCTATTTGAACTATTACTCATGGGGCTGATCTTTCGTAGAAACTGTTCCGTAAAAGACAATGTATAATTTCACGTGGAGTTATGAAATTTCAAAAGAAATATACCGATTAAATTAGGGAAAAATCGATCCGAATTTCGACTTCCAACTATTTTCCATAGATTTAATTCAAGGATATTTAATTTATTTTTAAAGGTTTCCCACAATAAACGGAATTTTTACACGATAAATTAATGAAAATTGTTGGAAAATTTTTGGAAATTATTGGAAAGCTTTTGAAATCTCCACTCTCTCACAAAGATTTCACTAAACATGCCCCTTTGCATCGTACGTATAAAAAATTATAACATTTCAATATTCATTTCTTATTATCGGAACATTCATGTGTCCTAATTTATAGACAAAATAGGACAACATCTCTCCTGTCGCCGTATCCAATGTACATTTAAACCTTAAAAACCTACGTAAATAACTGAATCGTGTACATTACAGTAAAGTATGTAAATTTAAATATCAGGCCCTTGTATGGAGAACAAAGAAGCTTTCCAAAGTTTGTGCAGAAAAAGTCACATCACAATATATAAAATGTAACACCTGTAACAGACCTGCTTTCTTCATTACGTCGTTATCTCGCTTATGATTTGTAGAGATGCTCCGATTAATAAAACATTCAAGAGTCAGGTCTATCGTAAAGCCTACAAACATTAACAATAATATTATAAATAAAA
This sequence comes from Rhinocypha anisoptera, assembly GCA_011762765.2. Lineage (NCBI taxonomy): Eukaryota > Metazoa > Arthropoda > Insecta > Odonata > Chlorocyphidae > Rhinocypha > Rhinocypha anisoptera. The sequence continues at coordinate 4,430 of WURS02002566.1, forward strand.
ATTAAAAATCACGTTTTTAAAACGGACTAAAAAGTATGAAATAACTTTTCTTATTTCTCGTACAGATTTATAACCCCATACTGATTCATAGCCGCATACACATTGTCCTGAAAAGTTGTGAATATGAATTTTAATAGTTTAAAAAAGAAATGTAAAATTTAAAACGAAAAACGTGGGGGCATACAATAGATAATTGATGCATGAATAGTTCACCTAAATCTATGAGCTGTTGCGTGCGTCTTATAAACGAAAGCAACCCTCAACACTCCCTACTATTATCGATTCAATGTGCCCCACGTTTTTCGTTTTCGTCTTCCAGTTCTGAGTTATTTTAAAGTTCCCAGTGTCTAACTCATAGGGAAGTTAGTTTATAATCAATTCCCAACTTTGACACGAACGGATAAACAAACAAACAGAGACAAGAAAACGAGTTAATAAAAACGTGTTAATTAACTCATCTATAAAGTACATTTTCACACTAAGTTTTTCATCTGAAGAAGCAAATGATGGCGCTGATTGCTGTTGGAAGATAGACCTTCCTGAACGTTGCTTGGCAAGGAAAAATTAACAATTGTCGGTCCTGCGTCAATATGTTTAATTTCTGAAACCAAATCCTAGAAAGAGGTATTCGAAAAATTACGTTACTTCCTCGGGTTGAAGGATATTTTAACCCGGCGAATAAACGGAGTACTTCTCTAAAATGTTTACCCTTTTCCATAAATGCTTGATTTAACATTGTCGCCTCTAAATTTTATTGATCTGACATGTACCGATACAAAGTGGAACTTCGTTAATTCTTACATTATACTTATAAATTGATTTCGTCTTTAATTCGAGTAATTTTCTTCGTTCCTAGAATTTTGTATGAAACAATTGTTTAAATACAAGATGCATTTTTAAAATTGATATTAATGTTGAAAAATCGCGGCATGACTTTATTGACAAAGAGTAAACGTGCTTTCTTATAAGGTATATATACTGATAATGTCAAAAGAACAAAGTGTATTGCTTAATAATGAAGTTGAGAGTAATTTGTGTAAGCTTTTTCGATTAATTTAAAGGTCCTTTGAGGTTCAAATTATCCAAGTTCCACTGTAAAAGGATGAGTGATCACCTCAGTGCGGTATATTGCATGGATACAGCAGCAAAATATATTGAGCATGAATTTACCGCAGACTTCTACTTCAATGATAATTACATGGATACTAATATTTTTTCGGTGCCCGTTGTGGAAAGGAACTTGAAGAATAACAACAAATTCAATTATAATCCGAGTCGAATGCAAATGACTCGGGAAAATCATCAACGATTAGAAATTTATCGGGAATGTCATTTTCAATATTGTTGTTTTAATTTCGTAGGCATGCATCCCGTATTCAAATAGACAAACATTTAATACAACATATATATTCTACGGGGTACAGTTTAGTATAATCAAAGTAACAACTCCATAATTTTAGACCATTTTTAGAATAACGCTGCACGAAATTCAACCAGTAATGCTTATTCATTAATACCCATCGCCATAGCACCGAAAGTAGCGATTATCATGTAAATAACATTCATTACCTCGAATAATCACAAATAATTTTTTAGAATAACACTACACGAAATTCAAACAGTAATGCTTATTCACTAATACCCATCGCCATAGCACCGAAAATAAAGATTATCATGTAAATAACACTCATTACCACGAATAATAACAAATATAAACACACCATCTCGTGGAATTAAGGATATTTTGGCTATAAGTTGAAATAGTGATAAATCGAGGAAACTTTGGTTGGATCTTCTACTTATTATAAGTAACTAACCTGCCAAATTTCAAAAGGATTCAGAAGATCTTTCGAAAGATATCGAAGTTTGAAATTAACATGCACTTTTATGGAAAATGGCTGATTTGATGCGATTCTACAACCTTAAGGGAAAATTAAACATATAACTAAAAATGAGAAACCATTGAAACATTTAAGGGTAATAAATAATTGTGTTATAATTGACATCACCAACAAAAACAATCAATCAGAGAAGAGTACACGAAATATTTATAATAAATTGCAGCTACTCCACGCTTTTCTTCAATTGCAAGGAATAAACGTGGCAACATCGCACTCATTTCGACTCTCTGAAATCATTTGTTGATATACATTATCAGTCCTTTCCAAAAGTTTTCTTTTCAATTAATAATAAGTATAATATATTTTATTGCTCATAGCTAAAACGACGGATTTTTATTTCCTTTCTAAAAAACTGACGAGTCAGCGTACATCTTCATAGTGCAGTGCTGACAACGATGAATATATGTAATGTTACCAGAATGTATGGCATAAGAAATCAGGTTGTTTTTTCATTTATGATCATAAAATAAGTAATTTTAAGAATAAAACTGTATCCTATATAGGTATTAGTTAGTTTAAAGAAAGAATCACATTAAAACAAATAAAAATTTTTGCTGTAAATTTTTCGATATTTCAAGTCCATAGGTTGGTCACGGGAGTCAAAAGAGCTTAAAATTGAGCTTAAAATTGGTGTAAATATCGAATTCATCGGCCTAAAAAATACATTAAGTACTAATAGCATCCAACTAAAATCAATTTGATTCAGCTTCTCTTCTTAAATATAGCAAAAAGCCAGATAATCGCGTGGTGTCGAATCAGTAGCATTTGACTAGGGTTGTATAGCCAATACATTCTGTTCTCCAGATCCAACGTTGAAACACGTTATTAGCAATTTTATCCTAAAGAGAATGTTCTAAATCCCATAAATTCAACAATTTCACAAATTATATGAAATGAACTTCCATGAGAAGGCTGGGAGTGTCAGAATTGTAATTACGAAATAATTTATTTTATTTGATTGGTTACTAATGTCAAACTAATTTAAAACGATTGCAAAGTTATCAATTCATTTGGAATACCTTATAGTTTAGTTAACATTGACCATAGAAAATTTGATGACGGCAACGAAGACAATTATTCTACACTTATTTCACTGGGCATATTCTGTTTTGCATCTTTCTTATTATTTTACATTCGACATTATTTCATCATTAACGAGACAAATTAGATAATGTTCAATATCACAGTAATAATGTTTTTTGCAAACTAGAAACTGAAGTGAAGTGTTTGAAATGGGACAGATGGAAGTATATATGACATTGTTTCCTATGTCCAACTCTAAGTACAAATATCAATAACATTAGACCACGTGGCTCCCTTGTCAGTAGACATTATCTCGACGAATTTCAAGCGGTTCAATTTTAAAGCGCCACTTTCGAAGCCACGTTTCTTTTCAATTGTACTTTTCGAACGAATTTTATCGATTGAACAACTATTAACGACAGTAACCCACTAGTATATAACACTCTGAAAACTTATCATCGTAAACTCAATAATCTTTATCCGCTGTATATGTGCATATACAAGGTGCATATATATTTTGTACTTATATTGGCATAACAACCAATGGACTATAGGAGGGCAGCCAATATGATGTACATAGGTGTATGCATGCACAAAAACACGCCAATAATGATGTTGGCAACTAGATTAAGCAGCAATCTCATTAATAAACGGAATTTTAGGTTTTTCTCAAGGTGGGAAGTTCTAATGAAGTACTCCGAATATCCGTGAAAAGGTATCTTAGTATGACGGTATAATCGTAATAAGATGGAAAGTAATATTATAAATATTGAGATATGATATTCAGTGAACGCATAATTGGAAAGCATCCTAGGAGTTAAGAACCCTGGAGATGGGCCAAGGGCGCTGTGTGAGATAGATTAATAGAGAATCGTAGAATTAGGAATTTCGGGGGTGGGTGAGTTTTTGAAGAACTGCCGCAAACCATTCTCCTGATTGATAACCTGTGATGATGATGATAAAAATATAGCAAGTAGTCCAACAAATTATTATAAAGGTAGTTGGCCAATCGGAGATGTTTTTAGAAACGTAAAAACCACTGCACAATGCGAATAAAAACTAGAAAAAAACTACGAATAAAAAGGAGAAAGCGAAGTAGGTTTTAGGTACTGATTTTTGTTGTAATGCTCATACGACGAGCTCATTTGACTAACTTCTGAGAATATTGGTACACCATAATGCCTGAAATTTAAAAAAATATGTTACTATTTGAAATTGGGTTCAAACTTAGGATTAGTTACTGAGAAACGTTAACGATCATGAGTACCTGACAGGTTAAGACACCATCTTCAACGCTTCTTCTTTATTATAAACAATATTTACAATGTTCACATTGCGGTCACTTAGCGTTCTACTCTAAGCGAACGGTATATTTTCGCTTCACAATGAACCAATTGGAAATAGATTTGAATCCACCGTCCGCAAGTTGGATGAATTTCCAGTCTCTTAACAACTCATTACCGAAAGTAACAGTCAGCACGTTTCAGAATGTCAAGAAAAGATTCAGAGATATCGCTTCCGCAAAATAAAACTGAGATTCTGTTTTTTTCATTTCTCTTCCATATCTTTATGCAATACCGAGAGAAGAAGAACACGTTTCACAAGATACAGTGGGAACTACGCACGAAAGATTAGACGAGTATTTTAGTTTACAGAATGCAACCAGAAGCGTAGTTTACCCTCGAGGAAGTCAAACCGCATCACTCGATGGCCGTACCTCCCTTATAGGTCCTAATATTTCGTCGGAAATTTACTATTGGTATCACGAGAGAGAGAGGAAAAAAATGTAAAATATTTCGTTGCTTTGCGTTAAAATTATGCCTTAACAGTAGTAAAAGTGAACCCCTTTCTATTTCTGGTCTAAGTTAAATGAATTTCTGAATGTGTTCCCTTCACCTATAAAACACCTTCACCCAATATTGGAACGGATATATATTTTGAACTAGGCACGTAAAAAAACATACTTTTGTGGAGCAACGGTCCACAAAAAAATGATTGGCTATGAAAACTGATTGTCTCCTGAGTCAAAATCGTAAGCTCCCAGTTGTAAGGAAGTACGTTTCCCGTTCCTTGGGAGGACAACCTCAATCGTATCCTTTCCACCAATTCCACTATGCAATTATTCGTGCAGATTCCAATAGTCGATATTGCAATCGTATCGTAGAAAATTGCCTCTAGGGACACCACGTGGCCTGGCGACGTCGACGAAAGCAGTCGACTACCAAACTACAGGAACTTTGAGAGCAATTACATGCTCATTTCTCATTCATCACTGCGATCAAGTCAAAATGTTGAGTCTGTTCAGTGAGGTTAGTGATCGCCTAAAACGAAGTTCTGCGACGCGTGAAATTCGAACACTCGGCGTAGTTTGATGCCATTTTCTGTTCCTCAGTGTCAACTGCGGCTTCCCAAGGAGTTCTGACGCACACACAGTTTCGCCCATGAGACTTTTACTCAAAAACATTAATTGGCCCAAGGCCCAAAAAAGGGAGTTTTGAATTCATAAGCCTCCGACCGTGAGTCTCACTCACTATGATACCACGACGTCATTCTTTATACATAAATTAAACTAAACTTTCCCTTCGATTGTTCCATATTTTTCAATTTTTCTGCCAACTTCGATTAAAGTCGTGAAGGTTACAAGCTCAACTTCCTCAACAAAACAATAACGTAATACGAGGAATTTTAATGGTTAACCTATCGAGTTTTCTCTCGTCGCGAGAATCACAGAAGCCGCAAGTCAGAAATTGGCGGAACACCCCCTATTCTTCTGAGAGTGTAGATTTAACTTTCACTCCTTGGAAATGAACTAATTAAAATTAATTCCACCAAACGTAGTTTCCTCCCACCTTTTAATGATATCAGTGGGACGGAAGACAACTTTCACTGGGAGGAAAGGACACACATTCCACAATTAATTCACGACGGTTTATCAAAAATAATTAACTGATCATTAACTTCATCGTAGGCTTAATTTTGCCACGTTTTAACTCCAGTGGAAGTGTTCGCGGGGCGAATTAAATTTAAAATACGGTTAGGCAAGTTAGGCCTTGGAAATGTATGGTTACGGTCGCCTACGAACCCGGTGAAAATTGGTGAAAGGCGCGGATAACTTCATGTGCAAAAAGATATACAGCAAAACCTCCCAAGTTGCCCACCTCTCTAGCTTGGCTACTTTCCAATGGAACCAGCAAAAAACATATAGGATGACCACACATTTATAAATTGACCACTATCCGAAGACACCGTGGGTGACGATCAAATAGGATTTACTTTAAACTGAATTACCCAGCTCATAGGCTTTTTCCGGGTGGATTTTAGAAGAAAATATTAGATTACAACATGTGATTTTTACATTAAAAATTAACGACTAAAGGTTTCTCATCATGGAAGAGGTAACATCAAATATAAAGTAATTGTTTTCTTTCTACAATGATATTATTTTAATACGAGTATAGCTTTTACCAACCCCGGAAAAAATATTTAAACTCGGCCCATAAGACGCAGGCCGATTTCAGATAAAATTTTAGAAGGAAAAAGTGCTCCTTATAGACCGGGAAATGCGGTGTATAATCTGGAAGCGTATTCCCTCTGGGAAAGTTTGGTAAAGTGCAGCTGATCCGATAACATCAAATATTCATAAAAGTGCCCAAAAAAACCACCTGCATCAGCGTACCTCTTGCCCAAGTTCACTCATATACCTCCCGTGAATGGAGAACATTGCTTTGGTAGAGTCCGACCACGTAATGGTAGAGTCCGAAATGGTCCTGCGCGAAAATTTCTGCGCACCCCCTCTCTGTCCTCGGTTACTCCCACTCCAGGTTCCTTCCTTCCCTTACTGTGCCTCCCTTACCAGCGTCACTTCAGCATAGTTGTCAGCTCATGCCGTTTCGGTTCTCTCTCGGTACCCCACTGTGCACCGGTGTGCAGAAAATTGGCAACACTGTTTGCCTCTCCTCCGGAGTGTGAGTAAAGAAGGGTAGGTAAATCCGGGAGGGGTGGTAGGCAGTCGTAGCTCCACCCACCGTTCACCGAGAAGGACCATTTCTACGCGGTTGCGGTATATCAAATGTGCATCGGCATATGGTATGTCCCACTCTGATGCCTTTGTAACAGGTGGCACCACGTGGGTTTAACACACGATGACCCATAGTAAAAAAACGATTCACTTCTACCTTGTCGCCAGAGTTAGCCAGGATTTCTCCTCCCTCATGTCTTCATTTGAGTTGGCATTAACCATCCACTACCATCCTTGCCTGGATTTTGATGATATATTTCTTCTTGGTGCTATACTTCCCTTCCATTCTTTCCTGATTATATTCTTTCTAATAATGTCCTTATCGAAACAGACCGTTTCGTCTCGGTTAAGTCCCAAGAATTTTACTTTCTTTTTCTCCATCACATTTACCAGTTTTCTCTAATAATTCACCTATTTCAACTATTCAACATTCGTTTTTTTCCACCAGACTATTTATTTATCATTCTTGTCCATTTCTACATTTCCAGAAGGGGGCACTCTCCATATTCCCTAAAGTGTAACATCAACAGTACTATTTATCCGTTTGAATTGGACCGGTGCGTTTCAGCCAACCGTTTGCGTTCAAACTTTTCCGTTAACCCCGTTTCCCGTGAGGCGCAGGGCATGCCGAAATAACGTATCTTGCATATAAAATCCGAAAAACATTGGCAGTTGACTTTTTTTATGCCCGAGTAACATTTCAAGAAAATAACATGAAAATTTTTTTGTCTTATACCATACGACGCAGCATAAAACAAGTAAAATTTGGTGTCAATAATACCTAGATCGATTTGACCGTATTCCTGTAACTGAAATTTAAACTCGAGTATCCATAATTTTCATTCCGATAGTAATACTTAGCATTCTTCTCCATGTTATTTTTTCTAATTCTTCAAAAACAAATGCTCTCACGGAAACAATTCCCAGATGACTCGCGCGCTCATTCAACCGCCACACTCACGTAGTAAGCCCTGGCTCCCCCCTCCTCCCGTGACGACCTTGCGCTATGGCGTGATTCCGGGGGCGATTACCAATTTAACAAGGCCTGTCGAGGCGACGGAGGGAGTGAAGGAAGAGGGCAAAGGACAGGGGGTCATCCGGAAATCGACCTATACGAAGGGAGAACGAACGAAGGAAAGGGTGGGGGAGGAGAATGGTGGACACAGGTCGAGAGAGAACTAAGCTTAAAGCTTAGATAAGTGCCCCCCGATATATATAATGAACACACGTGCACACTTATACACATTCACACACAGAAACAAGTAAAAAGAAAGTCTCACATAGCGGAGAAATATTACAGGGCTCCCTTGCCCTTTCGTCGGTCTGAGAGAACTCAAGAGTTCTCACGGAGAGTTCTCTCAGACTGACGAAGGGGCAAGGGA
>WURS02002577.1:0-12752 GCA_011762765.2 Rhinocypha anisoptera
GCCTCTTTTTTTTATTTTTTCTTATCTATTAAAGATTCGTTTGAATTTCAAAATCGTAGTTGTTGTGAGACACAACATTTTACATTAACTATGGCGCATGCGCGCTACTGAGCTTAACGGGTAAAACTTCCTAGCTAAATTGTAGTAAATTGGGGTAGCTAGTTTGTTCTACCTACATTAATCTCTCTCTCTCTCTCTCTCTCTTATTCTCTCTTTCTCTCTCTCTCTCTCACTCTCTCTCTCTTTCTCTCTTTCAGTTTCTCTCTCTCTCACTCAATCTCAAGTTCTTGTTTCGTCTGTTTCATGTTTGCATTGGGATTACCGACGTGTCGATCGACACAGAGAAACACTCACACTAATCACCCGTCCTAACCAAACTAAAATAGAGAGAAAGAAAGAGAGAGAGAGTGAGCGAGAGAGAGTGGATGAATGAGAGAGTAAGATAGATTGAAAGAGATTTGGAGAAAACAATTCGCAAGTGCATAGAGCTGTGATTTGAATTGAATCCACTTTCACTTCTCTCTCTCTCTCTCTCTCTCACTCACTCACTCACTTTCTCTTTCTTATTCTCTTATTTTTTTTACTTTTTTAAATCTTTCTTTCTCCTTTCTCACATTCTCTTACTCTGATCTTTTCTTTCTTTTCTTTTTGCCCAGACAATAAAAATTTTATATAAAGTTCAATTTTTTAAAATTTAAATAGAAATAGAATTTATATAGAAAATTTAGTTAAAAAAATTCTCTCTCTCTCTCTCTCTCTCTCTCTCTTTCTCCCTCTCTTTCTCTTTGTATGACAATGACGTAGATTTATTCTTATTTTTATTGTCGCTTTAAAATTAAGCAAAATTTTGTTTAAAACTTTTATGCAAACATGATTTAAATTGATTCTATTTTTAGAAAATTCAAAATTCTCTTTAATAAAAATGAATTTCTTAAATATTTTTAATTTTATTATTAGAGCAATTTTTAAATAATTATTTTTCCTCTTTTTTACCCGGAAATTCTCATTTAAATCTGCTTATTCATAAAGCGTAACTGGTAAAAATAAGTAAGTCTCAAAATTTAATCAAAAACTACCAAAAATTTTCGGAAAAGGTTGTTTAATTCTAATTTAATAATAAAATTATAAATCAAATTAAAATAAAATACATGTTTAAAATTTAATTTGTTTTATTTTATTAATAATAAAATCTTTTCGGATTTAATCATTTAATAACAAAAAATTGTACATATTTTAACAACAAATTTTTTTCAATTATAGATTCAATATTTTTGTAAACTCAATCATTCAATTTACCAATTTTCTAATATTTTGAACTTTTTTCAAATTATTTCTAATTTTTAAGTCTTCTGTTTCACGATTAAATTTAATAAATTTTCTAATCTTTTTCTTATTTTCTTTATCTCTTTCTTTGCTTTAAAGATTAAAACACTTTTTTAGAAAAGAACAAAACCCATTGCGTAATAATATTAATATATAAAGACTTTATCAATTAAATTTAATTAAGAAACTTAAGTTTCTTAACTTTTCTTCTTTTTATCTCTTTCTCCCTTTCTATTATTCAACTTTTATTTCTCTCTTTTATTTACTCCTCTCTCTCTTTCTCTCTTTTTATTGCTTTTTTAGTGTGCGTTTCATAAAACTAAAATTTAAAAACTTAAACTCAATTAATGCTTTAAAAAAGAAGAGATAAAGAGAGAGAGAGAGAGAGAGAGAGAGAGGGGGGGGGTGAACAAGAGAAGAAACTAAAAAGAGATAAGCTTAATTTCATCATTTTTAAGTTGCAAAATTTTCTTTAAGACTTTCTTAACAAGCCTGCTTCATTTCTTTTTCATCTCTCTCTCTCTCTCTCTCTCTCTCTCTCTCGTTCTTTTTCTCGTTTCTCTCGTTATCTTTCTCTCTCTTTCTTTATCTTTTTTTCTCTTTCCTTTTCTCTCTTTCACTCTTTCTCTTTCTTTCTCGTTTTCTCTTTCACTCTCTTATTATCTCTCTTTCTTTCTCTTTTTTCTTTTTTTCTTTATTTTACCCTTTTCTTTGCTTTTTAAAACTTATATTCTCTTTTAACTTGTTTTATCTCTCTCTCTATTTTATCCTGTGTATATATTTTCATTACATTTAGTCGTGTGAATGTAATGCGATTAAATGCCGAAGAGATGATTAAGATGACATGTTGGCAAAGTTGGTAAAATTTGGTATCAAAGAGAAAGAGAGAGAGAGAGAGAGAGAGAGAGAAAGAGAGAGAAAGAAAAAATGCTTTAAAAATTGCATTTTCAAGTATCTAAATCCATTTTGCGCATGCGCAAACAATTGCGTTACTATTCTTAAAATTATTTAATATATATCTTAATTGAATTGAATCTCAAACTATTATTTGATAACCTCTAATCAAAAGTTTTGTAACAATTTTAAAGTGTTTCACTTTCTTTTTTCATCTCTCTATCAAACATTGATAATAAAAACAGATGAGTTTGATTCCCACACTTTTAAATTGTTAGTTTTGGAGAGGTTTTTGGATAGTAATTTTGCTTTTTTTCCATAATTTACATGTGCTGCTCTAATTTGTGTCTATTTTCATATTGAAAATATACTGCAATGTTTTTCAACCCTAAAATTATATATTTCCTAATTCTATGTTTCACAATTCAAGATTTTGTTTTATGTCAGCGACAACAAGAAAAAGAAGAAGTAAATAATCGAATCGATTGTCGTCTTATTTGTAAGTACAGATTTACATTTAATAATATCCTGTATTTGGGTTTAAATAAACTATTTTTTACAAGAGGGCTAGCTTTAAGGAAACGTTTGCCTTTTTAAAAAACAGTCGAAAAGCCGTCAAGTTCAAACTTGAGTTAATTCGAAGGGTTATGCACAAAATTTGAAACTAATCAGTGATAAATTCGAATAACAACAGTGAAATTTAGATTCGAATTGGTTAAGCACAGTGGAAGTAGCGTAACTCTAGCAGTACCAAAACGTAGATGGCAAAATACCAAAAAATGACAGAAAATAGAACATAGAAAACCACGATCATATTATTTTATTAATATATAGCTATAGGATGATAATAATACAAATTGCAGACAATTCCATCAATCAAGAACAATGTCAGAAGCGAGGTTGCATTTGGAATCCAACTCAAAATCGTCCAGATGTTCCATCTTGTTACTTTGATCCAACCCAAATTGGATACAAATTGCAACAAAAATTGCAAACCAACCCAAGGGGGTTATCAGCTGAATTGTGGCTCAAAGACAGTGCTCGTCAGAGTGTCAATTTCGAGCAAATTTACAAGCTTGACTTCAAGGTCACTCACATGACTGAAAATATTGTTCGGGTGCAAATTGTGGATTTTAACGAAAAACGTTATGAGGTGCCTACGGAAATGCTTGGTTTTAATCTTGATTTTGATGAGCCAAACTCGGATAATCTTACCTACAAAGTTGATATCAACAATAGCAATCCGTTTAGTTTTGAAGTAACTCGAAAATCTACTGGTGTTAAAATGTAATTTAAAGTTTACTTTTCACTGTTAAAAATACTATCTGGTTATAACACGACATTGAGCACGTTTCTGGTTATAACTAGACAAGTTTTTGTAATAAACTTTAAATTGTAAAGTTATAAGTTAACTTTTCTTAAATTTCTCACTTTAAAAGCTGGTATTTTTGAAATTGTATGGTTATAACCAGAAACTCGTTTGAAAGTATTTTTAACAGTGTTGTTATAATCCAAAATTTATCACGTTTTTTCTGGTTATAACTCGACAAGTTTTTGTAATAGACATTCAATTTAAACAATGTAAGTTTATAAACAGACATTTTGAAAAATCAACTTTTATAAGCTGAATTTTTTAAAATTGTAAAATTATAAGCCAACTTTTCTTAAATTGTCACATTAAAAGAAAGGTTATAACCAGAAACGTGTTCAATATCAGGTTATAACTAGACAGTATTTCCAACAGTGTTGTATAAGTAAAATATTTTTAAAGAAAATTTTATTTGTTTTACTCTTCTTAATATGTAAACTAATTGATAATTTTAAAGTTTTGACACTAGTATCGGAGGACCTATTTTTGGAAATCAATTTCTGCTGTTTGCAACCTACCTTCCAACATCGGATATCTACGGATTCGGTGAAGAGTGGCACGCCAAATTGCGTCATGAAGCTTCCTATCAGTCACACTCAATCTTTGTCTTCTACAACTACTCGACAAGAAGCGCTCATCCCTTCTACATGGGAGTGGAGTCAGACGGAAAGACGCACGGAGTTCTATGGCTCAACTCGAATGCTCAGTCCTACACACTGATGCCCGATTCGTCACTCAGTTGGATTTCCACCGGAGGAGTGTTTGATTTCATTGTTTTTGTCGGTGACAACCCAGAACACGTGATTCAACTTTATAGCTCGGTGATTGGAAAACCCGCTCTACCGCCATTCTGGGCTCTTGGGTTTCATCTTTCACGGTTTGGCTTGCAAACACTTGCAGACATGAAAAGTCTGATTCAACGAAATCTTGTTGCTCACATTCCTATGGTATGTTTTTATCCATAGTGTTAAAAATACTGTCTGGTTATAACCTGACATTGAGCATGTTTTTAATTATAACTTTTAAAAATGTCAGCTTTTAAGGTGACAGTTTAAGAAAAATTGGCTTATAACTCTACAATTTCAAAAATATCAGTTTATAAACGTTGATTTTCCAAAAATGTCTGCTTATAAACTTACATTGTTTAAATTAAAAGTCTATTACAAAGACTTGTCGAGTTATAACCTGAAACGTCCTTAATGTTAGCTTAAAACCAGACCGTATTTTTAACAGTGCTTTATTAACACTGTCAAATTTAAATTTTTCATATGCGCGAATTTCTCGTGCCACACGTTAACGCATGCTCAATAATTGCTCAAACAATTTTAAAATGCTGATTTGTAATGCTACTAATAGTCTAGTTTTTCAATCTCAAAGCATTGTCAAATGCAAGCCGAGAGGCAGAGACAATCTGACATAGACCTTAGAAAACCGCAATTCTCAAATCTGGTTTATTTAATTTCTATTATTTATTGGGTAAAATTTTAGTTAAAAAGGACAAATCTATCATTTTGGTTCAAATATTTTTAAAAATTTTAACTCATGAAATTATTAATGTGACTTAAGAATTAGACAGTAAAAGTTTGGTAAGCGTAACAGAGTGTTAAAACAGTTTCATCAAAAATCAAAAAGTTAGCTGATTACAAGGTCAATTCAATATATTTTAACTGTTATGTTACTATTCTATAAGATCTGCTAATAAAACTTTGTTATATTAACCAATCCGTATTGATATCCCTAGGACGCTTTTCACACTGAAATTGACCTTGCTCAAGATTATATAAGACAGTTCAGCTATGACCCTCAACGTTACGCGCATTTTGTGGAGTACGTAAACCAAATTCGCGAGGAAACTGGCATTCGGTGGGTTATGTTGCAAGACCCTAGAATAGTGGCAACCAATGCCACTGACTACGCTCCCTTTGTCAATGGTATCAAGAGTAATGTCTTTATTCGGCTACCACCAAATCCACCCAACTCCCAAGAGTATTACTATGGAACCTGGGGATCTTCTCTGACTTTGTATCCGGATTTCTTTAAAAATTCAACTAAAATGTGGTGGTTGGAAAACATTCAACAGTGGTATAATCAAATCAAATTTGATGGCATTTGGGTGGTATGTATTGCTATCATACCTTTATTTTTTTACAAGAGGGCCGGCACTAAAGCCGCTCTTGTATGAAAATGGCGCCAAAGCAGCAGAGGTTAAAACTGAAATTAATTCAAAGGGCTCTGCAAAAAAATCGAATCAAATAAAACGAGAACTGGAAAAATTTGAATTCCAAATCAAATTGACCGAGAATTTAAAGATTTATCTACAAAATTTGAACCCAATCGGAATAAAATTCGAATTATAACAGTGAAAGTTAGATTCGAATCGGTTAAGAATTCGAATCACAACAGTGAAAGTTAGATTCGAATCTGCGATGAATTCGATTCACAGCAACAAAAGTTGAATTCGGATTGGTTAAGCACAGTAGAAGTAGCGTATAATTCTCACAGTACAAAAACGTGGGTGGCAAAATACAAAAAAATGACAGAACCTTGAACATAGAAAACCACGACCATATTTTATTCATTAATATATAGGAGATTTGGTCTCACTTTATTCTCTTTGTTCAATTAATGTTTAGCATTTAAATTTTCCTATTAATGAAGATAATAATCGGCCTTGCATTACGGATTCATATCAAATTGTATATCGTAAGTTTAAACTGTTTTAAAAATGATACCTTTTCCAATACATAATGCTTTACAGCACAACAACCCTTTCCACAGCCACTAAATAAATACACCATCTGTATGGACTTGCCACAAGGCGAAAGCAACGAGTTTCGTCACTACGACGTGCACAATCTGTATGGACTCACGGAAAATATGGCTACTTATCAAGCTCTTCGTGAGGTGACCGGAAAGAGACCTTTTTTGTTGACCTCTGCAAACTTTGTCTCCAGTGGTCGTTATGCTGGCCACTGGTCTGGCAACAATCCTGCCACGTGGCAAAGTCTTCGCCAGTCTATCGTACATCTTCTCGAGTTTAATCTTTTTGTAATGCCATTTGTAAGTTTGACACTGTTAAAAATACTGTCCGGTTATAACCTGACATTGAGTACGTTTCTGGTTATAACCTTACAATTTCAAAAAAGTCAACATATAAGCGTTAATTTTCCAAAATGTCTGCAAATAAACTTACATTTTAAAATTGAAAGTTTATGACAAAAACTTGTCGAGTTATAACATAGAAAAATGTTTAACCCTTTTGCTCCCAAAGGCACTATCGGCACGTATGTGTCCAGCTCATTCAATTAGCAATATAAAGCTTATCTTTTACTGATAATCTTTGGGATCGAAAGGATTAATGTAGTGTTATAACCGAACAGTATTTTTAGTATTTTGTAGTATAGTTAAGATAGAGTTCTAACCTATTCCCGTAAAAGATACGAAAAATATTGTTACATATCAATTAAGCTGAGAGTCCTAGTTAAGTTAAAAATTTGTTCAATTATAGATAAAATACTAAAAATATTTTTTTCAATAGACCGGTTCGGAAATATGTAGTTTTGCAGGAGAATCAAGTGCCGAGTTGTGCCGCCGTTGGTACCAATTGGGAGCTTTCTACCCTTTGGCACGTTACCGCAAAGCTAACACCATCAAAGATCAAGATCCGGCTGTGTGGGCCACAGTAGGCCATCCAGAGGTGACACTGGCAGCGGAGGCAGCACTGCGCACGCGCTACCAACTCTTGCCCTACCTCTACACTCGGTTCTATCGAGCTCACGTGACCGGCGAAACCGTTGCTCGACCGGTGATGCACGAGTTTCCTCAAGATCTACGAGCCCGTTCATTGGACACACAGTTTATGCTTGGACCAGCTGTCATGGTGGCACCTTTCATCTATGAGGTAACAAGTGTTTGTTTGACTGTTACTATAATTTTCTTGATTTAATATAGAAAAATATATGTTTAATATCTATTTACAAGAGAGACGGCGCTAAAGTGTTGTCTATCTTTTGTAAAAAAAACGGCAGCAAAGCCGCTGAGGTTAAACTCGAGTTAATTTGAAGGATTATGCAAAAAAAAATTTGAATCAAATCTAGCGAGAATTGGAAAAATTCGAATTTCAGCTCAAATTGACGGAAAATTTGAATTTATCTACAAAATTCGAATCAAAATGGAATAGAATTTGAATTATAACACAAAAAGTTAGATTCAAATCGGCTTCGTTGGATTCGAATTGGTTAAGTACATTGTACAGAGTACAGTAGAAGTAGCGTAACTTTCACAGTACAAAACCGTGGGTGGCAGAATACCAAAAAATGACAGAACCCAGAACATAAAACATAGAAAGCCATGACCATACTTTTTCATTAATCTTTTCGCTCCCGAAGGCACTATCGAGACGTATGTGTCCCGCTCATTTAATTAGCAATATAAGACTTATCTTTTACTGATAATCATTGGGGTCGAACGGGTTAATATATAGGAGATATAGTCGTTGTTTAGTGATTAATACCTTACTTGTTAGTGTAACTTAAGTAATTCTAATTTATTTAACTTTAGAAAGCAACAACCACAACTGCCTATCTGCCAGGCTCATCTGCGTGGTATCAAATGGTAGAAGGATTTGTAGCAAAAGTGACCCCAAATGCAAAGAACGAGTTCACTCTACCCGAGTGGACCTCATCACGTCCATTACTGTTTCGTGCCGGTCACATTATTCCACTAGTCACCGCAAGTCAAATGCCTGAGTCACTCAACACCGACCGTCTACGGAGTTTACCTTTAGAACTTTGGGTTCTACATAACGGAACTTCCGCTTCCGGAGATCTCTACTTCGATCAAGGTGACTCACTGGACCCGGTTGAAAAGGGACACTTTAACTATTACCAATTTGACTGGCGTCAGTGCAACTTGATTATTACCGTACTCAAAAGTGGCTACCTCGAAGAGCCACTTTGGCTTAACGCTGTCAAACTTCCTTTGGACAACTTTAGAAAATTAGACAAGAATCAAATTGAACTGGTGGTCAATGGAGAATTAAACCACACGTGGAACCTTGATTTGGTTCAAGAGGAAGAAGAGGGAATCATTATCAAATATATTCATCTTACCAACTACTACAACCTTGTTTCACTTAATGCAACATTAATTATTTCTTTTCTGGACAAAACCACAAGAAATTGTATTTCTTTATAAACAACAAAATGTTGCATTTTTATTAAGAAATTAAAAACATTTTAATCATATTTTGATCAATGCCACTTGAAATGTCTTTAAATAACTCCCCTCGGTTTTTGAGAAAGAACAGTAAAAACTATTTACTTAACAATTAAGTTAGCGTATCATTTTCTTGTATAATTTTGATAAGTATGTAGAGACTTGTCTGATAACTATAGCATACACTCATTCCATTTTGGTAGGATTGGCGAAGCACAGTGTAGAGTAAAGAACCGTACACAGAGAACGTACTGTCACTCACACCAAAAAAGAATGAGTGTGTGCTATGCTGATAACCCATAATCTAAAGCTCGTTAAGTATAGAGTTTCCTTGTTCCTTGATCTTTGATTCTCTAGATGTATCCTCTTGATATGAGAAGTACTCTCTGCCAGATGAGTCTGGTTCTCACGGATTAAATTAGGTTAGTAAAAATGTGCCTAAAATACTAGGATATAATAAACATCAAATTAAAATTTAACACTTTGTTTCAAGGTTTCATGGCACTAATGTTTGCTTTTTCAAATCATGCTACAATTTTTAATTTTAAGTGTCATTTTAATTGGATGTTGGGGTCAAGATGAAACTGACAGAATCGACTGCCGACAAATTCGTAAGTTTAATTCTCTCTTATATATTAATGAATAATATGGTAGTGGTTTTCTATGTTGTTCTATGTTCTGTCATTTTTGGTAATTTGCCACATAAGTTTTTGTACTGTGAGTAGAGTTGCAAAAAAACATAAATGAGAAATTCACAAACTACGTGACAATTTAACTACTCCTACTAGGAGTCTCCTAGTACAAAAAACGTGGCTTAACAAGGAACAAACCGAAGCCAACAGTCAAGTTTATGAGTAAAATACATTTGTCACGTTTTTTTGTGAATTTCTCATTTATGTTTTATTCGCAACTCTGACTGTGAGAGGTACGCTACTTCCACTGTGCTTAACTGATTCGAATTCAACTTTCGTTATTGTGATTCGAATTTGTTACCAATTCGAATCTAACTTTCACTGTTGTGATTCAAATTCTTAATCAATTCAAATCTAACTTTCGGTGTTATGATTGGAATGTTATTCTGATTCGGTTTGAATTTTGTGCATAAATTTTCGAATTCTCTGTCAATTTGATTTGAAATTTAAACATTTTCAATTTTGGCTCGATTTAATTCAATTTTTTTGCATAATCCTTCGAATTAACTCGAGTTTGACCTCAAATACTTTGACGCCGTTTTTTAAAGCGGCAGACAGCGCTTTCTCTCTTGTAAACAAAATTTTTATAAAATTAAGACATTTGTTTGTTTTCGATAGAAACCAATCTAGATCAAGCAGGATGTGTGCAACGGGGTTGCCTTTGGAGTCCTGTTCCCAACAAATCCGAGATTCCAAATTGTTTCTTTGACCGTAACAAGATTGGTTACATCTTGCAAGATTCAACCTATGATGAATATGGAATTAAGGCACAGTTTTGGCTTAAGGACACTGCCCGACCGACTACCATTTTTGAGCAACTTTACAAATTGAGCTTTCATGTGACCTATCTAACGGAAAATATTGTCCGCGTTCAATTCAAGGATTTCAATCAACAACGTTATGAAGTGCCTACGGAAACACTTGGTTTCAATTTCAAGTTTAATAATCAACCTACCATAGAAAGTCTTCACTATGAAGTTAATGTAAGCAATCGAGATCCGTTCAGCTTTCAGTTGATTCGAAAATCAACCAACGTCAAAATGTTAGTCAACTTTTGCTTACAGTCAAAGTCATTAACAAAAAATATTTACTAACTTACCTGGTTATTTTTTTACCAGACTCGACACTAGTATCGGTGGACCTATTTTTGGGGATAAATTTCTTCTCTTCTCAACATATTTGCCCACTGCAGATATCTATGGTTTTGGGGAGGACTTTCGAAACAAATGGAAACGCAATGCCAACTACCAGCCTTTTTCCATATTTTCTCACGATGTTCAATTGGATGGCATACAATCCACGTATGGAGCACAACCTTTTTATATGGGAGTGGAGAGTGATGGAAAAGCACATGGAGTTTTATGGCTTAACTCAAACGCACAATCTTACACCATACTTCCTCATCCGGCTCTGACTTGGGTTTCCACAGGAGGTGTTTTTGACTTTATAGTCTTTGTAGGCGATGAACCTGAACACGTGGTCAAGCTTTACACTTCGGTCATTGGCAAGCCTGCTCTTCCACCTTTTTGGTCACTAGGATTTCACCTATCACGTACTGGATTGGTTACATTGGATCAGATGAAACAGTTGATTCAACGGAATCTCGATGCACATATTCCTTTGGTAAGCTTATATAGATTGACAAAAACTACTTTTTTAGCCTAAATTTTTCTAATAAGAAATCTCTGATATTTTTTATGACATTCAAAAGTTTAGAATATGTAGAATTGAGAATGAAAACAGCCAACTATTTCTAATTGTCCCTGAGTTAATTGTACTTGGTTTTTATTCAAAAATAGTGTTAATACTAATTTCAATTCAATTAGTTTTTTGAGTGTTTAAACACTATTGTTTTCTTAAAAACCAAAACTTTAGAATCAAATTCAGGATATTTGGCAACTCCCAAATTTTTATACTTGATTCTACATATTCTAAACTTTCAAATGACATAAGGATAATAGATATTACCAGGATAAACTTGGCATTACTCTTTCATATTAAATTTTTTTATTTACACACAATAAAATAGGACACCATAAACACTGAGATGGAAATATACGATCGTTATAAGGCTTTCAGTGTAGATTCACAACGCTACGAATATTTTGCCGAATATGTTGAACAAACAAGAGAGGAATTGGGCATTCGTTGGGTGATGGTGCTAGATCCCAGAGTAGAAGCTAACAACGCTTCAGACTATGCTCCCTTTGATGAAGGCTACGAAAACAATGTTTTCATTCGTGAACCGCCGAATCCACCAACAGAACAAGACTACTATTATGGCGAGTGGAATACATATTTAGTTGCTATTCCGGATTTTTTCAAAAATTCCACTCGTTTCTGGTGGTCAAAGTGTATCAAACAATGGCACGACAAAGTTAAATTTGATGGAATCTGGGTGGTAAGCATAAAACAATATGCCAATTTAAATATGTCTAACTAGATTTGATCATTTGGTTTTTAGCATTTAAACAATCCGGTAATTGATGAAAACTATAAACCGTGCTTCAATGACAAATACACCATTTCATATCGTAAGTTGTTGATTTTTGTTAACCCTTTCGCTTCCGAAGGCGCTATCTGGATGTAGGTGTCCCACTCATTCAATTACCGATATAAGGCTTATTTTTTACTTATAATCTTATACCGATTGAAAGAGTTAAAACAATTTTTTTGCAAGATGGTCGGGCTAAAACGCCGTCTGTCTCTTGTAAACAAACGACAGCAAAGCCTCCGAGATCAAACTTGAGTTAATTTGAAGGGTTACTCAAAAAATCAAATCAAATTGAGCGAGAATTAGAAAAGTTCAAATTCCAAATCACGATTGAAGAATTTAAAGCCTTATCCACAAAATTCGAACCATAACACAGAAAGTTAGATTTGAATCGGTAACGAATTCGAATCACAACAGTGAAAGTTAGATTCAAATCGGTAACAAATTCGAATCACAACAAACGATTCGAATTGGTTAAGCACAGTGTAAATAGCGTAACTCTCACGGTACAAAATCGTGGGTGGCAGAATACCAAGAAATGATAGAACAAAGAACATAGAGCAGAGAAAACCACGACCATATTATTCACTAATACTAGCCCCCAAAGCCCGACGTATGAGATAAAAACGTGAATAAAAATTGCAATGTTAGACACATTAAACAAAAACCTAATCTAGTAGTTAAGGCTGGCCTGCGGCCGTTGATACCCAGAGATTAACTTGCCAGTTATGATCAGTTTTGATAATAGTTTGGCTTGATTTGT
>WURS02002588.1:0-12752 GCA_011762765.2 Rhinocypha anisoptera
ATGTATATGTCCGCCCCATCCATCAGCCCTGATGATGATTTATAAATAAATCGAAACGTTGGCAATGGAATAATTGCGGTTGTAATTGGCCAAATCCCTCGAGACAACAAATTCACATATCTTTCTGTGGCCGAGAGGTAAAATATACGATATATATATATATATATTTAAAGTATATAATATATATGTATATAGTCACGCCCGAATAATTTTTTCAGAGATGTTACTCATGAATTACAGAGGGCTCAACCTATTTGGTTGCACTTATGTTGAGCCACGTTTGTTAACCAACGCAGAAAAGATATGTTTTTTTCATTGATTGCTGGTGTAGTGGCATTCAAAAAGGAGTCAATAAATGATTAAATGAAATGCAAGCTTTGAAATTCCACATAAAATTCATTTTTATGTAAAATTTCAAAGTTTGTGTCTCATTTAATCATGAAGCAGTTCCACGAAGTCACGCCGGAAACTATTTCCTGTATCATAAGTCAAGAAATGCTAAAAGATGCTTTCTTTTTTCCGTGAATCAATTTTTGCTAATGCAAAGTAAATGTGTGACTAGAACATTTTTTCTGCAGAGAGCTGAAAGAACACTGCCAGTTGAAGGAGCAAAAAGTACAAATAAGTTAATTTAAATGATCATGATTGTTTGGCTGATGTCTCATTCCGTTTTCAGCAAAAAATGCACTGAGGTTTTATATTCATGATTGTATACACTAATTTATGAGCACGACACATCAGCAAAAAGGTATACCTGAATTATTTTGGGCAGGTTAATTAATTAAAACACTTATCGGTGACAAAACAGAGTCATATGTTACCGCCTCTACGCCAAGCAGATAGTTCACTCGCCTCAGTGTAGTACAGTGAAGTAATGTAACTTTTTGGAAAGCTTAAATAAAAAGTGATTTCACGAGGTCAGGATAGAATTATGCCGAGAATTCCTTACATAAACTTGCCTCAAAGTTACCTTCATTATTTCGATAATAGAGCGAACTATGCACAGTACCACCAAGTCAGATAAACACTTCAATGTGGATAACACTAATTTATTTTGTTACTATGTATTTCCAAATGCAACGAAATTTTGCTGTGAATATTATTACAGTTTTCGTTTTGGGCAACATATTATAAATTCCCGCCCACATTTAAACATGCATGAAAATGGGATCAAGGAAACAGAACAATAGACTTGGATGATTATCCTCATTTAACTTTGCTATCTCACGATTCTGGTGGCACCATCTAGACAGAAAGACAGGAAAATAATCTCGTTTCATGGGATAACTCTGCGTCAGAGCTGTAAAAGGAGTCCGGATAGTGGATTAAACGATCCGTGTGGCCGCCCCAGGAGAAGCCAAAAGAACTCATTTTTATGGAATTACGTGGAAGAGAAGAGGGAACGAGGTTCAACAGAGTGCGGATATAGAGGATGGGAAAGAAAACAGCGTCTACGTATTAGGCCGAGGGATTAGAGGGCTAGCCAAACGGGTTTTTCTTTCATTCCTAACAAAGCAACGACTCCCGAAAGTCAGGGTCTACTGTCTGTCTCCTGTGAATTATTTCCATTGAGTGTGCAAGAAAAGAGGATAAAAAATAAATCGATAATTCGAAAGGACATCTGTGTGTGACCACACTAACCGCATTAAAGCAAACAAATCAGTATGTATGCTGAATTGGCGGAAATCCAAGACGGGACCAATTTACAACGGAAAGCATTCGATGACAGTAGCAGCTCCGTGAACAGACTAAAGATGACAAGAAACTCATCCTAATATAAAAATGGCGAAACTTAGGCCATCGTGGTACTTCATTTTCATGGTTAACCAATTCGAACTATTTTTTGTGGCAGCACTCCGTTCTATCTGGTGACCGCTCCTTCTCTAAAATCCTTCGTAGGTCTTAACGATTTCCCTACGGCATTAACGAGGTTGAAATTGCCATAAACCTCAACCACCGCCGTCTCCAGAAGCTACCAATTCAAAGATTGACCTGTAGCACCCCTATAAGCTGTCTAGTTCCATAACTATCTTTATTAACCGAAGCCTATTTCACAATCTTCGAATAGTTTGTAACAGACACTCAGAAAAACGAGTTCCTCAAAATTCGGAACCTGGATTAGATAGCGTCCTGGTACAAACATTATAATAATAAAACGCCCAGAATAATTTGGGCGAGATTGAAAATAAAAACAAGTCTCTTCTTTCACACAGTGTAATTATTTGAAATTGAACTATAAAAGAATCTATTGTAGGGAATGATGCCAATGATCCGGACTCGGCGATCGACTGACAAGTGCAATCACACCCTTGAAAATACACCCTTGGCTTCTATCGACGTATTAGCACAGGCAAATTCGAATTAAAATGTTTATGCATACACAAAGTATCAAATTGTTTGTTTTCAAAAGTATCAAAGGTATTACCCAACTGGAAAAGTATTTAAGTCAGTATTTTCTTTCAAAAACAAAAATTATGCAGTACACATCGCTAATAGCAATTAAGGTAAAAGGAAATTATATTTATATTCAGTATATTTATAATTTTTAAACTTATATTTGCAGTCAATAAATAAGCATTAAATAAAATAATACAAAATCACCTAGGAATCCCTACGAACATGTCATTTTGATTCATTCTTTTAAAATGCAACGACAGAATTAATACGACAATTCGTGTAAGTGGAGTCAAATGAGTAAAAGAAAGGAAGGCGGCCTAAATCAAACTTTCAAGGCGCGTTGACCTAGCTTACATTAAAGTAAGCCAATCTCCATTGAAAGACGAATAGAAAAGAGGATTTAATATGTCCTCTAAGCAAAGGACTAGTTTGCACATGGGGTTGCCGTATACAACTTAGGATTTCTCCTTACGAGAAAAAGTGGTTACCGAATAGGAGACACCACGCTTTTACCTGACTACTTTTGGTGAAGTTTCTGAATGCCATACCTCCCACCGAGTATTTTCACCAAACCGGCTTCCACGAAATTACCAGCTCATCTTAATTACCGATATCACTGTGCGTTACTCTCCAATGACAAGAATCAACGAATGAGTAAGACAAGGAACTTCTCAAAAGAGCCACCGTTATTTATTCTGAGAAGAGTAGATCAAAGAAGCACAAGTAGATTACTGGCTTAGTTCCGTATGATGCACAGAAGAAGAGGAGGAATTACATGAGATAAATTTCTAGAAAAAAGAAAGAATCTCTAGGTCATTCCATGAAATTCTATGAAGAGGTGGCGCAGGTGTAGTTCTGGGCATTAACTAACATATTTTTCTAGGAAAATGTTTGACATAAGCTGCATAAATAGACCAGGAAATGCATGTGGACGATATGAAACTTTGATACAACAAGTAGCCTGATGTTGATACAATGAAATAATGGGGGGAAGTAATTAATATACAAAATCGACATAAATGTTAAATATCAATATTCTTCAATCATTTCTTCCGATTGCCCCCAACGTAGGCAACACGGGCGCATAATTTTTGGTAATTTGGCTAATATATGCTCGGAGGATGCATACACTGACAGTCTTGCATGTATCTCCGGTATAATATATGTTAAAGCAGGCATAACGAAGTATCTAATAATAATCACAAGTACTTTTGTTTACCACACCGTTTTATAAAGTGTCTGGGTGTTACGTTACTCATATACTAGGTTATATAACTGAGTAAATGAGCTATTTTATACGTCATTCATTTTATCATTGAATTATGATTATATTTACGATAATAAATCTCCGGTCTGTTAAGTGGAGTGGGTAGCGCGCTAACCTGCTGTTCCAAAGGTCGCGGGTTCGGATCCCGACAAGGACATGGGTGTTGTATTTGTCTCGAGGTAATTTTTCTGAGTGGTTGGCGCCAGCAAGGGCAAGCTGCAGTAGAAAGATTTCAGACTCACTTTTAACGAAGCGAACCCAGATTGGAATGGGGAAAAGCTTAGGACAAAAAAAAGTTACGGCAGTAAATCATTTCAGTATTTGACACCAATATCCTCAGTCCAAACTGTAAATATGCTATATCAAACTGTAAATAATGATATCAAAACTAAAGCTGCGTCCCATACATTAAGGAATAAGAAACTTGAGCAAAAGAGGTTTGACCAAGATTGGAACACATACGCAAAGATAATCAATATAAAGGCTTTTATGGCTCGAAAAGAAGGAACGAAGAGTATTTAGAAAAAAGAGTAGGAAGGATGAAATTAGCATCGAAGACGAAGAGTGTGACGAGGTGGGGCAGGGTCTTTAGATGCTGTGGAAGAGACAAATCCAAATGCAGGGGGAGATGTAGACGAATGAATAAGGAAGGAAACTTGGACGCCGTCTATTCACGTGCTATTCAAGGCTCGCTAAATAAGAAGACCGATGGCCACATGAACATCTCTGTAAAGCCAAAAAGTTGAACGAAATATAAAAAAATAAGTGTTCAAATTGATTCGGCACTGATGTGTGATTAGGTGACATATGTACTTCAATGAATGTGCCTCGCGTAGGCTCTGACTAAAGTGATACTCAAAATAATGCACGTTCATTTTTTTTCCGCTTCAGAATTTGCGTTTGTTCTTTCGCCGGGAGCGTCAAATGTGGGCCTTAATTCTCAACCGAGTCAAGGAATTAGAAAATGTAGGTCAATGATTTCACTTTCACTGAAGTTCTTAAACCTCTACTTTTCTTTCGAAATAGTAATCGAGGAAAACTAAGACCGTCATGTTGCAGATAAAATATTTAATCAATCGGCATTCATCATTCATTTCTGTGAAGAGTCACCATTTTCATGATGGGAAAATTAAGTCCCGTGACGAATTAATGTTTGTCTTTAAAATGACCAACTGTTTAGGAACTTGTTGGGTTACGCAAAGGCTTATGGAGATCAAGGTCAGAGAAAACGGTAACGAGAGACACGAAGAAGTCCATCATTTCCATTCCCTTTCTCCCTCGGCCGATCGGCAAATTACATCCATCCAACGTGAGACGCCAGCCGATTTAGCCCGCCGCTTACCGCAAGGGGTGTGGGTTCGAGCCATGCGTGTTGCGTTTGTCCGGTGAGGTTTCTCTATGATTCGAAGCGTTGATAAATTACGATACCCGTCCACGTGATCTATACATAAACACCACGACTGGTGCTCAGAGGAAGCGAAATCGGTTCCTTTGGGACGATGTGATGGACTTTCACAACTGTTCGTTCACTGCGCATCGGGTAAATAGCCAACATGTGCGCCGGACATAAAGAGACCGGATTAGCCGGACCGGAACGCCGACACCCGGTTCAAGTACCGCCCAGCGCATGGTTGTTTGGTCGTCCGAATAGGTATTTTCTTGATTGAAATGACCATATCTGTAGGCGCACTCTATACACAAAATTGCCACTACTTCCAACATACCCAGGGAAATATCACTTGAGACAAATAAAAAGATTCTGATAGGTACGTAGGTGGCATCTCCGTAAATATGAGATACTATGAGGGAAAAAAAGTTAAGGGTCGCTGTCTTTACGCCCTGCATTGGATATGTATATGAATACCTCAATTCACCGCACCAAAGTGAATTCTAGTATCCATTTCTATTGCTTCGACTCCAAAGTGGCAGTGTATGTTCGAGAACAGACAAACATTTTTAATTTTATAAAAGTTTATCGGTGAGTGATTAGCAACAACGGATCATTCAACGCAAGATTAGCGCCAATACCAACTTTACTATTTTTTTTATTCCCATTAAAATAACTACCTTTCAACGATGTATTTATACCATTAGGTGCGATTTGGATTCTACCACTCCAGTTGCTAAAATGTTGAACTGAGTCGTCATTGTAAAAATGGGTTTGTCGGGTCATTCGATTTATCACTGAAGGAGATTTTATTTGTCTCCGAGTGAACTGCTAAATCAAAAGCGCTACAGTGATCAGAGACAGTAACTAATTCTTTCCTTGAAGAGCGTAAAATACAAATAATTTCCTCACGCCGATTTTCTTAAACTATTGATGAGCTAGGGAAATCAAATGAAAAAATTTAACGTTAGGTAAAACATCTTACGACATATAGTATTTAGTTTTTTTGTTTATTTAAAACACTTTATTAAAATAGTCTCTTTCTTCTCACGTCCTTTATTTTGTCGGTCCTCAAGAGGAAAGAATATGATCACAGGATTGATTGATTTTTACCAAAGTGAGGAGAAATATAGAAAAATCTTCACCGGTGAGATAGGGGAAGATAAAGCAGACACAGGGAGCTGACACTGCAACCCCTGTTTTTGGAAGTGGAGTCCATAAGGGGACAGAAGGAAGACGAGTGGTTCTAAGAGATTGGAATTACGATAGCGCGTCTCAGAGATAAGGCGATGATTGTTAAGGGATGGTCGACGGAACCGGGCACAAAGGGATTTGAAGGTTGGAAATCTAGTTGGCAGGCACGGAGGGATGATGCGTACGGCGAACGGGCAGGACTTGAAATGGATAAGGAAAGAGTATTCGATGCCAAACAAAACCTTGGCTTCCAGTCTTTTGGGGAATTGGTCCTGCTCAGGGAGAAAGCCCAAAGTCAGGGTTTCAGACGAATATTAAGAGCTTTCCTAGTCAGAAATAAGATATGTAAACTTGTGGAAAAGGAGAGGACAAAAATAAAAAATGGGGTAACTATCTATGGTCTAATAATGGACTAGGACAGAAGTATTAGAATACATAGAATATTAAAATTTGAATTTTCAGCCGTTCTTAAAACGCACATAATTTGGAAATATATCTATTAAAGTTTTCAAATCAGTGTGGAGAAGTTTTAAACAACTTTAACTGACTTATTTTTCTATTATTTGTGATATCATGTAATATATACTGACAGAAATTTAAACAAACGAAATAGTAACAACACTCAATATTATATTCCAATATTTTAAAAGAAGGATTTTCAACGTTCTTTTGTCAATAAACATGGCTCAATTTAATGCTTCCCAGAAAAATTTTCCTGGAATTTCAGCACCAATGTTATCTTCTGGAGCAACAATTTTAGTGGATTTTTTCTGGCGTCACATTGTGGAAACGGTTCACATTGGAGAGAAAGACCTTGTTTTTCCACATAAGAAGTTTACTGCATAACCCGGGGGTTATTCAGTCATCTTCGGGTGACGCCTGGCAAACGACTGAATAAGCTGAAACCCCGGGTTGAGTAATAAAGTTTTATGTGGAAAAACAAAATATTTCTCTCCAATAGCAACAATTTTATTTGATTGGTCAGAGATTTACCCATGTGGGGATATAGCGTACATAATCATTCCATGCTAAAAATCTCCAATGGTGAATGTAATTACATTCCTAGAGTTTCATTTTGCGTAAATCTGCCATTGAAAATTCTATCATTCTAGGCTGGGATTGAAATATGCATCACAGCATCACACTGGGCATCCGCGTTTCATCTTTCACATAAACACACGTAATAATTTGTGTATCTGCATACATTACATCGAAATCGAGAAATTAATATGCAAATGCCAAAGCGGTACATCTCCAACCATCATGATATATTTCGGATGCTGTGCCACAATTGAATCTGCAAAAACACTGGTTTACTTTCGTGGCTCAAAAAGGTTACTAACGACTGTAGATTCACTATGCGTTAGAGGTACCACCTATCAACCGAATATAATAGATTCATTTTTCAAAACAGCAGATGAAAGCTTGTTACTTTTTGTCGAAACAAAATTCAAGTTTTCATGTCATAAATTTCCGCGTTCAAAAATGTAATAAATCGTTTGAATAACATATAATTTAGCAACAAATTTTATTTTCCAATTGTTAAAATGAAAAACTTTTTTCTTAATCCATGTAAGTACAGGCTGTCACATATTATGATTCCTGAAACTAGATTACATAGAAAAGGAATGTGTTGTTCTTTCGTGGCACCTATATAATTCTTAATACAGGCCAGGAGTCGTTTTTAGGTTTCAACTTTTGACCAACAACATTCAAAATATGCGTAGCGTATTTAAACAGTGAAAACAAAATTGCCCGGATAAGATTTTGATATCACGTTTCTAGAGTAGTGCTACTCGATGACATTTTGAGGAGGGATAAGATGTTATATTTATGTACATTCCAACATGTGTTTGACGAAGACGAAATTCATCGTATGCGAATTTGACATTCATATGCGAAACTGACACATTTTTTACGGGTGATACTTGCTTTCAGAAGAATAAAATTTACAAATATACGAAAGGGTTCCGAGCTTTCAACGAAGGCAATGAAGAGGAAAGATTAAATTCTAAAGATTAAAGATTTCTTGGTTAGAAAAAAATCTTATTTTGGCGGAGTTTACGATATTCCTAAGATGTATATACCATTCTCATAAATATATACGTCCGATTTCCACTTCTTCCACTACGATTTAACTTCCACAGGGTTATTAACAACAACTCAATAAATTTTTAGAGGAACATCAGGAGAGACCGAATGAAGATTGTTATGCACTCTAATTCTCTGAAGTGTATCTTTCGTCATATTCGTTCTGTGAACATCTAAAAGACCAAAAAACGTGGAAATTGTTTTTTAGATGGAGACGACTCGAAAGGCTTTCACAGTCGATGCATGGCTACGGGGAATCGCCCTAAGTGACGAGATCATGCGAGAAAGAGTTGTATTTTTAATTATGTTTAATCATTTTATTTGCCATTATATCGGGGGATGGCGAGAGAGAATACTCCCCACAGCGTCGAACGAATTATTCTCGCCTGTTTTTTTTTAAATCTTCCCCGCACGCACACACTCACACATCACCGGTCGCCAGGGAGATTAGGGGGGGGGGGGGGTAAATAATAATACATTCGGGACTCCTCGCATAATTAACCACCCATGGTTAACCAAATGGAGGATTCAAAAGAGGTGCCCGTAAGCACGACACGGAGGTGTATATGGGGCTTGTTTACATTAAGATAGATTGGAGAGAGGAAAGATGGATAGATTCGCTCCTTATTAGTCACGGGAATCGAGAAACTAGGGGGGGGGGGATGGGGGGATGGAAGAACTGAAGGGAAAAAATCGGTGTGAACTCCGGTATTGATCGTACGGATCGCGTCTCATTTTCATGCTAAGCGCCTTTATTCGACGGCGGTAGAAAAAACACACACACAAAATACGTCCTAATGTTCGTTTGGCGGAAGTTAATGGGACTCTTGCCAAAATACATAAGGTGCGAGGGAATTGGTAAATGCACTCGTCAAACGATTTGAAACCCGTAGTCGGTTGGATATCACAAATGGGATTAGTGAAAAGGATCGCGATTGGGGTGGTGGGGGGGGGGGGAGACATTAATAATTTAAAATTATTCCCTTTCCCTTTCTTTTTAAACCCGGACGTAATTCGCGCTCTTTAGAATACGCATCATTCTGAAAGCAAAAGAGGCATAGAGACGGTGGGGATTGTTCGAAAGTTTTCATCAATCATTTATCTTCTGCCTGATGCGCGTCACGGGCGAAAGATTCAAATTTTTTTTAGGGGAAATTACCAACGAAAATTTTTGACTGACTGGTTTCCAATTCCACCAGGCGCGTCCCCCCAAGGCTTTTGAGAGTCGTGATAGGAATACGAACGTAGTGCGAGAATAGATCTGGAATAAGAATACGCAATAATCACCTAAAATGATGACTGATTACAGAGTTCCCGATTAAAGATGAGACTTGATAGTCGACATGTGTAATTAATTTTAAGCGAACTCATCATACTAAAAGTATGAAGAACAGTTCTAACAAACCATTAAGTTACACTAACCATATCTCACATCCCTGTGTGAATTCCGTGTGAATAAACCTACGCAAGTAATTTATCATGGATGCAGCAAAATCAATAAATTCCGTACATTGATATAGGATGATAGACTATTCAAATTAAACAGGCAGTTCCTTGCCCTTGAGGAGAATTTTCCCACGGGACTTTTTTTCCTTTCAGTATTCTGACTTTTTCTTCTTTTCTTTCTACGTGACAATTATATGCTACGATAACACAAAATGACTCTATATATAATGCGGCATAATGTAACACACGCGACTGTTTTTATCCTTTTTCTTTTCCTCCGGTGGAAAACAGAGTTGTGTCGGTGGCCATTATGGGCGCAAAGAGATTCTCCCCACTTGCATAACATCTCACGTCGCTTCGACCAGAGCCTACTTTTGCTAAGAGGAGTTAAGACTGTTGACCTAAAGTCCTAAAGTTGACCGACACATCTTAATTCGCGGAAGAAGTGTACTACTCCTAAAGCAAAAGCCTGCGCGCCAGTCACATAACAAATACGATGGCAGACATAAAATTAAATTTAATAAGCATAATACAGCATAGAATTTTTGATAATAATTTATAATATATTTATGATTAATTAAGAATCGTTATCCTCATCCGCAATGTTGAATTACTTGCACTGGGACCGAACTAATATACAGAATAATTAATACATAGAATATTAAAAGAATACATTACTAAGGAGAATTTTGTGAATATATGGATAACCGCGGTATTCAACCAAAAGGGTTGGTACGTATAAGTAGAAAAAAATACGAATACGCTCATATTTGGCGTCTCAGTGTGAAAACCTCGTAAATATATTTAAGTAAAAACAGAAATATGGATACTTTATTCCCGTGTTGGACTCGTGTGCCAGAAATTAACTCATTTAAATGCCGTGCCAACACTACCGCACGAATGCGTCGATAAACAATTATGTCATTAAGTTAGGGGAAAATTTTCTGGTATTATTTTCGAAATGACTTTAGATGTAACTGACATTTAAGAATTCACGAAAGCGTGAATTCAAACACGGTGGTCATCCTTCCCGTGCCTTCCGAGCAAGCATACAATATTTTTCTTGGGCACGCTTGGATGTTACTGACGCCCAAACTGATGATAATCATGATATCTTCAATTTTAAAGCTTTCGGCGACTTGCAGGGAAAACCCTTTAACGACAGAGCCGTTGTGTATCTGCTCGGATTACACTCCAATCAATCATCCTCTCCAAAATATTGAATTTCCGAATCTTCGAAAGGATGGTTCCCGGATGAGACCCGCCCTTATTCATCGCCGCCACCTGACAAGAACCCCCCCTCGCTCTCTCCCCAGGGGTGTTCCATCACCAAACCCTTCAACAATGCGCCCGCCTCACTCGTAACCCTTTCAAGCCCCTCCCCCCTTCAAAAAATTAGGCCGCGATTTCTCATCGTGCCTCCGTCAAAAACTCCGCACTCCCGTCATTCAAGACCGTGGAAAACTTAATTAGCGTTTCCGGTGGGGGGGAGGCAGTGAGTGAATTCTCCCGTAAAGAACGTCTTCCACGGCTTATCATTTCTGACTTTCTGAGAGTTCCTCTCTCGCGCTCCCCCGTTGTGGTTATCGGATTGAGTGATGGATCACACACGTAAGTGGTAAAGGATGACCGGCTTTTGTTGAGAGACGACTGAACGTTAACGTTCACTTACTGTTCCGGTAGATGGCAGAATAAACGAATAAAACGCTAGATATGTCCTGAAGAGTACGCTCTCCTTGATTATTGAGCCGACAATTCGGCCAAAATGGAGCCCCTGACCCGGTGGAAAATCAGAGAAGACCTCTAAAACACCGTTCGTCGAGGGAACACCAGATCTTACTTCATTCAATATCATTATTCTGCCGTGATTATATATAAGTGTATGACAATGAATGCCGATGAAATATTTGTAAAGTAGTTGCAAGCAAAATATAGTTATTACGGTGCGAAGACAATAAAGTGGATAAAAAATTAATTCATCCAGGAATCGCTGAATTAAAGCCGTAATTTAAAAAAATAATTGTTTTGCTATACCCGATAACATCAAAATTTTATTTCAACGCTGGAACTTAACTAGGAGCCAAAGATGCAAATGAAAATCCAATCACAATGATTTAAACGAGTACTCAAATTATATAGCAATATATAATATTTGAGTTTAACCGTGACCTCAAAGGTTTACATCACAGCGGGTTCCGGTAGGATCTAAAAAAATAATTACAATATCATTAAAGTTCTATTTCTTCATGTTGCTGATTGAAGTTATGGTTACATATTCCTACGACGAATAAAACATTCCTGCTGAGTTTACAAGTAAATCCCATATCTTCTCGTTTATCACTCAAGTATCAAGGACTACTAGTGTTACCTTTCTAGCAGCCTAAAATACTTTAAGTTTGCTTTTATGTTTTATATAGTAACAAAGGAAATTGGCCGTTTCACTTCGCCATGAAGGATTCCCCCAAATTGTGTTGGCCATAGACATGTGAAATTGCTAAAAAAATTTAATCAACGAGTCTGCATAGCAAACTCCAATTGTGGTTTTTCAAAAATGACTGAGCAGTCATAATAAATTTAATGGTATATCATAAACATTTAGCTTTCAAAGGTCACATTTATTACGTCTGACGATCCACGCGTAGATAAAAATGATATCGAATCGCTTGATTTTTTTACAACCAATCGCTCGACGGAAAATCGATTTAAGTCACCTTTATTCTGAAACGATTTCCGTTAGACGTAATGTGATGGGAATCAATGTGGAGGATGAAATTTTCACATCTAATAGAATCGATTCACGCGATATGATTCGAATCGATTTTGTCCAATGGATTCGCTCCTTTAAATACACCATCTCCCAACCCGTGAACGGACCTACTACTACACCCCCTCCGTCAAGAAAGGACAGCGCCTGATCACCGAGCAGTCTAAGAAAACACGACTGCGGCGCAAAGCAAACCGAAAAAAAAA
>WURS02002599.1:0-12750 GCA_011762765.2 Rhinocypha anisoptera
TTTATTTTGTGGAACAGTACTACATCTTTGTGTATTAAACATGCCTGTCTTCCACTACATTTCACTTAACACCGTCAATTTCATTAAAAGGTTGTCGATTATACATCCTACGATTATACTTGTCTTTCAAATTTATTGATTAGGCTGGCTTAATGTTTACAAGTATTTGTTTAATGATATTGAGTTTTTTTTTCAATTTCAGTGTTTACAAGAAAATGTTGATTATAGATCGGATGATACAGAGAAAATCTGTTATTAGCATGCGAATGATTTATACAACTGAGTGGGGAATATTTCATGAAAAAATCAACAGAAAATTACTCAGGGGTTGTATCATGTGTTGTTGTACCCTTCTATAACAAATCAAACCTAAAGCATCTCATTTCTCACATGAAGGACTAAATTCCAAAATTAGACAAAAGTGGCATGTACAAATTATTTTGATTAATTGAATTGTGAATGTGAAGCAATCTACATTGGACAGATGGGTAGAGAATTCCAAAATATTGAATCAAAGAGCATCAAGCCTGTTTCAGGAACAAAAAATTATCAACAAGGTACTTACCAAAAATGCACTTATAAGTGATTTCAAAACCAGTTATTCTACACATTGAAAACAAGGGACCAAGACTTAATGCCTTAGAACAGGTGGAGATTTTTAAATGTGTGTCCTGTAATGAACAAGTTGTCAATGAATTTCTGTATATATCCCATTCCTAGCTTCTCAACCTTCCACTCTTTCAATAGGTAATTGCTCCTGATGTTATTCCATTGTAACTACAATTTGTTAATTTTGTAACTATCCCTTTACTCACTCTAAGTTCTTTCCCTCTCTCTTGTTTCAACCTTTCTCACATTATTATACAGCATCTTACCTCTCACCTCTTGTCCATTTTTTGTTTATATAAACTCTGATTTTCTCATTGTTTGTCACCTAACGATGATGCTTTGACTTCGAAACCCAGGTTGTAAACAAATAAAAAACTCCAGTGGAATTAACAAATTGTTTATCATTTTTAATCAACTGAGTACATTCGATTGTCTGGAATGATAAAATTTAGAAAGCATTGACGTTTTACCAGTTACAGTTGGTAATACAGCATCAATAACAGTTGATAACAAGCATGTATAGAGACCTTAGAGAAATTAAACAATGATATTTACTAAGGAGACTGTCAGTTGGTGGAATTCCATTTTAAAGAATGTTAGTTTTGATACTTGATATTTTTCCACAAACAAATGAAATGGAGTATGACTGGTTTTGATGAAAATCATCATCATTCAGATGATGGCGTTTATCAGTAATACGAGATAATGCACTGTTAAATTTTGTGGAAATATAGCAAGTAATGAAAATAACATTGTTTAAACAGTAGGTCCAAGGATTCTAATGTTTTCTAAGTGAAACAATATATAGCTGATAACATAGATAATAGCTGTGGACTTTGATTTTCTGAAGCCAGGCTGAGATGTTAAAAATAAATTGTGATACTACAGATATGAAAGCAGTTGAGTATAAAATAATTTCAAAAACTTTAATACACTGATTCATAGGGAAATAGGACAATATGAATTCATATTCTGTGTGCTGCCTTTACCCTTTAATTTGATTATGGCTACTTTGAAAAGAGTATGGAACTGGCCAAGCCTTGGAGAATCACTTATAATAAAATTGGAAGCTTAAATTAAAAATGAAAGGAATCTTTTATATCATTAGCTGGTATTACGTGTAAACCAGAAACAGCATACCACCTTTCTCACAATCTACAGATGATTCTTAGGGCTACCTTTGCTGCATGTGTGATGAAACTAATTTTTCCATAGTCCTCACATTCTGCTGGTATCTTTTTCTTTGGAACTGGAATACAATTGAATTGAAGAAATCTTCTGGGCACATTCCATCAGCACATTCCTTCCTATTATCCACCCCCGCTGCCTTACTCCTCTTGATATCCCACAGGGTCCTTTCTTTCAATCTGATATCCATGGGCCCAAGCTATCCACATATACTTAATACTCCCTTTTTAATTCCAAGTACATATAAGGGTCTATTCTCTTTATTGAAGAGTTCATTTATGTACTCCTATCATCTCTCCCACTTTTCTTCATGTTCTATCAGTCTTATCTCTTATAAGAGGGATCATATTTCCCTACAAGGTTTTACCTTTCCTATATTTGCACCCATCTCTCCCTGTAGCTCCTGTCACATCCTCTCGATAACTTTTCCATGCACTAACATTACTCTTTCTACTATGCCATCTTTGCCCTTTCAGTCCTTCGGTTTATTACTGGCCTCTAGGTATTTCCTTCTCTTGTCCTCCATACTGATGTTTTTCTGCTTCCTATGCTTGGTCATCTTCTTAATCATCTCCTCCATAACTCACAGATTTTAATCCTCTTCTGGTTCAATATTTCTACATATTACTTTTTCAGTAGTAGTTATTATTCTCTCATCAAGACCTTCCCACCTTTGATTTACTGCCATACTTTGGCTATCCTCATTTAGATACATATCCTTTGATTCCTGAAATTCTTTCCTCTTTGTTCCTGTCAAACCTCCTAGCTTGCACTCCTATTCTTTTCTGCTCTTTTTAATCCTCTTGAATTTTACTTAACACTTCATTGTAAGCAAATTATGGTCTGAGTGCACATCCGGATAGCTTTTGCAATTTAAAACACTGTTCCTATATCTATGCTTAACCATGATGAAGCTTAATCGGTATCTCCCTGTATCTTTTATTGTCTTACAAGGTAATTACAACTCACTGGTCGACCTGTGTCTCTTGTGGTGTTTGAATCAGGCTACCACACTCCTCTTACAATACTCCACTAATTCCTCTCTTCAGGTATTCCTTACTCCTAAACCATATTCACCTACTTCCATTCCTTCTCTTCCTGTAGGCATATACACCCGCATTAGAACTAAGTTTGATGTATTAGCTTCTACTTCTACCACTATTACGCAATGTTAACATAAAAGCAAGGTGAAATTCTTAGACAAAAAACTTTGTACTGTCCACAAAGATTTTCTTTTTCCAACACTGCTGTTCCCCAACATCTTAGCTGACTCTGGAGTTTACTCGAAATTCTTAATCATACACAGCAGTTAATTTGTACAAACTTAAAACAAAGAAATAACAGAAAACAATAACAACAGAAATAATTGGTCATAGTTACATATGTACATGTAAACAAAACCATAACTGCTGATTCAACTTCAAAATAGTAAGTTATTCAGACTCCCTGTCCTACCATAGTTTCTATGATTTCTAATTTCATCTGAATGTAATTGAAGATAATTGTGAGCTCGATTTAAAGTGCTCTGTTGAAGCTGATTGGTCTGGTGATGAAATAATGAAAACTTGAAACAAACAGAGCCTACAGATCTTGAGGTTTGAAGATCTAAAAGGTTTAATATAAGAGTTCCTCCAGCCTTGGATATAAAGTTCAAAATTGATTGATCAAGAAGTCAAAATCATGCAGTTAAATGATCCCAAACTCCCCTCTAGTAATGGTGATGGATTGCTGATGAAATTAATTCTTTTGAAGATCAAGGACTTTAAGTGATTTGCCATTAGGAAAGAGAGCAATAAGCTATAGAGAGGGTCTAGAAAATATGATATTACAATGAGTCTTGAATTATTATTTTGAATTTGAATTAGTGTTGATTGTTCTAATTGTGTACATAGGTAACTGAGGAGACACATATCGTGGAGTAATGGTATGGATTGATGAATAAGGAAATGATATAATGTGCTTAATTGATTCTTTGTTTATTGATGCCTTAATACATGCAAGTACAGATATAGGCATCAGAGTTCTGATGCTGGTGGAAAACTTTTGCAGAATGGGGGGAGTCGCTCTGGGTGTGACTTGGAGACAGCTGCAAGGTGGCTTTTATCTCCGGGCCGCCATCAGGATGCATGCTGGCAAGGGGAGTAAGCTTGTTGAGTGTAAGTGTTGGGTGAGAGAGAGAAGGCTTAGCTATCGCCTGGGTGCATTAGGCATGGGGGAGAGCAAGGTGACTCGCAGGGGCCCAGGCACTACACTAACCATGACTACTTCTTTCCATTGTTATTGTTTACTGTTATTTATTTGGTTTAAGTTTGTACAAATAACCCTATGAGTGATTAAGAACTTCATCCTGTGTTTATTTCAACACTCTACCACTAAACTGTTCAATATTGACTACCCTCCATCCTAATTTCTGGCTCACACAGCACAGGCTCACAGCTCGCATGCCTATTGGGGATTTTCCCCATAGTTGCCAGGTTTCAATTCCATCATTTGGCTCAGTACTGTTTTTCTTAGACATACATAATTGAGGTGGCTTCCCACATCCTGCTCTCAATAGTGTTTTTAATGTGACACCATCACTTAATGGCCACCCCTCTGAGGATCAGATGCCTTTGCAGCCACCTCACTGAGGCACAGATGATGCATGGACTACCTTTCATTTGACTCCTACCCTTCGATCTATCTGGCATACATATCTGATCTATTTGACCTGGCACAACAAAAACATTGCTCTTCTCTAAGCAGCATGCCGATAATGATTAAAAGCAG
Source organism: Rhinocypha anisoptera (assembly GCA_011762765.2). Taxonomy (NCBI): domain Eukaryota; kingdom Metazoa; phylum Arthropoda; class Insecta; order Odonata; family Chlorocyphidae; genus Rhinocypha; species Rhinocypha anisoptera. Next base: position 4,567 of record WURS02002599.1, read on the forward strand.
CAGTGTTAAAATGCTAGAGACTTAGGTTTTTTATTATTTGATCTGAGTGGAAACCTAATAAGAATTAACACTGTTGGCAGGTAAGGATTGCATAAGAATATGTAACATCCATAGTTGATGGGATGTAAAAAAATTTAGTGTATCACGTTTTCTACATTACAATGACAGCACAGGAGAAACTCTGCAATTTGCATTAATCTGAGAAAAAATCGACTTTCAGTTTCGATATTCTGCAAATGATAACTCTGACATGTTTCGCACGTTGATGCAGACTCACTTTCTTTAAAGAAAAAAATAAAGACTATACCTGCAGAGTCATATCCACGGTACTCCAACCTCTTCAATCCATTGATGAGAAGCTCCAGCACCTCACGTCGTGTCTTTGGAGTCAAATAGTTGAGATATGCAAAGATTCCTGAAAGATAAAGAAAAACCTCATCAGGAGACAGATAGGATGTTTGTGGGTTGTGCACGGGCTGGAGTGGGATCTGCTGCTATTATTAACTTTGAAAAAACATTATTTATTTCAGTTTCCACTTATTTTTTACAGTCTACGAATTTGACTTTATCTCAATGAAAGCAATACATTTATTCTGATTGTATGGTTTGGTGCTACCTCAAGAACCAAAACAAATTTTCTCTGTAGATCTAAATAGCCACATGAATCAGTGTATTACTGCTGGCAAGTATATTCACTCAAAGATCAATTTCTACAGCACACAGTGGTTTTTCTGGGAGGAATAGATTGAAAGTGCAAAGGGGGAGGGATGGGAGAGGAGGGTCAAGAGAGAGAGAAGCATCCAAGGGATGGTGGGGGGGGGGGGATGTGTGCTGTTCATGCTGCGTGAAGTATTCGGCATCCAATGGTCACCACCTCTCATAACATGGGACATACACACACACTTTCTCCTTGTCTCTCTCTCACTCTCTCTTGCTCTGCACATGCATATATGTGGGTGTATGTGCATACAAATATACAGTGAAACCTTTGTACATTGGCCACCAATGGCAACGTGAGCAGGTGGCCAATGTGCAGAATAAGGAGTGGGTGGAGATGTAATGGAAATATATTGTAAGTAATATGAGTTCTGTTAAGAAATATGCAAATAAGAGTACAATATATGAGTCTTTATTAATTTATAGCACTAGCACACTCAGTATTTGCTAATCAAATAATAAATTTTTGCAATACTTGTCTCCTTATATAGCCCACTGGAGGTATAGGGGTAGGGATACAGTGTGTCTATTAAGGGACTTTATTAGGTGAAGTCATATGATAACACCAATACTTTGTAACACATGAATTACTTCCGTGCTATCACAGTACTCACCGCATTGTTGAGCATGCTGGTATTTTTGGCAATTTATCTTATTTTGGTGACGTAACAAAGAGAAATCCAATGCATTACATAGTAACAAAATAATTCGCCAGTGAAAAGACCAGTAATAGACTCTCAGGCCTCCTTATATAGCCAAGTGGAGGTATAAGGGTAGGAATATAATCTTCTATACTGTTAAGGTGTAGGGGGTATGTAGCTGACCAATGTACACGGGTACATATAATGGGTTCGTTCCGAGAATTGGTGGCCATTGTACAAGGGTGGCCAATGTACACAAATCATTTCCCATAAGAGACAATGTATTTTTTTCAGTTCCACGAAAAAGTGGTCAATTTAGACAGGTGGCCAATGTATAGTGGAGGCGTGAGTTCAAGTTCCATATTGTTTCGTAAAGGGTTCGTCTAGACGCACGTGACATTGCTGCGCACGAGAAAAAACGTTCAGCAATTCAAATCCTTGCGTTATGGTGCGCTCTCGTGCCACCCATTCATTGCTGGTGTTTTTATGTCTTCGCTTCCTTTCTTCAAACTTATCTATAAAAATGAAACATACGTTTTCGGATGAATTAGACCGACTCATATGTTTTTTAATTATTGCTCTTCTCTAGTCACGCACACTCATAACTAACGATTTTTTTCTTCAAGAGTAGAAGACGCCAATGCACGCCAGCAACCCCTTATCATACAAGCCGTACAAGAGAACATATCCTATATTATGTAACTTATGCACTGATGTAGCGCATGCACTAGAGCGTAGGCCAGATGAGAGTTGCTTGGACGGCCGGGTTATCCCGTCGCCCGGTCAGCCCCATAGGTCGCGAGTTGGGAACCTCGCCTTTTAAGTATGGACGTTCGTCCAATTGGACATTTCCTTCGATATTGGGATTAGTGCTAAAGGACCCGTCGCCGCACCCTGTAGACAATAATACTACTATTGCAAGGACCCTGCCGCGAACTTGAGGATCGACTAAACAAGGGCGTTACCCTTTAGGTACATTCAATAAGACTTTACGGAGAACTGACTCCAGCCACTAAATTTTTAGCTTTCTATTAATATCGCTATTCATCACCTGAATTCATTTCACCCAAAAATATTTTCCCACGACCTGCTTCGAAAGAACAACCGTCATCATCTGGACCACATGATGACGATAATTCATTCGAAACCGGTCGTGTGTAACCTTTTTGTGCTGCGGAAACAAACAGGTACATCTAAGCTGCAATATCTATTTGTTTATGGATTTCCACCAGGTGACGGTCCCCTCAGTGAATTTTAATGATAAAGGGAGAGCACTATCACACTGGTTAATTCAATTAGTTTTCCACTAGTTAGTTTAACTAATTGCATGTGCATGTGGAATGTGGAATATCTTTGTCATTAATTGTAAAACGATCCAAAAAGAGGTATAGATTGAAATGTAGAGAATTTACATTGAATGCATTCCTACGGCATAGCGAAATACTTTAGGGTCAAGAACACAGGAATCCAGAGATGGGAGTGCAGAAATCAAGAATGAGGTCTACAAGTTCAATTGGTAATGCCTACTTCTTACGGCACCAAAGGCGGAGTATTTTTCGTGATTATAAATACTTATATCACATTAAATTGACAAATATCCCTCTGAACACACATTAGCGATTGATTCAATAGTCGCAATGATTTCCACCAGGCATTTCAGGTCTCCGGTCAAACAACTGCCCTTCACACCCTCGGGAGTCCCTCCGGTCTTCTTCCTTGCGTCTATTCTCTTTATTGTCTCGCGTCATTCATAATGTTCACCTTGGCATTCCTGCCGTTCGCATTCCTAAAACACGGCTCCTCCAGTTCTCTTCATGCTCTCCGCTGCTTTCGCCGCATTACGTTTTAATTATAGTTTTCCCATTATTTGTTCATTACTCATCCGGTTACACTTAGTATACGCTTTTTTGTCTGACGGCTTAAGTATAGGATTCCAAATGACAGTTTTCTACTTGACGCTGAGCAGATATGTAGGTTGCACTTTTTGAATACATGCCCGTGTCATTCATGAAGACCCCTTTGCACCTTTCTGAAGTGTCCCCACCATTTCCGAAAGATCAGATATTTTGGCATTTCTCATATTTTCACTTTTGTACGTTAAAAAAAAACCTTCAACGGACGCCCACAGTAATATTTTCTACCACGACCCAGGTTTCGCCGCGTACAACGTCATTATCCGGCCAATTATGACGTTTTTCGAGTCGAAGCCCGTGTCTCGAGAAATTTTAACTGGGGGATTCTGCAACAGTGTTTTTTACATAATAGATTATGGAATAGTTCCATAAAGTGAAACCTAAACTCGCTTCTTTTCACTTTTCCGTTATAGTTGAATACGCCGTCCTCGGGACCCATTTTCTCTTCTTACATTCCAATCATTGGATCGGGTAAGACTTTGCGGAAGAATAAAAACCCTAATTTTTTTATCATATACATATAGATTGGTTATTTTTCCAATATTGTCACCTGATATTGTATCCTTGCCACGAAACCATGGTATTGTTCAATAAAAAATCATGTGGAAATTGTATAATTAGTTCATTTATTTACTGACTGTATTCCAACTGTTTATATGAGGATGAAATATGTCACCTTTTTTCGAACTACCATTTGTAATGTCATAAACAAGATGAAAAAACCATATTCATTTCTGCTTATAGCTCATTTTTTGGAAAGTCACACTATAATATCACTTGAAAATGGCAAAAATGCTTAAATGGAAACAAATAAATTAAACTGATAGTCGATTAAACAAGCTATTGAGCTATTCTCTTGTTTATCCGAGCACTGAAAAAAGAAAAACTAAGGATAATGGCACTATATATTTCGATTTACTTTCATGTGAATTCAAAGAATTCGCAAGGGGGTAGAGAAATTTACACGCTAATATAGTTAATTATACTGAAATAATGGAATTTTCAAAGGAAGTGAATTTTTATGTATCAAGTTCGCCAGATTTCTGTCGAAGATCATCACGAATCACTTTAAGATTAACCCTAAGAAAAGTGCGCGTCGAAATACCGAATTTACTACCGGTGACGTCGCGGGATTCATCGAGATACCACATTTTCAGCCGAAGATTAGACCACCGCGATTGTACACACATACACAAGTGGGATAAGACTCCTCCAACTCGGACAGATTCAAATACTCGCCCCTCTTCGTCCCACCCTCAACACATCACTCAGCACAAATGCCCTCACATCAATAACTCATTCATCATGGTCTTTCAATCCGAAGATTGGTTGAATGCAGCCAAGGTTGCATTTGCCATGGAGATAAAAATGGCGGTTTCCCATCGCCTTCAACATAACAGCACTGCGGTCGATTCCGTGATCTTCAATCGCACCCTTTGCTGTGGCAGTTGATGCCTAACCGATCATCTAGACCAGGGGTTTCTAAACTTTCCAGTCCGAGGACCGCATTAGGCAATCCTGCCCTTGGGGCCGTAGTTTGGAGGCCCCTGATCTAGACCTTCGTGATCAGTGCCTACTGGTGAAACCGAATCCTTCCACCAGTATTTGCGTGTGTCAAATTTATAGGTCTTGAAATATTGGTTAAATCCAAATCGAGAAAATTTGTCGTCCCTGACCTCAATACGCCGGGCGAAATCGAGGACGGAATTATGGAAACAGATTTCCTCGTGATTTTCGATGTATGAGAGTCAATATTGACGATTGACCAATAACGATGCAATCGTAACATTGTATTTTTTCGAAACAAAACGAGCGGTTATAGCCTCAAAACCTTTTACGTACATATATATTTTACTATATAGGTTTAGAGTCAGAAATTGTGAGCAGAACAAGTTTTGCTCCAAACAAAAGGATCCTAGTTTTCTACAAGCCTCAACAACTCTTGGAAAAAATAGTTTACGTTCGAGAGCACAGCGGGCGCAGATTTCTCAGGAAGGATAGTTCCTCGGACATTGAATAGCGCAGGCTCATGCCCCCCATAGGCGTAGCCCCGGGGAAAAAGGTGGCGTCCAACAGCAAGGATAATGGGAGGGGGGAATGTGTCGTTGCCGAGAAGTGAAGAAGCCAGGAAAAATCTCGACATTGGTTCCACAGAATAATTACACTTGTATCTATATTTGACTGAAATTAATATAAAATATTACGCTTCCATCCAAAAAATCGGAGATTTCGTGGGAATTTTCGTAGTCTTTTGCCCAAAGAAACTTTCGTTTTGCTATACTCAATGGTTTAGGGCTGAATTATGTGGAAATTCAGGTTAAAAGAAAAGGAAAACTCGGAATGAAGTATTTAAAAAAATAAAATCCGTGTAATATACGAAGTATTCCAAGTTTTCATTTGCTGCAGTCGAAATTCTTAGTCAGTACTCTGCATACCACTCATCCTTCAGATTACGGAAATACAGGTTGATGGCCTAGTTGGTTTTATAGTTTACGGCTAACGTTGGTGATTTTAGGATCAATCAATACATACATATATTATATATATATATATATATACGCATATAAAGTTCAAGAAGAGACACACAATAATCATTATTCATATGATTTGTCATAGGTATGATGATATAAACATAGAATTTATTTAAAAAGAAAACTCATACTTTACCTTGGATGTTTCGGTAGCCATCACCACCATTTGATAATGATACAGAGATTGTATACTGAGATATGATTTTATCAGTTAATACTAAGTGACTTGAGTCTCTCAATTGATAATGGTGGCCACCGAAACATCCAGAGTAAAGTCTGAGTTTTCTTTTTCATTGGTTCTATATTTATATCGCCATACTTATGACAAAGCACGCACACCAATGGATCAAGGGAACACCCTAGGAAGCGGACTGACGTCCTCGAGGAGTAGAATGACTCGCACACAGGTGCAAAGAAGAGGGGCTGCTCGCCTGGGAAGAAGAGGGGGGAACGGACCACTCTTTGTTAGCCTCAACGAGAGAGAGAGAGACATAGCAATGATTTCTGACAAATAGTCAGGGATAATTGTGAGCGAATGAGCGAGAGTGCACGAGGAACACGAGTGTCCGCGCGTGCCTCACCGCGTCACGCGTGCACATTCGGGAGGTGTGCCAAAGCGACAAGAGAGGCCGCCGGGTGAAGGGACTATACCGGATGGAGACAGCCATAGAGACGCCTTCGCCGGAGTCCCGTTGGAAAACACGAGTGTGGTGTTGGAGTCCTTGGTGCAATTAACATTACTTCCCCTTTCGCTTCGCCAGGCAACGCCCATTGAGACCAAAGGCTCTCCTTTCCCTCACCTCCCCAGACACAATCAGCAACCACGCTCAATCAGCCGGGACACGACATTGAGAGAGACGGAGAGAGGATGACCTCCCCCCGTCCGGAGGAGTGTCCTCGTCACGCCTTACCGCCCCCCTCCCCTCCCCATTTCCCCCGCCAACCCCCAAATTTTTGTCGTCGCCCTGGAGACAAACCCCCGCCCGCCGAACCGCAGAATGAAGGCAACGGCCCTTCATCGTCCGTGCCTTCCATTTTTGCTATTGCCAAATGAGATTTTTTCTAAAATTAAATAATTTTCCGATTGCAACTGCAAGTTTTATGCCAAATTTGCACAAAATTAAAATTATTCATAAAATAAAGTTTTGCTCTTAGGTTTCAACTACATTTCGCTACCGGAGACCCAGAAAAACCTTCATAAATATACTTTCAGAATTAACACATGAGTTTTTTTTAATTTTTAAAATTATTACAATTTTTTCGAGAAATGTAATTTTTAAAAAAATTCCAGTCACAGATTCGGCATTACCGACTTTGAAAACCTATGTACACAAATTTCGGCATGCATCACGAACTGCTTCCTTGCCGCGTCCACCTTTTAGGAATCCTGTCACCCTTTGCGCCGCACCCCCCCTCCTCCTCCCCTCCTCGGGGGAGGGGAGAGAATAAAGTGTCGTTCTCTACCCCCATGCCTTGGTATCCCCTACCACTGTTCTTCGTAAGCACCAACGAAACTTTTCCAATTTGAATTTACGTCGCTGTAATGGCAAACACTAACAAAAAATAGGATTTGGTGCTTTCCCGGCAAATGATGAAAGTGAAGTCTTTTCGGGTTAAGGGAAACGTCGGCCTCAATGAAGCCCTTGACCCGTTGGAGAACCCGAGAAGACTTCACTAACAAAAAAACTTACATATGGGCAGTCTCCGGTTCTTGGTAATTCCTCGAATGATCTGCTCTAAATGGCATACTCCGTTAAAACTCTAAAATGCAAGCAAAGGTTCATTTGCCAAGGAAACTATCAGGAATTACTATCTGAAGCATATACACTACCAGAGTCCTATAATGAAATCAAATGGGAATATGTAGACTATAAAATTAAAACATCGAATGGCTTAGTGATTCACTTGCTGAACATTTTTTCGTGAGAAAATTAACTCTCTTTTCCAAACCTAGATGAACTCTGTTGAAGTTAAACAGTGGAAGACACTGCGAGATTCCGCTTTTAAATACTTCGAGAAAACGAATGTTACCGGTGCCTTCGACGGATATAAGCACCAGAAAAATAAAAAAAACAGAAAATTATAAATTCTAAAATTAAATTATTACATCATTTATTTATTTATATTGAAAGCAGCCAAAAACAACACAAATGCCTCTTACACTGGCTGTATAAATACAATAAATAAAAAAGAAAAAATAATATACAACAAAAAATTATTTAACATAAATAATACATAAAGAATTATCTATAAATGACATGAAGGATTAGGTAAAATTAAGGGAGTATACTGAGGGGGTGAGCTCTAATCAGGAGGTTGCGTTTAAGTAAGGATTGGAAAACGGTTCGCGACAAGGATAGATCCAAGGAGGGAAACTGAGTG
>WURS02002610.1:0-12750 GCA_011762765.2 Rhinocypha anisoptera
GTGGCATATTTTTTCCGTGAAATATACTATTCCCTTTTGTTCGTCTTATATGTTTTCCTATCCTGTTTTCCTATCCTGTTTTTTTCCAATTCCTATCCCAAAGCGAGCGCCCTACCCCCCCCCCCCAAGCTAACCCGGCCGGCTCATTGTTTGTTTGAATTTGTTAGCATATATTCACCTTGCTCTCCATCATTCCTTAGTATAACGAATGACACTGCACTATGATTAAACTTCATCAAATTAGGTCGAAAGCAGATACGTGTGTGAAAAGTTGTTGCGACAAATGAAGTGGTACGTATCATGGTGTTATTGGAAGAATTACAATGGGGTTCACCGGTTGAACGTATTTGAATTTCTGGTTAAATTTACTGTTTTACACCCCCTCCTTCGACCTCCCCGTCTTTTTTCTACTTATCGCTGCCACTGAGTGTTACCCTTCTCCTCCTCCCACATCCGGCGCACGACTGGGGAGGAATTCCACCAGTGCATGGGAATTCAGCTCAGCAGTTTCTCCTTGGGTGGGAGGACGCCTTCGTAGCTTGGAGAAACAACCGATGAAAGGGAAACGTGGGGGGGCCAAGGAATCCCGAGGACTCCGGACTTTCGAGGGCAAGAATGGTGGCGCATCGCCAGAAAAATATAATCTATGAATACATGTAATTTCTATGTTCCCTGAAACTTTCCCCTGTCGCTTTTCCACTTTTCCCTGTCGCCCTTTCGGTGATACAAATTGATATCAGAAGTTCAAATTCGAAAAAACACCACCAAGTATGACTTTTGGAAGAGCAGCATATCCAAGACATCTATTATAGGCAGGTTACATGACGTATAGAGTGAGCTTCGGGTGTAAGGATGTGGATTTGAAAGCCGCGATGGAAGAGCTCGCTGAGCGCCTCAAGGCTGGGACACAATTGACGGCACACGTTGACGGGAGACGCTAACGTGAATACGTAAGACGGGAGCTTTCAGCTAGCGGACACAATAGCCGTTTTGAAGGTAGTTGACGCGCATGCGCAGAATGGAGTTGAAGCATGGCAGATGGCTCCAGTATTCAACCATGAAGGTGCCAGGTGGCTCGGAAAAATCTGATCGGCTCTAAGTGTACGTTATACGTGTAGATATCCGGTGCATGTAGATATATATATATATATACCTATGTATACGGCTGGCAATCTCCTCACGTATACGCGTTGTCGCACTCGGTGATTGTGACCTCTGCCTATACTTCACACGTATTTATCTTTTCCGCGTTTCACGTTAACGTTTCCCGTCAACGCTTGCCGTCAATTGCGTACCAGTCTTTATTAACCGGGGCGAAAATGTTTGCGAACGAGGGGCCGTTTTAGGAGCTTTCTTCCGTTGATGAGGGAGTGGTCTGGATCCGCAGAGCAGGACGTGGAGGCTTTTCCCGAGAAATTGAAAGGAGCTGCCCAACACGGGGCGTGGGTGGACGAGGAACGACGAGGCGAGTCGCGTGTCTGCTATTGACCGGCAACGCGCCGCCGACAACACGCGCGGCGTCTGAAAGGAACGCTAGGCCGCCGAGTCGAACGAGTCATTCAAAATCATTGATCCGAGACAGGCACCTGTCGCAAAGGAGCGCACGTTTCACCTTGAGTTTCTGTCCATTCTCGAGAAAGAGCCACGGATGGAGGCGTTCGCTGACCGAATAAGGAAAATCAACTCCCTCAAATACAGCCAAGAAGGCATGCCGAAGTTTATAAGGTCGGCTGGTTATGAGGCTGGTCGTATGAACTCCGGTACATGGAATCTCGGTGGAACGGAATGGACCATATGAAGTAATTCATATCTTGCCGCCCTCTGATTTAAAATTGCAGTTAATGCATTTGACAGTGATTGCCCACAACGGAAAAGAGGCCGTATCTACCGCGGGGAGAAGCATATGCAGATATCTCCGCGGCATGAGCTTTATCGCCTTCCTCAGTAGACCGCCCGACGCCGATCCCCTCCCCCACTTCGTGCCGCTTAGGACGTCACTCGCCGCTTCCTCACCGCCACCCCGTCAAGGACGACGGAGAAGGACGCTGACACAGAAGGAGTCGGCGGCTTCCTACTCGACGACTTCCGCGTAAAAGTCCACGCCCCCCTCCTCCCAGTTATCCACCACCCGCAGCATGATAACACCCCGCCAGAAATTCCGAATGCCCTGCTCAAATCCCAAAAGGGGCCAGTACCCCCCGCTCCCCTTACCCAAAGGCAACCCTGTTAGCTTCCAATCTGACTTCACCCCCCGATGAAGTGCTGGTGACCGTAGAAACTCGTGAGACCACTTCGGTGCCCCGAGATTCCCCATACTATTTGAGGCGCTGTGAGTGGCGTGCAGCGATAGTGTTTGGTTGGCGGTGTGGCCCTGTGTGATAATATGTGTGTGTTTCGGGATATCCGGGGTTGTTCAACATAAAGCGTAAACACTGGGTAATGGTATGATTTTTGAGCCGAAACCGGACGTAATGTCGTCGGAGCACAGCTGGTCGGCGGTGATAAATTTCGAATTAACTTGCAAATTACATTTACATTTCGGTTTTAAGGCGGCCTCGTTTGTCAAGACTAAATTTTTGCTCACAAGTCTCCAAGTCTTTTAAAGATGATATCTCTAAGTGATGTATGACCATTCAATTTGTATCTTAGAGAAAAATTCGATACACATTTTTACTTGATAATTAAAAAATTATATTAAATTATTAGGAAAACATACCTCATGAAACAAAAATTATCAGTCGATAAAAGCATTAAAACGAATGAATTATTATGAATTAAATTATTTTTTTTAATTGTTCGTCACTTCTCCTGAGTAAATTAAAGCCATTCTTCCTTCATATTTTTAAACAGACAGGCTTAAAAACAATGTGAAATTTTTCGTAAAATGTGAAAAATCAGGAATACATTTTTACTTCTTATGACATTTGTCAAGGTCGGTTTACCTTGGTATTGCTTCTGGAATTGAAATTGAATTACGAGTAAAACAAGCATAAATAACTCATAGATTAAACTAAGATTTGAGTACTACCATGTACCACATGATACTGAAAAGCATTGGACAATTTTGACGTATCTGATAAAGCCGACACGCTATTAACATTTTTTTGTAGAGGTTTTTACTTCCGGTATTTTCTTTTCGAATTAATTGAATAAAAATATCTTGATTTATCTTCTTGTTGAGCATATTTTATTGTTTAAGACTGTTAATAAGTTGTTGCGATTGTATTCAAGCAAGTATCCGCTTGATATGTTGGGTATTACACGAAAACTATAAAAAAATATTTTAAACTGATTTATTTTGTCCGATAATTATTAAGAAAGGTTTAAATGAGCGTTCACAGAGGTGGACAATGGGAATGCTCTATGGAGCGCGGGGGACCCATTCGAAGTGTTCTCCAGGTGTGCTGCTCCCCCCTCCCCCCTACTTTCGCTCCCAAGACTAGTGTGCAAAGAGCGACCTCATTTAGTTAAAGCGACCTATTTCCCACGCCGCAAGATGGAACAATGAATGCCTACCTTTTTCGATTTCCCCAGACACAGTCCTGACCCAGGGAATAATACACAAAAAGACGAAACGTTAAATACTCCTGGGGGAGTGAAAGTGGCGCCGCTCACTTTGCCGGGATAACAATTTTCTCTGTCATATTGTACATTTTAGCTTTCTGGATCGATGGTAAACACATAGCCTCCAGCATATAAACATTCGTCCCATCGGACTCCCTCCTTCCCACTCAACGTCATTCCCCGCCTCCCTTTCACATTGGCGAGCCGTCTCTCTCTCTCTCTTCAATCGGAATGCAGGCTGCTCTCTGCCACGCGGGAGTCCACCCACCCCTCTTGGGGGCCGATATGATGAAGTCCCGACTCCCTCCCCTCCTCCCCCCCGACCTGGGGTTGACCCCAAACGCTTCACTTAGCCCAGGACGTCCGTCGAACCCCTTCCATTGGTCTCTCTTTACTGATTACGTACTCTGTTGTTTTTTTTGTTAAATCTATTGGGTTCTTCTTCTGCAGTTTTCGAAGTGTTTCACCAATATTCATGCGTTTTCACCACATTTTCTCCACATACTTCTTCATATCCCTAATCCTTAAAATATAATTGTGGTCTCTGTGGTTTCTATGGTTTATGTGTTGCATTTGAAGAAAAACAATTTTCCACTTGTTTATATTACGTCCGAAATTCCATCTCCCTCGTGCCCAGGCTAATGTTATTCTTCGAAAGAAAGTGCTTCTTACGGACGAATATTCAGTTTATTTTTTTACTTTTACGTATTACCCTGCAAGCCACCGCGAGGGTGTGCGGCAGGGGGTGAGCCACCACCATACTGTCACATGCACTCCCAAAGGCAAAAGTCATACATTACACGCGAAGAAGGAAGCCACTCGCTTCCATCTATCGTCTTTGACACTCGCTCACTAACACCAGTTATATTACGGAATTTATTTATCTCTTTTTATTCATATAAAAATATATTTTTTAATAGCAAAATTAGGCACTCCATCTTGTTTTGAGGCTGCAGTCCCTTTAGAATTGTTGCAGAATACAAGAATAAAAAATTGAACAATATACGCGTGGACAAGTCAAAACACATTTGTGTTCTGTATATATTTTATGTGTATATATTTTGTGTGTATTATATATTTAATAATACATCATCATCAATACTTCAATCCGGAGATTGACTGCAGCCCTCCATCCTTTCCTGTGTGGTGCTAGCTCTCTTACCCCTTGGTAGGTCTTCTTTCTAACGTCTCTTATAATTTTTCCTACTTATTTGTCCCTAGGCCTTCCTCACGGGGCCTTCCCTTCTATTATATTTTTCACGAATTCATTATGCCTCAGGATTTTTCCTGTCTACGTTGTTCTACTTTTTCACATTTTATATTTGTTGCTATATTCTATTTATCCTGTATTTCTATGTCTATTTATTTCTTCAGTGACTTTTAAATTTACATTGTGTTTTCTTCCTTCAGTTTGAATAATATCCATCGCTTCCTTAGTCATTTCTTCAATTTCTTGAATTCTAATTCACTCTCCGTTAGTACTAAAATTGTGATCACTGTCAATACTCGTATCTGCTCCTGGGCAGCTTTTTCAACCCTTTACTTGATTTCTGAAACGCGTTTTTTAGAGTATGTAATTAAGTTGACGGACATATTTCATGTGCAACTTCTACTTGGGTGGTTTTTAAATATATGCTCGTCACCACAAAATTGTACTTCTCAATACAACATCTACCTAACATTTCAAGTTCCTATCCTCCCGTGTTTTTTAACTTGGACTAATATACTCTCTCGAGTAGTCCCCGCCAGGAGATCCGAATGGGTGACTATTTTACTTCCTCCGGAAGATTTTACTGGAGTCAGGTCCATCACGTCATAATCAAAACGTTAATTTTCTTGAGCTGCACCTCCTCATAAAATAATGTTGTGGTTTTTCCTTGCCTTTCACATCGCAGTACTGCAACCGTAAGGTAACAGTTACCAAACCGGTTATAAGCCAGTTAGCAAGTAAAGTAAGTGTTTCTGTACCGACCACTGTGGTGCTTCCCACCTTCAATCACATGAATGAGGGTCGCTGCCCCTTCCCGCCGGGTGATTTGCTGCTTATTGTTCTGCGGCAACCTCTTTCCACGTCGTGGTACCGTCATAGGATTCCATAGGATTTTTGTCCACCTTATCTTACATCCTCCGAGTACCACCACTTATTGTCCATGACTACTTGTTCGTCGAACGGTAGTGGATGCCTGAAGGATTTCAAGGACAGAGAGAGAGGGAGAAACAGCTATCAAAAGGAAGGGCACGGCATATGTATTGGGTGGGGATTGACTGCGAATAAAAGGAGGCAGAATTTTGCGGAGAAGCAGTTATTGTTAATGCGGATTGGAAAAGAGATGTGGTACACTCGCCTTTGTAAAAAAAAGAAGGGCACAGATTGCAGGGAAGGAGGTAGATCAGTTTTTTTGCGAGCATTAATTTTCTCCTTTCTTCCTTCCTCTTTCCTACATAGCATCTACATCTATATGTCTCTCATCAGTCATATCTCCCAGGCCGAGGAAGGGGAAAGCATCCTCGAAATATTTCTTCACAATGTGAGTCATTTAAGTGTTCCTTTTTTGTGTGTTTGTATGTGTGTGTATACGGCAAGTAAGAGCCCTAATTATTTTCTCGGAATATTCTGGTTATCAACTTGCTTTTTCCACCATTAGGATGCTGCCTAAACATTGCTTCTTTGTAAATGCAATTTTCCGCAATTTAATTTTACAGTATCATATTCACTAAACCCAGAGTTCGTTAAGAATCTCCATGATTTATTTTTCCTTTCCATTCAATGTTCATGGTGTTCCTTGTTGTTATTTCATTCCTCTCTTCATACAAACAAGTGCATGGCAATTATCTTTCCTTTTGTCCCTACACTGCCTTTTATATTCTCTTTAATCTCCTTTACGCTTGTTGCCTTTTTGATTTTCACACTGAAAATCAAAGGGTTATAATGGGCACGCGTGTCTTCTTTCTCCCCGTCTCTCTCAGGTCATCCGTGTCTCTCTCTTTTTTCCATTTATCAGGGATTTAGTATCTTTATTTTCCTTCTCTCCTCTCACCGTATTTGATCACTGGGTTCTGTTATATTTTAGAGCATATACTGATCTTTATCTATTGATCTCTTTCGATATCTTTTACGACAAGATGTCCCACCAATCAGGGTTGTTACAAGATTTTTCGGGTCCACAAGCGTAATTAACTTTGGTTCATCTTTCTTTAATCTCCACTGCCTGAGGTGAATACACCTCCTGCTGTCTTTTATCTTCCTTTCAATCACTCCCTATCACTCTCATTCTCTCCCTCATTTTCTCTATCATTTTCTATCCCTATATCTCTCATTCTCTCACCTTCTATGTCTCTCATTATTTCACCTATGTCTCTCATTCCCTCTCATTCTAGGTCTCTCATTCACTCTCATTCTATGTCTCTCATTTCCTCTCATTCTCTTACATTCTATGTCTCTCATTCTCTCTCATTCTCGCATTCTCTCTGTCTCTCTCCTTCTCTTTATATCTCATATTCTCTCACCATCTATATCTCTCATTCTCTCACCTTATATGTCTCTCATTCTCTCTCATTCTCGCATTCTCTCTCTCTCCTTCCATACATCTTCGGATCTTGTAACTATTCCTCTGTGTGTATGTGTGTGTGTATCTGATGCATGAATCTTCGATCATCTGGAGTGTCTCAGACTGTCATGGTAGTAAACATATTTCACCAAAATTCTGTCGGTATAAATCCTCTCGCACGCATTTAACAATTAACACTTCTCCTTGTATAACAACTTTTATTCGCTTATCATGACCGTAATATCTTCCAAGATTAATGTGCGCACGTATTCTCTCCTACTTAAGTATAGATTATCTGTGCTCTTTTTCTATTCCCCTCTCGTTCCATGCCGTCTTTCTTTATTTGAAATTGTTTTGCTCCAATTTTCCATTCCGTCCTGTTGAACCAGAGGGAGCTCTAATTGTGGGTCGTTTAATTAAATGTCCTTAAATTTATTCTTAATTTTTTCTTTGCCTTCTTTAATTTTCCTTTCCGCAATTTTAAATGCCGTGGTTACTTTCTTATGTCTACTTCCAACCCTTGGACTAACTTTTATTCCCAAAAAACTGAGTCGCCTTATTTTTTTTATTATAACTTCGTTGTTTGTTCATTATTATTGTCTGTCATGGCATGAAATTTCATCTCTAACGACGGCTAATCTAATTTTTTTGGGAGAATAAGGTGTTTTGAAATTTAATTATGAATCAACCAAGGGGGAGATCACCAAATCCCCCTTCCCCATTCTCCGGCCATCCTGGCATCCCATCGGAACATTTCCGATGGATGACTCCAGAGAGGAGATCTACATAAGCGGACAGGCAGTCGATAGTCACCATTCGATCTCCCGTCTCTCCTATGGCTTATGATTTACACACACTCCAGTGGCCGAAGTATTTTTGGCCCTGAAATATTAGTCGTTATAGTTGCACTAGTCTCTTAGATGTGGACAGGCCTTGGATTGGGTTCCAAAACCCATATATTCCACCTGCTGATAAATCTTTAGCCTACTAATTTTTTCGCCACCAATTCTTGTTAATCTATATCTATCTATCTATATCTACGAAATACCCTCCATAAGCCGCCGCAAGGGGGCGTGTGGCAGGAGGTGAGCGAGTCATCACCATGCATACACTCCCACGTGCACAATTTTGATTCGATAAACATTCAGGGAAACTACTTACCTTAAAACTTAATATATTTCATAGACAAAAGAAATACATGTCATGCGGGAATAAAATCAATTAACGTTCAATTTGAAAAAAAACATGAAAGATAATACACATACACACACTCCTGCCACCCTAACTATCATCTCCGAGTTTGTCCCCATATTTATCTTGGTCTCCAATTGTGCGTGGAAAAAATGACATTTATGACAAGTATATCTATCTGTTCGACAGTCTAAAACAGTCTTTCCAAAATCTTTTCGAGCCACTAACCCCCCTTAATTCCGTGAAACCTATGCACAAACGTCCCCCCGATCGTAAATTCCTTGTCTCTTTTTATCCACCCTAGACCAAAGCACCGCCCCCAAGGGGGCGGTAGAGCCCACTTTGGGAACCACTGGTCTAAAACAAAGGACAGAAATTGACACTCACAACAGGAATAAATAGAATGTTGATCGTATAGAACCTGAGAATGTCAATTGAGAGTATCAATTGCTATGTGTACTATGGCTAACTCCAATTGAAGTTTCACATTTCCCTAAAAATAAAAGGGAGAAGAATATTCTATATGATGCATTTCTGTACGATTAGAGAAAATAACATGCAGCTTCTGATAACGTATTCAATTTGCTAGATATTTTGAGTCGTTTGGAGAAGCAAGTATTCCTGGTTGTACTCCGCCCAAGTCCATTATGCTGGGAGGAAACAAAACATGTGCCCGCAAACACTTCAAGAATAACCATAATTGTTAAGGATGAAGGCTAAACTTAATTTTGTTTGTCATCGATAGATTGATCAAAAATCTGAAAATAATTATGAATTTAATGAAATATTATGCCGTATTATTTCTTCGAAACCCATAATTTTTAAATTTGAGGTCGGTTGAATAGATGAGGGTGGAGGTCACCAAGTACAAAGCACACCGCCGAGTTAAGTTTCACGCAACCGACCTTTACTTCTGAGTATCCATTCACCAGTCTTAGATTTCCCCATCCGTCCGACGATCGCTTCTATTCTCCTACCAATATCCAACTATCCCCTGTCAGTTTTGTCTCTTTCTGTGATCGTTTCACTTTTTTCACCATTCCACACCTCAAAACAATCAATCTACGCTCAACTTTCGTTCTCCGAGGTCCTTCCGTGTGCCGGAAGAAATACAGTATCAAAGCACTCATTAAAAATATTCCTTATGGTCTATTGAAAGTACCTTGGTTTCATCAGTTTTGTTACTTGAGTAAATATTCAGTTTTCCAATATGATTCACCATCTTTCGTGTCTTCCTCTCTGTCAGTTTCCTCTTAAAACTTTTTCTAAATAATTAAAAAATTCTACCAGTTCCAAATGATCCAATCATCATTTCGCTTTCTACTTTTCAGCAGCTTTATTACGTACCTACTTGATCCTATAATTTATTTTTTCTAAGCCCACTTACGTTTTTCAAACCAATGCCTGCAGTCCTTTGATTGAATTACTGGCTTGTGCTTGGTCGTCCCCCGTGAGTCTAATGAGCTGCTCAACTCCCACTTGAATCCACGATTCCTGAATTTCCCCACGTCTCTCTTTCGACGTTTCCTTTTAATCCATGTAAAAAGGAACAAGCGATAATGGACTTCTTACCCTACTGACCACATCTCCATCTCTCTCTCTCTCTCTCTCTCTAGCACTTTTCATCCCTTTAACAGAGCCCCTTTTCCAAGGAGGCATCATTAATTTTCTCGGATTGAGCCTAATTTTTTTTTTTGACCTAGACGGATTTATTCTTCCGCTACACCACTGTGATCTGCAGTACGTTTCAGAATTTTGGCCAACCTGTCGAAAGTATCCTCAGTATATTCAAGGGGAAAGAAAATAATGTTTGCCGGAATAGCATTCCATAAGCCGCGCTCGAAGTAGTCGTCATGACGTCATTCAGCGTTTCGTGTTCCACTACCAGTCGGAAATAATCCGGGCATACCTTCGCCCAGTAAGTGGTCTGCCCTACAAATTTTACTAATGACAAATTGACTTAAATAAAAAGTATAATGTAGAGATGGGCGATTCCGATTCGATTCACTCGGAAATTGATTATTTTAATACGATTCCCGATTATTTTGAATCGATTATTGTGATCCGATTCTGATTCGATTCAGTTACGATTAAGATTCAGTTACAATTACGATTCATTTACGATTGCGATTCAGATCCGATTCAGTCACGATTACGATTCAGTTACGATTATGATTCAGTTATGATTCCGATTGGAATCGATTCATGTTCAAATTTTGGCCACCAGGTGGAAGTGGTGATACGATTCGCTAAAATCTTATTAATATTGAAGGAGCTGTTTTATAAAGCCACTAATGCAAGATTCAATAACGATTACGATTCGAATACGATTATGATTCGATTTAGATTTGGTCTTAAACTGATTTTCATCCGATTCATCTGCAAATTTTGGTCGCTAGGTGGCAATAGTGATTCGATTCATTTTCATATTTTGGCCGCCAGGTATATAAGACCATATCGCACCATGATAGTCCTGTGATATTACCACGACATGAGCTGCGTAAAACAGCTTTTTCATGAAGCAGGTGTTTACGAACGAGTGACACTGCTGACACAAAGACATGGAAGAATAGTGTAACAGAACTATAATAGAATAAAGTAACTTGCAAAGAAATGTCCTAATTTTATGACTGATTCCTAATGAAATACCCTTGCTATGACTTGGAGATATTTGCACATGTTTATGCATTCTAGGGAAACATTTTGCAGTCGTTCAGGATAATGCTAGTGTTTGCATATAGTTAGCAGCTGAAATTCATTTACCTATAATTTTTTACTCTAAATCTTTGTCTAGCACCTATGACAAGATATTGACCGGCAGGGTATGAATATCAACTGTTTCACATTACATTTCTGAAAGTGATAAAATCGTTCTTTTCTCCCTAACTAACATCCAATTTTCACTTATGTGGCCATTGGCTTTAATGTATTGAACCTCGAAATACTGCTGTCTTCATCTTTTGCGTTGCATTAAATTAGCAAAAACTTTACCAAGCAGTAATTTCACTTATTCTATCAATTGACTGCTAAACCCGTAGCCTAAAATTAAGATACTTTCAACTTTTTTAGTAAGGACGTCTGTTTGGAAAGCGTTATGGTTACGATTTTAGGGTTTTTAAAAATATACTTTTTTATGACGTCACTCTTTGATAACGTGGGATAATCAAGAAATGTGTTTTGCAACATGTGGGATAACTGTCGTTTAACTAGTGTTACCTAGCTATTTACTATTCTCGTTATATAAAAGAGAGATGGCACCGCCAAAAAGTAGCCAAATATGGAAATTTTTCCTCAGGATGTCTTTCTCAAAGAAGAATTGCAAACTCTGTGGAAAAGAAGTTTCATATTCAGGGAACACCACCAATTTAATGCAACACATGAAAAGACACCACGGTACTTATTTGATGCACCCTTAAGAACCTGAAATCGCCATGTTATCTTCAGAACCTGAAATAGCCATGTATGTTTGTATGAAACTGAAATGATATCATCACTAAAGATAACATATAGTATAAGAGATGTAGGAGCATGGTACAATAGTTATTTTATTGAATTATGAAATAATCAAAGTCATTTTCCCTCTCTACGAAAGCATTTACTTTCCGTTTAATCAATAACTAGGATGTTAATGACACTGATACTTCATTGATTTTATGTGTGGATGAGGCAACAGCCTCATGTGTGGCTGATGCCTCACATGTGCAGTCTTCTACTCTGCATCTCAGCAGTGATCCAATAACAGTGCCTCATAATAGTGCTTCAGGAATTACTCCCAGGCCTTCCATAACATCCACACAACCATCAGTTAGGAATTCAGGCACACAACCAGGAATTGATGAAGCATTTGCTTTTCTTTCATCATTTTATTGTAAGTTTAATTGGGAGGAATATGTATGCCATGCCATGCCGATTTTTCTCTCACCGGGCTCCCCCGGTGTTGTTAATTTAGCCGGCACCCGACTCATTGGTCGTCATCCGGTTTCGGTTAGTGTGATTGGCTTCTGGTTGAAGTGTCCGGATAAATCTCTCGATAGAGTGCTTAATTATGTGGTATTATATCCTTTTGTTTGTGTTAGTTTACTTGTTAGTGTGAAATGTTGTTTGTGTTTCTATGTGTCTGGTACAACAGCAAACTTGGGTCTGCGACGTTTCAAGTTGGGTACGTAGAGGTAATCCCAGAGGGAGGAAAGCAGAGGGTTATCGGAACAGGAAAGAGAGGATTTGAAACTGTCAAGTGATTTACGGAGTACATCTGGGAGTGGTGGGATATTGAGGTCTTTTTGGATGTCCAGGTTGCGGATGAAATAAGGGGAGTTGGTCAACTTTCGGAGGATTTTGTTTTGGAAACGACTGAGGATTACCAGGTTGGATTTTGATGTGTTGCACCAGATGGGTGAGGCGTAGGTAATAACTGGTCGTATCATTGCTGTGTAGAGTGTGCGTTTTG
>WURS02002621.1:0-12750 GCA_011762765.2 Rhinocypha anisoptera
ATTATAAAAGTTATTTTTTAAAAACCATCAATCTATCATGGATTTCCACAAGGTGACGGCCTCCACAGTGAACATTGCTTCCTCGATTGCATTGATAGCGCCCTTGAGCATAATAGTAGTTGCCTCTTCGTCATGAATGTCTTCTTAGCTTTCCTTAGCTAGCTAATCTAGACTTGATATCCGTCGGACTTCTTCCGTTCCATGTCATCCTGCTTCCCAGGTAGGTGAAGGTTTCCGCTTGTTTTAATTTCTCTACCTGCAGCGCGATGTCTGCACCCAGTTCTTCTCTTTCGCATACTACTACGCTTTTTGTCTTTCCATTTTATTATTCCATATAGACTCCAACTGGTTCATAAGACCATCAAAGCCGGAAAAGTGGAAAGTGCCGAGGTGTGATACAAAAAAATATAGGAACAGAGGATGTAGTAAACACTAAATACTGGGAA
This sequence comes from Rhinocypha anisoptera, assembly GCA_011762765.2. Classification (NCBI taxonomy): domain Eukaryota; kingdom Metazoa; phylum Arthropoda; class Insecta; order Odonata; family Chlorocyphidae; genus Rhinocypha; species Rhinocypha anisoptera. Next base: position 447 of record WURS02002621.1, read on the forward strand.
AATATATCGACAACAGAATTTTTAGAGGAAGTTTTTAAATTCAAGTGGTGAAGTTGACCGTCAAAAGTAGGGAGACAACGTGATTTGAAAAACAGTTGTCTCTCCACTGCTAACAAAGGTGGACAGCGCCATCGAGAACTCCCTAATTAAAATCGTGTTTATTCGTGCACAAATGTAAACTCATTGCAATTCAGTCAAATACCTGAAATTCCAAGCAGAAATAACACACAATGAAAGAGACATTCCCACACGGGCACTCATTACGTTCAAGCGCCTGTCCCTCAGCTGAAGAAGGTGGATGTGCCACCGAAATATCGTATCTCTTGTTTAATGTCATCTATTTTTGGAGAGACATACCTGAGAATGAATTACGTGGTACGTATGTATCGTACGAGACTGTGGCAAGGAATATTCGAATAGGAAGGTGGCGGATTCATCGGTCAAGCCTGAATGGGAGATCGAACGTTCTGCTCTCGGAGCTAAAAAGGTGAGCACCCTTTGCACTCACTTTCACTATTTCACTTTCATATACTTCATACGGAATATATATCGTATGTATATTCATAAGTAATCAAGTGAATCGTCAGGATCGTCATTTTGGACATAAGGTTGAATAAAAATAAAATTTTTAAAAGCCCGCTTTTCTAAAAAGAATAAATAAATACACAAAAGAAAAAAAATGCAATAAAAAGAAACAAATTAATTTATTTTCACACTTATTTTGAACATTTTATACCTTCACGATTGCAATCATGGAAGAAAAAATTTTTCTTTCAGAATTTGCAATACATAACTATAAATTAATTAACCTCTTTAGTATACTATTCAGTACTGTAGCGCCACGGCTTAGATTTTTACTAGGGCTCAAAACTATAATAATTATAGGGAAAATAGGCTTATAAAAATGACAAAGAAAAGTGTGGGCGCTTATAATTTTAACAATTTACAATTATGAATGACAACGTTACGTCCTTTCCAAGTGCCGGGACACAAAATTTCCTTCTGAAAGGGGGTATATATTTTTAACATCACGCAAAAGTTTTGGATTATTCCCATGCATGCATTGCGTTACGTCCCCGAACCGCCTTCCCTAGTCGCACTTTCATGGAAAACTTTCTTTCCTGTTTTATTTACGCAATAACTGGTTGATACCTTAGCAGATTTTTCCATACTTGAATAAGATTTGTTTCTTTGCTTCTTTTGGTTCAAATATGATACGGTGTTTTCCCGGCGTATAAGGGTACATAATGAAAATGACGCCCGAGTCGAGCATCGGCCTTAAAATACTCTCTCTCCTGTGGGAGGCCCAAGAGGATTTTATAAACCAGTGGTCCTTTAGCAGTCGTCAAGTAGCCAGAGATGGCATCGCTATGTGTAACTGTTGATGAGCCAATCTAAGGACCCTATTCTTTTACTCATTAAATCCGTACTAAGTATATATTTAATGTGAGAATACATTGCATGTAATAAGAAATCTACAATGCATTGGGTAAAAGCTAAAAGCAACCTTTTAACCCTTTTCATGGCTTTGCCTCAGATTCATAATCATCATCAACCCAAGATTAGTATTCATTTGGTTTAAACAACTGTTGAAATAGTAAATTTAGTGTCACTTTTTCACATCCCTTTCGACTCCGTAGAATCCTCACCTTTGATGAAATCTTTGTGAGGAGGGAAAGGAGAAGGGACGATAGGAGCGTTCTTCTCCGGCGAAAGTTAATGTGTGTGTAGGATATTTTTTACACATCCCTTCGGTAGTTATAATATATAGAAACAACAACGGAACACTGCCGAAAGAAGCAGGAAAGTGCAAGTGAGGAATATTAATAGGGAACAAGCTGTTGAAAGCTTGTTATGAAGGAGAGATATTATGTAAGCAAGAAACAGGGAAGGAAAAGGCACACATTTCATATCGGAAGAACGTAGGAAGAATACAGAGGAAGCTTGAGATGGTTTAGAGATTGTTTAGAAATTAGTGCGATATTTTGGGAGATAACCAACCATCGGTTCAAACATCACAAGAGACCTAGATACACATGGACAATTCCGGGAGAATGAAAATAATATCACATCATATTTAGACATAAATACGGTTTATATAGGAGTGGCGTTAGAGATTGCAATAGTTTTCCAGAAGATGAACACAGAGGCGTTGATTTCTATGTAAAATTTAAGAGTGTTCAAAAGAGTCTAAGGACATATAAATGGAAAAAATACGAAATATTAGGAATCAGTAGATTGGAGGAATGGAAGATAGGTTGTTAGGGGAAAATCAGGGGGCAGGAAAAAAGGATGGAAGGTATGCCTTCTTTTACGTACACACCCTTCCATAAAACCAATATCTTCGATTAAAAAATATTTCATATTATAAAGTCATAACATGCAGATGCGTCGATGGCGATAATAAGCTGACTAATAAACTGCAGTGAATGACTATACTAATCTTCTTCAATTCTGATTCAAAGGCATCCCTCCAGTAAAAGGTAATTACGTGCAAGAGGCGATGAGATTACACACATTATGTACCCATGAATTCGGTTGCCCTTGAAAACAATCTTGAAATCCTTGAGATGTATTATGCATCCAATGGCCTTGAGAGGGAGACCACAGTGCAAAATGTTTGTTTTATTCTAAAACCGGAGTTCAAGCGAAGAATCCAATAAATTTTTCACCCCGCGTTCCGACAGTGTGCATTTTAAGTGTTTCAATTGCAGTTCAAGGCTGCATACGATGTCGTGTTGAGTACATTGATACTAATATTGGCGGTCTAGTTCCTTTTAGCGCTACATGGAAGACCTTAGTGCTCACATTTCTTTTATTTTCGCCTAAGTATTTGCGCTTAGGCGAAAATTAAGCTCTCACGGTGGCTTCCCATCCTTCGTGTCGTTAGAAATATTCAGAGCCTTAGGCGTGTTCCATTAATCCGGTTCCTCTTTTTCGTTTAATATCTACAACTATTCTCCAGTAGCAAGCTTCCTTCTCTCTCATTCCATCTGACCACCTCTCTTTCTGCGTCAGAATCCATAATTATGTCTCAAAACGCCTTTTGTTGAGTTATTTGTTTTTCCTAGGGTCCATGTGCACATATTTTCACTCTGTCCATGTGATGCTTGCATACACATTCATGTGCAAGGCGAAATTATTTAAGCACGCGTAAAGCAATGTTGTAGGCTCTCCCCCCCTGCCACTCGCCCTTGCGGTGGCTTGCAGGGTAATGCGAAGAAATACAAGTAGGCTTCTCTGGTTTCCGTCCGGGTGAAGGCCTTAATGGGCACCGACGTTTCGACGGTTGAGTCTCCCATCGTCTGTTGTGGAAGCAGACTCACCCTGAAGACGATGGCAGACTTAGCCGTCGAAACTTCGATGTGCATCATCGCCATTATCCAGACGGAACATCGAGAAGCCTGCAACGCAACTATTCTCTGGGAAAACTTGAGTCTTCATGCATCGAGCAAGTTTATCACAAATGCCTTTTAAACCTTATTCTAGGCATGAGATCCTGCTGATCCCAAGTCACGCTGATCAGAGCTAGATACTCTACTCGTCTTCTAATATATCTACTATGACAACAACTGTCTTCGGAGATTTTCTCTTCCGCATAATAGCGTTTTTGTTTTCTTTTGACTGATTTTCCTGTTGTGCTCCTGAAGTATAATGCCCATTATATTCAAGGATGCCGGCGAGTCGTATCGATCCTCATGTCGCTGGGTTATCATTCGCGAAGCAAAGTACGATAATTTATTATTTGCTCACTCTACGTAACTCCCATGATGTCAATTTCTTATGCTTCTTCGACCGCTCCTTAGATTCATCAGTACTGGCGAGTGGTTTTCCTCACTCCTTTAATGCATCCGTCTTCTTTCTTTTGCGGTGGACATTTATTTTTATTTATTTGGTCGTAAATAATAAATATTCTCTGCAGTTCCTACAAATAAATGAAGCGGATAGCTCAGGCACGGTTCATATAAACAGCTGCAAGCCAATCTACGGATTGAAGATGGAAGAAGAAACTTAATCGCCAAGATAATCGGAAATTAACTTATTTAACTCAACGCCACGGATTAAATTATTTCCGTCATTTAGATTAGGCTAGCGTAATAAATGTCCATGATACAAACACTTCCAGTAATAATCTTTAAATTCATTCATCCAGTGGATATTTTAAATGCGCGTCACATAGCTACGTAATTATAGGACAAAAAAGTTTTAATTCCGACGATCATGACAGCAAAAACATGACCTTCGTCTCACCTTGGAAAGGATGGGGTATCTACATATGTCACCAACCGTGCATCTGCAGATGACTCAAGTTTTCACGCCCTCTTCACTCGGCTGTCACTACGAGTTTTTTCCCGGGCTATTTCTCTCTTACGAAGAGGAAAGTATTTCTCTCTTCATGAATTCGGTATATTATAAACCGACATATAGTCGTTCTTTATCGATCATTGAGGGGTTTGATTGACTGGTGGCCCGAGTGACTACTGAACGGGGATTAGAAGTTTCACCTTCTGACTACCAACAAGGGTTAGGTGTCAGTCCCCTTGAAGCGCTGGTGGTATATAGAGAGAAAAGAACAGTTGACCTCCTGCAATGATTTGTGGATGCACCACTCCGTGGTTGTTTATTGAGCCCCACCCTCTCACACATTGTGCTAAGTGAATCAATAGCAGTATACTGAATCCCTATGTTCTAGCTGCGACTCAACAGGGAGGTTCAGAAAAACTCGATAACATATAAGGTAAGTCAAAGTCTAGTTGTGTACTTAAATGTTATTTTATGATTGTAAACTATATAGGATTCCTTGTACTGAGTGAGTTTCTCAAAATGTTTTTTTATACAAATAGGTCGTGACACTTTTGTTATTCTTCTTTCTTCTTCCACACCGTCTTTCACTGAACTCACTTCTGTCTTCTCCTTTCCGGCTCCTCCACCACCTCGGCGACTCCACGTGTTCCTCTTCACCCGGGACGCCCGCGGGACGCCCACACCCGCGGCCTCCCGGGTCGCTTCTCCAACACTTCCTCCTTTGTAAAACTCGGAAGAACCCTGCCTCTCCTACAATATATAAACGGCGGCACCATCCCTTCTATGTTTCCGCCGCCGACAATTACGTAACTGTTACGTTACAAAGTGAAACTGTTATGGTTTCAGTTGAGAGCTTAACATTATTAATTGCATCATAATTAGTATTCATTACACCAGTACGAAATATTGAAATTTCCTGTTTTTGCAGTTAATAACTTGTAGTAGTAGTGTTTTTGTTTATAGGGTGCTTCGACGGCTATTGCCATTACGCCCCTCACTCTGAAATCACAGAAAAACCATGGCATGGACACAGCACCTATGCCATGGGCGGGACTAGAACCCGCGACCGCGAAAAAAAATAGCTAGCGCGCCACTCCCAGGCTAAACCGCCCGACTTAATTACTTGTTTTGCTGAAACAATTCCTCGACGTGGGTATGACATTTTTTACTGGTACAGAATGGGCGAGAGGTGTGTGTGTGTGTGTGAATCCAAAGATTGTTAATGGGAATTGGAATTCATTCGTTTCAACATATCCTAAATTAGCCAAACCAAACTTTGGGGTGCCTTCGGTGGCATTATAATCACAACAAAAGTCTCTTATCGTAAATTTTAGGGTGGAAAATAAAAATAAACGGCATAAAGGTTTAGCAGGTAATGGAGGTAAAGGGGCCCGACGAATTCGAGTCTCACCCCTCCACTGCATTTGCCCTAGTGGGACTGAGCGGTCCACGACGGAAAGGGGCCCAGGGTTCCTTCCCCCTAACCCAGTGGATACGTGGTAGGGAGAGTTCCCGTGTCCTTGGGCCGGAGGGGGGGGGCCTCGATCCTTCACGAACATCGGGACTCTTTGGAAGGACGAAGGGTGGACGGGCGGTGGTGCGGTGCGCGGAAATTCGCTCTCGCCCCACCCCTTTCGCCTCTTCGACTCCTCCCTCTCGCTTCCCCAGTGCGCCTCGCATATTCTTCACAATAGAACTGCGCAATTGAGGAGGCCGACAGATCAAGATGGGTGGACGCGACGGAAGATTCAAAGGATGTCGTGGCAGAGCACCGTCCACACTGAAACGAATGCGCTTTGATTTAGGAAAGTAAGATTACCTTACTCAGTGCGTATAACATGTAAGCATGAAGTGCGAGCAGCGAGACTAAATTAGTTGCGGACGAACTTGGGAGGAGTCTAAATCATTCACTCATCATCTCCTGAAGATGTTGTTATACGGAGAAACATGGTCGTATTGAAATAAACTTCTTGTGTTGAATTGTAGCACTTCCTCCTAAACCTTTCATGATGAGGGAATTCCACCTAGTCAAGCCTGAAGCGATTTCCAATAATACTCATATTGACCCAAATATAATCCGTACGAACTTAACGTAAGTTTATTGGATTTAGTAGATTAATATTTTGCACCTTTTTTATGTTACTAAAAATAAAAGCGCGAGCTCCCTACCGAAAATTTTATTGGCTACTTCAGGAAGGCATTAAATTGTGATTTTCTGGATATCAGATCATCTTGGGGAAACCATATGTAGTAGAGAAAAAGAAACTTGAACACCGTCCCACACTCTGTATGTCTGAACTTCTCGCGGATTGGAGGAAGATTCCTCAGGTTCCCGACCGAGTCCAGGGGTTGGTTAGCACCGAGGTTTCGAATGCTAAGTCCGCCATTGTCTTCAGGGATTCGCCCCTAAGACGATGACTTCGAAACGTTGGTGCTAACCAACCCCTGGACCCGTGAGCTCTTCCTTCATTCTATTCGCCGGGAAAACCTATGAACTCTCATCACTCATGGATTGAATACTTGGTATAAGCTCAACCCTGACCTATTAAACTAACATTCAGGTCACTTCATTTTTTCAGTCATTCTATTCCTATGGTCGCATTCTTATCTGGGCTAATGATGATGAAATTCTCGTAGTAGTTTAATATGTTTTCAGAAATACCAAAGCTACCCAGGAAGTAAATACTTTATCTTTACTCGCACCATTTCAATGACTCATATACAGAGTAGGAAGCCTTAATGGCAACAACCTTGACGGATTCGAACAAGTTACTGCAGTTTAATTTCGATAAGGACGAGTTGTCACATAACTCGTCTCTGCGTTCGGCATTTATGTTTACTAATGTCATGAGTGACATTATTTGATTTTTTCTTGCATAATATGTTATATTGTATTATTATTATATGTTATAGTATATAAAAGAATACACATATATCTATAGATGTACATCAAATACAGAGAGGAGAGACATAATTATATTCTTATATTCTTGCTGTGATCGGTTCAGAAGGTGAGGCGACTAACGATACAAGACTCGACAAAGTCGCATGTTTTGCCTTGGCCTTAGTATCTTGGTATAAGGTAACTTTAAAGCGCTTTTAAAGCCGAGAAAAGTTTTGAGAGACTGGCTAACTAATTTAATGCCACGAATTTCAAGGGGTTAAGTCTTACACATTTGTCCTTCTTCGTCGAAATTACTGAAAAGATCTTATTTACGCTAGCATTTAGTATTGACCATGAATAACTCGCTTGTACTACCTCCGTTTTTCACAAAAAATTACCAGATATTCTTTATCATTTACAATGATTCAAAATACCTCTTGAGAAGAGAGTTGATGTTTGATTATGATTTATTGGTTCCAGATACATCAGGATGACATCCTCACTGAGAAGAGATGATCTCATGCGTAACATTTTGGAAGTGTTTCATGACTCCAACAAAGAAAACACTTTGTATATCCACATAAAACAATTTAATGACGACCCAGGTTTCGACGGGTAGTGTCTTCATCAGGTGGATGATGTCGCTACGCATCGAAACCTGGGTCGTAATTAAATTATTTTATGTGGATATAAAAAGTGTTTTCTTTCTTGGAGTCCTCAAGGAGAATACTCGAGTTACTTTTAACCACACACTTTAGAAAACTAGTATTCTTTTGTTTATGTTTTAATCTTCCGAAGTTATTTGCCGAGGCTATTGCAGAGAAAAATAAAGGTTTAAATTCGCTGGAAATGCTTGGAAATAATTTCACATTTTCCGTGTCGGAAGGCGGACTATTCGGACAAATAATATTTACTGTTCAGGCCGTCAATTGGCGGAATTCCAAGATATAAACAATGCTGTTTTTAAAACCTTGTATGGTTCCACAATAAAAATAACAATAGCAGAAAAAATAACTATCAGTTTCTACGATCACCAGATGAAGACAATATCCTTGAAATCGGTCGTGCATCGCGTTACTGTGATCTTTACTGTGAAAATATAAAAATATTTTGAAAACCAACCTTATTTTAATTCTGAAAAAGTATCGACAACGGCGGTGTTGATCATTCTCAAATCTACTACGCTTTTAAATCGTTCAATCATCGCTCGATTAACCAAAAATATTTAAAAATTATAATTGAAAAAATAGTTTAGACGTAAGAGAGGACTTTGTCTCCAAAATGAGGACTATTACTATTAACTCGCGAGAGAGAAAGAAGGTAAGCACGCGCTCCGAAGCAGTCGAAAAAAAGAGGTTCTTGAGAGAACGCATCGCATTCGCATCCCTAAGGAAAAGAATTCATCGCAAGTGGAAGCTTAAATCAAGGACAAAGGCCCACCCACTGAGACACTGAGAATCGCCACTGCGGTTCGAGGACTCCCAATCTGGATCCCAATCATAACGTCTGTGCTTCGAGAAGGGGTGAGATAGAATTTGACATGAAAAATTCCGTGGAATATTCACTGGAGATGCTAATGAGGTCGTGGTACCCAGTGGGGGTAGAGAGCTCGGTTATTGAACGGTGGCGGAGCGCGGGTTCAAGGCCCAATAAAGCTCCTGTACAACTCTAGTTAAGACTCAAGGCGAGTGATTTTCTGGCTACCGGATTTTCATTAGAAACCGCATTATTGACAGAAAAAACCGCCTAAATAATAACAGGTCATGGGGGCTTCGGGGAATACCTTATGAAAATTGGAAAAACTACTCGTAACACAGCTATGTGTGAATGCGGGGCAGGTATTGACAATTTCAAACACAGCCTTCTCGAGTGACAATATTTTGAAGATGTATGATCTAGTGTTTTCCCAACGAATAATCATGGTGAAAATCTCTCGAGTTTCCCACCGGGTCAGGTTCTCCATGTTCTTCTCCAACGTTTCGATATGCGACTCGCCCATCGTCTTCAGGGATCCGGAAAGTGCCATTCCGGTGGCTGCTGATTGGTCGGCCGTAGTGTTTCTCTCTCGGCGTCTCCTGATTGGTCGTGCCCTGTCTCAGATTTTTAGAAAGTGCTCCCAAGTCTTGCTGATGTTGTAGCCGGTGTCTCGGTTGATTTTCTTTTGGTGAGGCTGGATCTGGATGGCTTCCTTTACGATTCGATCCGTGAGATCTGGCAAGGAGCTTTGTCTCCTCCCAGAGAATTAAATGGTTTTCCTGGATACTATGTTCGGCTACTGCTGACTTGTCTGGCTGACCCAGTCGGAGATGTCTGCGATGTTCTTTCAACCGTGTCTCGATGGTCCGGCCCGTTTCTCCGATGTAGATTTCACCGCATTGACAGGTTATTGCTTAGACCCCTGGAGTTTTACGTCCAAGTGGGTCTTTTACCTTCACCAGCTGATGTCTCAATTTCGACGGGGGCAGGTGAATGGTGTCGAGGTCAAATCTTTTCAGTATCCTGGAGGTTTGTCCATAAATTGTGAAAATGAATGGGAGGATCGCTTTGGCTATCGGAGTGGGTTCTTCCTCTCTCAACGGTGTTTTCCGCGGGGGCCAAGGACCTTTTTAGGGCCATGGCTATTTCGCGTTTGCTATAGTCATTCTGAAGGAAGGTCTTCTTGAGGTTCCATAGTTCTGCTGGGAAGCTCCGTTTGCCAGCAATAGACTTTACCCTGTGAATGAGTGACCGCGTTCTTTTGGGATAGATGATGATGGCTCTTCGCATTCAGGTTAAGGTCGGTATGGGTAGGCTTCCTATACATGCTGTGGCCCAGTGTGCCGTCTTTCTTCCGTTTTATTAAGATATCAAGGAAGGCAACTGTCCGTTGTTTTTCTTTTTCATAGTGAACCGGATATTTTGGTGCTGTCCGTTCATATATTGCAGGAGTCTATTGAGGGCGTCGAGTCCGCGTGACACGATGAAGGTGTCGTCCACGCATCTGTAGTTGTGTCTTGGGTGAACCGGGGCTGATGTAAGTGCCTTCTCTCCAAAGTTTTCCATTAAGAAATTGGCAATGGCCGGGGATAAGGAAGACCCCATGGCTACTCCATCTGTCTGCTCGTAGAATTTCCCCTTGTATTGAAAATAGGTCAAGACGTGGTGGAACAGCTGGACCATACAGCCGTCGAATCTGTTTTCTAGAAGCCGTAAGGTGTCAGTAAGTGGTACACGGGTAAAGAGTGACACCACTTCGAAACTGACCAATATGTCACTCGCTTGGACTTGGATGTCTTGAAGGGCCTTCACAAATCTCGCGGAGTTTTTCACGTGGTGTTCGGAGTTACTCCCTAACCTCCAAGCCTAATAGAACAACCTTAAGGATGATTACTGTGATTTTTTGGTCCAAATGTCTGTGGTTTGGAAACCCTCTCTCTCTCTCTGTTGTAGATTCTCCCTTTGCCGTTCCGTGGATTGAAACGGGACTCCCCAAAAACATTCGTCATGACGTGATCATTTATGCCATTTGCAGCGATCTATTCGCTCGCGCAATGGGTTCGCAAGCTCCTGGCTGGACAGCTTTACGTTCTTATTTTTCCCTTCCCTCCTAAAAAAATGGAAACCGTGTATGATGGGCGTGGTGGAGAGAAGAGGATGGCGGGAGACTCCGGAGGGCTGGAACTAAGTGGATGAGGGAAGGTTACCGGGATGGCTAGTACCGCCTCGGCTTCGCGAAAGATCTCTTCGATGTTCAGACGGAGGGTGAAAGAGAGAGAGAGCGAGGGGAGCGTAAGGTGCGAGGGGAGGGCGGCGCGGAGGGAGGGCAGAAACATGATGGAGGGGGAGTGAGCAGGGGAAAGCCGGGAACGTGACGCACGAAAAAGAGGACGACGACGCTCCCTTCCAAGCAACCTCTTTCTGGTGGTACCGCCCTCAACCCATACCAGCAGCCGGCCACCTGAAAACCGCCTTGCAACACGACTTTCCACCCAGAAAAAAAGGTATATCTCGTAGGTAAAACCTCGCAAAAAGTCAAGGGGGGACAAGGGAGTGGGGTAGCGGGGATGCACGTTTGCTATTGCATTGCGCGCCTCGATTCTAACGGTCGCGCGTGAGTTGGTAGACTAGACAACATGATTTCTATTTCGCTCAGAACCTACGCCTCAAAAAGTTTCGCAATAGACGCCCCAGGACTCTGCCGAATACTCACTTTCCTTAGTCACTGGAGCAGGTAGGTTTGTTACGATCAATGAAGTAGTGTCAGGACGTTATTGAATTAGAATGGGAACGGACAGTTGACCGAAGGTTGAAGTACAAGCTGAATTTACTGGTTTAATTTTAGACAGGTCACTTTTCCAAGGATGTTAGACGCATCAAAAAACCCCGTCTTACCGAGGTATTTTCGATCACGTATGAAAAATCGGGATGATAGATTGTAAAGCGGACAGATTAAAAATGTAATTTATCACACAATAATTGGAGATCAAAACAGATGTTCGCAGGGGTAAAGATGCTAATTACGATAGGTATAGCGCATACAGGTAGTATGTATGTACTAATACACCTGTATTAGTAGTTATCTTGCGTGGGTCTAAAATCCACCTATATTTATCAAATTTTCCTCGCAAGAATGGAACATGCCGACCGAGTTAGCCTGGTGGGTAGCATTCTCGCCGGCTAACCCAAGGTCGCGGGTTCGAATTCCGCCCAGGGTTTTTTTCTACGACTAGGAGAGGTGCAAAATGACAATCGTTGTCGAAGCACCCTATACACAAAAAATATTACTACTATCAATGGAATATTGTTTTGTCACTGAATGTGTTGCAAGTAATTTGTTTCACTTGTAGTGAAGAAGAATCTGCATGTTGGAATGAAAGACTGGTGATGATCCACCCCCTGCCAAACGCCCCTGCGGCAGCTTCAAACGTTTTGCATAGACACACGGTAGTCCCTCCTCCTCCAGCCGCAGGCGGCACAGAAGCAGACGACACGCACGCAAACCTCGACACGCAGGCAAACCTACACAGAGCCTTCCTTACACATAGTTTCCCCTCCCCCTCCCCCCCCCATTCTCTCTCCCTCCAGCGGCTGTAGGGACGCAGAGTGACTCAGGTGAACCTCAACTCAATTACTTAT